>CM039674.1:456928783-457429102 GCA_022496015.1 Hordeum marinum | reverse complement strand
GTGACGATACCAATTAGACTCATCCTCTGCACCAACACAATACCCTAATGGCACTACGGATGCACACAGCCAAAAAGAAGAAGAAGAAGAAGAAGAAGCTAAAAAGAAAACTCTCGCTACAGAGTTGTAGTCCTTGCTGCAGTAGTACCACCACCACCGAAACAACACATGTGGTCCAAGTTCTCCAAAAGAGACACCTCAAAGAAGGAACAATGCACAAGTGCCGTCGTAGATCTTCGTATTCACCTTGAAGATAGTCCCCGCTCTCAAAACAATGCCTTCAATAAGGCCATTGCCAAGCACAACCAATTAAGGCCAAGCCTTGGATTTTCATCCTGAAAGGTAAGACCTTGAACCTTCACACGTGCTGTCACCCCCACTTACATACCACTGTTATGAATACCGAAACTCCAAGCAAGTTCCTCAGCGCCGTAGGCTCCAATCACCATTACCAATCATCCATCATCGGCTTCCATGACATTCTTTGCCTCTGACTTCACCATCGAGCAAAACATAGCTCCTGACGGCAACAGATAGCAGAGCTTCGCGCCACTTCCTCTTTAATAGAGGAACACCCTATCCGGCAGTCTCCAGGCATAACACGCCCATGGGAGTTCGCCAGCGGAGCCTTCCGGAACCCGACACTCCGGCCAGATCAGAAGGATAGGCGTTAGGCAGATCTTCGTCTTGACGTAAGAGGAACCCTAGGACCAAGAGCCGCCGCCCGAGCCCCTCCATCGGTCAGAAGCCCAACCACCAACTACCAGCTAGCAGGGCATTCCTGACCGCCATGGAGGCCGGCCGAAGAGCAGCACAACCAGCCGGTGAAGGTCCCCAGCTAGATCGACAGGGGCAGTGGCAGGCCACCCACCGGAGCCGCCGCCGCTAGCAAGCAGGGTAGGCTGTCGGCGCCGTCGGACACCGGATCTGGGAAGGAGGCCGGAGGGAGGGATTTGGGGGCGAAAAGGAGAGGAGCAAGCCACCTAGCATAGAGGATACGACCGCTGGGAGGGTGGTATTATCATTTAACACCCTCCTGGCTTGATTCTCCAGGATAGGTTGCAAGCTGGGGATATTTTCTGACGGCAAGCATCCATTCCACGACCGACCTCTCAAACCTATTGTCATGCCGCACGCCAAGTACATGAGATGCGCCTCCAGGCAAGACGTGTGATGATCAGGGCACATAGGAAATATTAGGACAATGAAACTAAGAAAGCCCAAGGATAAGCAACTAAGAATGGCAAAGCTGCGGTCGCTGCATAAGTCATCTTTAGATGTGTGTGTACTATGGAGACTGATGACCTTCCACCCGATGCATTTTTCGGATGATAATCTGTATACATTTTATCTTTTTGACATGTAGTCTTTCATTTTGAATTTCATAGACATGATGCACTACAATATTTATCTAGCCTTCTTAAGGCATCCAGGTTGCTGAGAAGCCTGCTGAGTTGAGTTGAGGAGGCTCTAGAACCTGCAAAAGCTCAAACTCACTTTGATTTTTCTTTCCTTAAAGTTGTAACTGGGATCTTGTATTGCAAATAAATTCATTGCATTATACAGAGCAATGTAGGTTCACATTCATATCTTGAATGGAGCACATAACTGATAAGGCCGAGCTATATAACTCACTCTATATTTGTTAAAAAGACTATTTTCGGCAATAGAAGTATTATTACTTACTCCCTCCATCCCAAAATAAGTGACTCAAAAATGACTCGACTTTGTACTAAAGTCAGTACAAACTTGAGTCATTTTTAAGTCACTTAATTTGGGAGGGAGGGAGTAGTATTCTATGAAGGATTTCTTTAAGAAAAAGAAAAACCAACACCATTCAACTTTTATTAGTCCACCTTGAGATTGAACTTTCATGTCGATCAATAGTTCTAGTGGCCCAACAATAGCCCATTAAGGCCTTAAAACCTAATGCGAAACCTTTCACTGCCTCTCTCCCTCAACTCCCGTGGTCCGCGTCTCCACCACACAAGAGAACCACCACAAGAAGCTGAGGAGGCTCCTGTCCCCCCTGTCCCCTCACGTTAGGGTTTTGCTATCCTCTCGGCGGCGGCGACGGCGATGGCGGTCGCCCCTACCATAGAGACTCGATCCCCTACGGCTCATCTTGGCTGGCGACGGTCGGTGCCCTGGGCCCCTCCCGCTCGGTTGGCTGGTGAGAAAGCTTGGGAACCCCCGCCCGTGGAAGTTCTCTCGACGGGCAAGAGATCTGATGGAGAAAACGGGTTCAGGTTCGGGCTCTACGGCCGATCTGGATGCGATGATGAAAGAATTGGGACTGCATAAGGATGATCTGCAAGATGTGGTGGTAGATGATGCTGATCTGCCGCAAGAAACCACTAGATGGATGGCGATTGCCCGCGTCCACACGGATAAAAGCTATAGCCAACACTGGTTCTACAAGAGTATGAGAGTCGCTTGGGACCTCGCACAGGAGGTCAAAATCCGTCCGCTTGAGGAGAACTTGTATACTATGCAATTTCAGTGCCTCAGCGATTGGGAGCGCGTCATGGAAGATGGCCCCTGGAACTACAAGGGCAAAGCTGTGGTGATAATGTCGTATGATGGGTTCACACGTCCATCCACCATTGTCCTAGACACGATGGAGATCTGGGGACAGATCCATGACCTCCCAGATGGATACTTTCCTTTGATCAAATCCCTGGTGGCCACTGTGGGTGAATTCATCTATGCAGAGCCGAGGTCCCAAGACTTTGAAGGTAATTTCTTCAGGGTCCGTGTCAAAATAAATGTTACAAAGCCCCTTAAGAATGCAGTCTCGCTAGTGAAGAACAAGAAAAGGGAAATTTTTAGAGTGAAGTACGAACGACTCCCTGATTGGTGCGCTGTCTGTGGCCATCTGGGTCACCTATTCAAAGAGTGCGGAGATGGTGTACATGCACCGAAGGCACTAGTGTTTAAAGACCTGCGAGCAGGATGGTTCAGAGGACCGGGCCAAGGTCCGGGCGAAGGAAGAGGCAGCCGAGGGGGAAGGGGGTCTGGTCGCAACACCTCTCGTGGTTGCAGAGGACAAGGGCCATATGGAGCTGAGAAGCATGGGGAGTATGATGACCCAGATACATACATGTCAGAGGCTGACCAGTCTAGGAAGAGAGCAGCGACGGCCAATGCTACTCTGGAGGGCAACACATCAAAGGTACTATCGGCCAAGGATGGGACGGGGACCCTGCTGCTACACGCACCACCAACAGTTCCACCCAGTCCACCTCCGAAGCAAGATCTTAAAAAGGCTAGAGTCACAGCTGGACTGGAAAAAGGAAACTTGAAGAAGAACCAGAATGATCCAACCAACATTGCGCCCTTGGCGGACCCCCAGCAGGGGCTCTGCCGGGCACAATGAGTCTCCTCTGTTGGAACTGTCGTGGGGCTGGCAAACCCGTGACAGTTCGTGAGCTTCGTGACTTAGCGAAGCAATTTGCCCCCTCTATAGTTTGTATTCTGGAAACCCAAATAGAGGGCTCCCATGTGGAGAATCTTGCTGGTTCTTTAGGTTTTAATAAAAGTTATGCAGTTAGTAGCAACGGTAGAAGTGGTGGTCTTGGAATTTTTTGGAACGATTCAATAAAGTTGGAAGTCATTGGTTATTTCGAGTACCACATTGACGTGACAGTTGATGATTTTGGTGGTACTAAAAGAAGAGTTACTTTTGTATATGGTGAAGCCCAAGTCCCAGAAAGATATAAAACATGGAATATGTTGAGGGGAATAACAGCACTAAGCAACCTGCCATGGGCTGTGATAGGAGATTTCAACGAAGTGTTACACGCCCACGAACACGACGGTGTCGGTAACCGTAGCCAAGCACAAATGGATGCATTCAGGGACGCCCTGGATATGTGTGGCTTGACGGATATTGACTACTCGGGAACAAACAGGACTTTTGAGAAGAAAGTGGCTGGAGGCACTTTCACTAGAGTACGTCTTGATCACTGTGTTGTAAACCCGGCGTGGTCGCTAGCATATCCAGGTGTCGAGCTAATCCACAGGACGGCAGCTTCTTCAGATCACATTCCGATTGATTTGAGGATCAGCGTGCATGCGCCGTGCAGGCGGGCTCCCCGAAGCTTTAAATATGAATTAATGTGGGAGCGGGATTCGGCTTTGGGTGAGCTCGTGGGTTCCAGATGGGTAGCGATGCCCGGCGATTCAGTTCACACTATGCATGCAAAACTACAACGCTTGGCGGGGGAGCTGACGGAATGGGACAGAGAGCATTTTGGCAGTGTCCGTCTCGAGATCCAACGCCTGAAGATTGAACTGGAGCTGTTGCGTCAGATCCCAAATAGAACAGGCCCGTTGCATGCGGAAATTAAGATCTATGATCGCTTAGTGGAGTTGTACCACCGCGAAGAGATACTCTGGAGGCAGAGGGCGCGGTTGGAATGGCTAGCTCATGGAGACAAAAACACGTACTTTTTTCACTTACGTGCTAGCCGCCGGCGAAGGAAGAACCAAATAAAAGCTTTGCAGCGTCCGGACGGACAGATGACTGAGGACACAACTAAGATGGAAAATTTGACAAATTCTTTCTATAAGGACTTATATACATCCAAGGGGGTGCAAAACATGGAGCAGGTGTTGGACACCGTTCCAAGGAAGGTCACGCCTGATATGAACGATATGCTGAATGCGCTCTATAGTCAGCAAGAAGTGAAGACAACGTTATTTCATATGTTCCCAATAAAGGCTCCGGGTCCTGACGGCTTTCTTGCACATTTTTTCCAATGCCACTAGGACGTATGTGGTGACGAGGTTTCTAAGGTAGTTTTGAGTATTGTGGATGGTACAGAGACAGCAGACTGCATAAACCAAACTATACTGGTACTCATCCCTTAGGTAAAAAATCCCACCCTTCTGTCACAATTTCGTCCAATAAGCTTGTGCAACGTTCTATAAAAAATAGCCTCGAAGGTGATTTCTAACCGACTGAAGTTAGTATTACCAGAGATAGTCTCAGAAGAGCAATCAGCTTTTGTCCCATGTAGGCTCATCACTGACAACATTGTTACTGCTTATGAATGTTTGCACTTCATGAAACGTAACAGAGCAAAGAAGCATCAATCTTGTGCCTTAAAACTTGATAGGATGAAGGCATATGACAGAGTTGAGTGGTCTTACATGCGTGCTATCATGTTAAAGCTGGGCTTCACTGTTAAATGGGTGGACATTGTCATGCATCTGGTGAGTTCTGTAAGTTTTTCGGTAATGTTTAATGGGAAGAAACTGGAGGAGTTTAAGCCATCTCGTGGAATTCGGCAAGGGTATCCGATTTCTCCATACTTGTTCTTGTTAGCAGCAGAGGGCCTGTCGTGCCTCTTAAAATCAAAAGTGAGTCATCTAACCTAAGTGGTCTACAAGTGGCACCCACGGCGCCACCGGTGAATCATTTATTATTCGCAGATGACAGCCTGTTGTTCTTCAAGGCAAATGGTGTGGGGGCTAATGAGGTGAACCATGTGTTGGATACTTATTGTCAAGCCTCTGGACAACGAATAAATTTTGGAAAATCATCTATCTTTTTCAGCAAGGGTGTTCCGGATACCATACGTCATGAGATAAAAGGAGTGCTAAACGTCCCTAATGAAACTCTGAATGAAAAGTACTTGGGCATGCCTTCTGATATTGGGTCCTCGAGGAATGGTGCTTTTAAATACTTGAAGGACAGATTATGGAGCAAGATCCAAGGATGGATTGAGAACACATTGTCAATCGCAGGTAAAGAAGTTTTGGTTAAAGCAGTTGCGCAATCTATACCTGTCTACTCCATGTCATGTTTTAAACTGCCTAGAGGGTTGTGCAAGCACCTCAATATGCTTATAAGGAAGTTTTGGTGGGGGAGCAAAAATGGCCAACGTAAGCCACACTGGGTGTCCTGGAAGGAAATGACACAGCCAAAAGCTATGAAGGGACTAGGATTTAAAGATATCGAGTTGTTTAACCTGGCCATGCTGGCCGGACAAGCATGGCGCTTATTGCAAAATCCTGAGTCCCTTAGTGCTCGCATCTTAAAAAGTGTCTACTTCCCAAGCTCGTCAATTTTGGAGGCCATTTTGGGCTCTCATCCGAGTCAAATATGGAGAGCTATTACTAAGGGGCGTGACACACTCAAGCAAGGATTAATAAAGAGAATTGGTTTTCATTGCCGACTGAAGATGTCCGTGCTCATCGTCATATGACAACCTCATCGGCATGTGGGTTTTGTGGTGCACCAGACTCGTGGCGCCATTCCCTCCTAGAGTGTACCACTTCAAGATGTACATGGGCTCTAGTTTGAAGAAGAAATTTGACAGTCATTGGTAGCAAACATGCAATCAAATGCCAAGCAATGGCTGTTCTCTCAGATGGAGTCTTTATCACATGTTTCTTTTGTGAAGTTAGCAGTGACATTGTGGGTTGTTTGGTCAGCAAGAAGAAAGGCTATTCACGAAGGTATTTTTCAGAGCCCGCAATCTGTGCAGTCCTTTGCCACAAGGTACATTGGGAAGCTAGAGATGATCAAGGAAACAAAACCAGTAGTCGATCCAATTGCTGTGGCTCGGGCTGGGAATGTACGCCCGAGAGCACCCCTGCTGGGCATGCAAAGATACACGTAGATGCAACAATCAGAACAGGTAGAGGGGGGACGACAGCTGTGGTGTGCAGGGACCAGGGAGGCACTTACCTGGGCAGCTCCGTTCTTATAGTGCAAGGTGTGGATGACCTAACTGTACTTGAAGCAATAGCATGCAGGAAAGCCTTGTGTTGCAGAAGATCTGTTCCTGAATCAGTTTGTTATAGCCTTAGATGCCAAGCAAGTTATCAGAGACATAAATCAAGGAAACCATGGGAAATAAGGTGCAATCATCAGTGAGATTAAAGCGCGATCTACTTCTTTTTTATGTACTTTCATTTATGAGGGTGGAGATAGTAATATAGAAGCTCATAGATTAGCTAGATTTGCACTTAATTGCTCTGGACGTCATGTGTGCTTTGTCCAACCACATAATGTGAACGTTATTCCTCTCTCTGTGGTTTTTGATCAATAAAGATAAGGCTTTACCCCTAAAAAAAAGAGAACCACCACAGCACCTCGCCGCCGCCGCCGCCGAGGACGTCGACGACGATGTGGCGTTCGCGAGCTCGCGCTCTCCTCCTGCTCCGCTCGTCCGTCCCCAGGTCGGCACCGCCGCAGCAAAATCCGCTTCGGAGCTTGATCCGAGCCCCCGCCACCACGCCTTCTCTCCCGCTTCCTCTCCTCCTCCTCCCCGGAGGCCCTGCCGGACGCCCCCTCCTCCGCTGCGGAGGCCCTCCCGGAGGTCGCCCGCATCCGCGCCGTCGTGCAGTCCACCCCGGAGGACCAGATCCCCTCCGCCATCGCCGACATGGTCGTTGACTTCACCGAGCCGCTCCTAGCCGCCATCCTCCTCTCCGCCGAGAATTGCTCTGGTAAAAAGCTACTCCTCTTGTTCAAGTCTGCCGGGAAGAACAACCCTGATGTCAAGAGCCTTGCCAATCTTGACATCGTCGCGAGCAAGGTTGCTGAATCAGCTGAGATTGACAAGATGGACGCGTACATGCTCTGGGATTTGGTGAAGGAAATGGGCAGTGTGCCCGGATCATTGAGCACCCCACTGTTGAACAGAGTGCTAGCTATGTTCTGGAAGCTTCAGAAATCGAAGGCGGCGCTAGAGGTGCTTGACAAGTTCAGTGAGTTTGGCTGTACTCCGGACGGTGACAGCTACTATCTGGCGATTCAAGCGGCTGGAAAGGAGTCCATGGTTAGCGCTGCATGGGGAGTTTGCGAGAAGATGATTAGCTCTGGGTGCTTCCCTGATGGGAAGAAAGCTGGTGAGATTGTGACCTTCTTTTGCCAGGGGAAGAAGGTGTCGGAGGCACATTCAGTATACTTAGCAGCGATGGAGAAGAAGGTTCAGATTCCAACATCAGCCTTGGATTTCCTTGTTGGTGCTTTGGCGAAGAATGATGAGACTATTAGTACGGCTCTGGAGCTGCTGGGGGAATACAAAGGAGAGTCTCTTAAGCATGCTGGCAAGTCCTTTGCTGCCGTTTTACATAGTTTGTGCAGGATGAAGAATGTGAAGGATGCAAAGAAGTTGTTGATGAGGATGGTGAATCTTGGGCCAGCTCCTGGTAGTGCAGTGTTCAACTTTGTCATTACAGGATTGTCTAAAGAGGGAGAAATGGAGGCCGCAAAGGATTTGATAAGAGTGATGGAGAGCCGAGGGCTGTGCCCTGATGTTTATACGTACAGTGTGATCATGAGCGGCTACACAAAGGGAGGCATGATTGATGAAGCCCATTCTCTACTCCACGAAGCTAAGAAGATCCATTCAAAATTAAGCAGGGTTTCTTATCACATTCTAATCCGTGGTTACTGCAAGATGGAGGAGTTCGAGAAGGCCCTGGAGTGCCTAAAGAAGATGAAGGAGGATGGGTTGCAGCCAAACATAGATGAGTATAACAAACTCATCCAGTCGTTATGTCTGAAGGCTATGGACTGGAGGACAGCTGAGAAGCTTCTGGAGGAAATGGAGGGCAGTGGATCTTAAGGGCAGTACCCGCAGCCTCATAGCAGCAGTCAAGGAGTTGGAAATGGAAGAGGCGTCAAAAGACGGCCAAGAAGCATAGTTTCTCTAGGATACGCTTGGAGTGACACAGCCACTAATCAGTTTTGTGGAATCACCCTCTTTTTGCTCTCTGCATCTCTGGTGAGGTTATGAAAACACCATCATTTGTACTTGTCTGCTTGTTGTTAGATGCTGAAATAATATTGCATTTGTATTATAAATGCTGGACTGGAAGGGATGCATATTTAATTTTGGTCTAGAGTTTCTGCTTCTGTAGAAGTAGAACCGAGAATTTCCGTGCAATTTTGATCCTATCTTCATGACGATTCAAAGGAGGATACCTGTTTGTCTATTCCCAAAGCAAGAAGCCTTGCAAACCGAAAAATCTATTCTTTTGGAATGTGCCTAACAAATCAAAAGGGAAGTAGTAAAAAGAAAAACATGTTGATGCAGCAGCAGGTACCTGTTGGTGCTTTGGTGCATGATATGCAAGAACATGCCTATGTGCTGTTATCATGTAAAATATGGGAGTGACGACGCTATTATTGTTAACCTGTAATTTATAGGCTTGTTGGCCATTGGTGTCTTATTCAGGGAAGATACTTGATTGACCTGGTTTTTAAGGGCATGTCTTTACTAATTTGATCTGCTATACAATGGGGTACTTTTCTGGGAATGAACTTGATTTACCACTGATGTGTATGAGTGTATCCACATATAACTCTCCTGGGCAGTAATCTGTTGATCTCTTGTGCACAATTTGGAGCATGGTATAGTTGCATGATCATAACACAGGGTTTGTCTATTTTATGAGCTTTAGTGTCGATGATTTAGTATTTTATCCGGTTTCTCTTTTATTTGTCATCTGTTGAAAACACAGAACCGTACCTATCCTGTTTTGCATTCCATGTCACTACCAAGCTTAGTTTACTGCGATCGTTGCACTCCTTTGTACATAGAGCAAGCTGAATTCCCAGCCGCTAGCGGCAAGTGGTACTCGAAATAAATCTCAGCTAGACCGGTTTTGAACAATCGGCTGGTTAAGGCCTAATCAGGAGTAGATGCTTTATGCAGTGAGACATGATTGTGTATTGAAAACCAGGAAGTTTCTGAAGATTTTATTGTGTGTGTGTGTCCAAAACATACATTTCAGGGCTACTTTCTTCAGAAAAGAGAAATGCTGGGTTTCCTTTGTTTCATAGGATAGGAATATCATAGGAATAGGAAACTTGTAGAAAATGAGATGCCATTTACTTCCCCCGTCCCACAATATAAGAGGTTTCTGCAAGCTAAACTAGCCTACAAAAACATCTTACATTGTGGGACGGACGGAGTATCTCAGGTCTTATGAATATGAATAGCAAGAGAGATGTCCTTTGATTCACATAGGATTTTGTTTTCCGTTGAGTCTAGTCTAATGTTTATTTCTGATGAGATTTGAAAGACAGGAAGAATTCCTCCATAAAAATCATATCCTATAAAAAGTGTAGTGAGACATGATTGTGTATTGAATAAACCAAAAGGCTCTAAATAATGTTTTTCGTATAAAAATCATATCCTATGGAATTCCTCCGAATCAAAAGGAGGCCTAAAAAAATGTTACGTCTCGTCAGTGCTGCCGTGCCTGACAGAAAAGGCTAACGAGAAACTGGCCCAAAACCGGGACTGAAGTGCAGGCTGCAGGCAGAAGCAGCAGCTGCTCGCTCTCAAACCACAATAGCAACAGGACCTGTGGTTGCGTCAAGACTTTGATTCTGCATTCCGCATTCTGCAAACTGGTTGGCTCATCGATCATTCAACACGCTGTTGGTCTCTTGCATGCTCCGGTTGCTCATTTTACTCCTCTTCGTGCATAGTGTGACAGGAGTAGTGTAATTCCTGGCGCTGACGCTGCTGTTTGTTACGCTGTCAAGTGATCTTGCCTCATGACGGACGCGATCACACTTGACAAGCTGCGCAAGCACGGTGGACGGCCACGTGCCCACGCAGATACCTTGGTCTCGGTCGTCGTTTCCGAGCTAAGGTATCCGGAGCTACTTTCTCAGTCTCATAATATAATAACGTTTTTAATAAACAAATGGCCGGTCGTAAAAATAAGAGCGTTTTCAAAAGAAAAAATTGCCCGGTCGTAAAAAAAAAGAGGGAACTAAACGGTGGCCGCCCATGGTGACAATCAGAATCTGATCCGAGTGTTATCATGCACATTTGCATTTTCCATGCGCTTGGGAGGATAAGCTAGAGTACTCACTGGTGTATTGTTTTGGGTTTCAGTAAACTGAAGCTCTGCCGGCCACTCGCATCCTCGATAGGGATGCGGCCATACAAATGGATGGCGGCAAATTGTGCGGTGTTTTTATATTTCAAGTGCTGTACTCGCTGTCCGAAATTCGAAATGGTCGGTCAGACGTGTGTTGCAGCAAGTAATTGTATGGTGCTACCTCCGTTCGCAAATGTAATATGTTCTAGAAAGTATCTGAATCCAACGTATATAGACATGTTTTAGGTGTTTTCCCACTCATTTCAGTTTGTATATAAGTAGTTTATATTAAAATATTCCAAAAATTTTGTATCTGTGAACAAAGATAGTAGGATATAAATTTCCGACCAATCCACTCCAAATTCATTGGGTTCTTCCATCTGCACCTAGTTGCTATCTTTTTTTTACGGAACCTCGTCAAGAGGGTAGGGTGCTCCTGCAATTTCATAAAGAAGAATAGAATTAACCCGGTTTATAAAAAAAACTAGGCCAAAAATCACATAAATGCTGGATCGATTAAGGAACAATCAAGCAAAAATCATGACCAAGCCATAACCGGCCGACTCAAACTACACATCCTACTAGTTGCTATCGCTGAAATAAAACCCATGACCACATTCAACTGTCGCACGAGACAAAAAGCAAAGCTATCCAATAGCATTATTTTGTGGGGATTTTTTTAATCTATTCACCGACTGTCAAGCTAATACAAAGAACACCGGAAATAAAAGTTATATCCATGTACGTAAACCACCTAGTGACGAATACAAGCACTGGAGCAAGCCGAATGCACGTTGACTGTCAAGGTAGTACAAAGAACACCAGAAATAAAAGTCCTCGGGCCAGACAAACCTTGTTGTAGTAGACAGTCGGAAAGTGGGGAGTGAGCCTAGCTTAACTGGTTGGGGGAGTGGATGTACAAACCCGGCACCTGAGTTCAAATCCCCACAGAAGCGAATTTAGGTTCCTATTTATTCTTGAGGACCGACCTTTGCTAGTACTCATGCAATTTATCTAGAGGACCAGGTTTGATTATTAACCAAGATAAAAATTCTGGTACTCATGCATAATGGCCATATGCATCCCTAGTTGGTGCGGAGGCCCGGGAAGTGAAATGCTCCCACATTTTAATGCATCGGGAAAAAACCACACGAGAGCCCCTGTGTCGCCAACCCTAGGGGACACAGGGAAACCGTACCGCCGACCCTCGACACCTTGCCCTGATCTCTCCCTCCTGCCACTGCCCGAGTTCACACCGGGGAAACCCATGTTGTGGGTTGTGACGGCGGCGGCGGCGGGGGGGGGGGGTCTTCTTCCCTCGTGCGCGGTGGCGCCCTCCCATGACGGGGACGACATGAACTTGGGTGACCCGGTTGCACGGTGCTGCGGATCCTGAAGATGGACATGGCGGTGATGACAACGACGGCATGGCCTTCCCACGGGGGAGATGCCCCTATGGTGGCGACCGAAATCTCGAATCTCACCGGGCCTAGATGGGCTTTGGTGGGCCGATAGGTCTGGTATGTGACGGTAGGCTGGCGTGATGGGCCTGGCAAAGCTGGCTGCTTTAGTACCATGGTGGTGCCACGGCCGGTCAGGTGGCGACGCCTGGATCCTTTTGGTCTAGTCTCCGACAAAGAAGGCGGCGATCCGTGCACAAGAAGATGGATGGAGTTCTTCGAACAAATTTGGGTGAAAACCTGCTATTGGCTAGATGCCAAGGCCGGCGATGGCGACGCTCTACGGTGTGGTTCCCTTCTTGAAGGCATCACCGTGGAGAAGTTCTAGACCACTATCTGCTACCTTAGGAGGAAACCCTAGATCGATAGATCAGAAGACGGCGGTGCGCTTGCGTCATTTCCCCCTTGGGTGTGTCATTCTTGGAGGTGTACACGGACTCGAGGGATTAGTGGATGACATTTCGGTGGAGCGGTGCTTCATCATACACATTGATGGCGATGGATTTTGATGGCATGGCGCTCTAGAGATTAGGCGTCTAATGTGCGATGATGGACTCACGCAGGAGGGTGACGCTGTCTGGCATCGTGGTGGCGTCGACGACAGCTAGACCGGGCAAGGTAGATGCATCAGTACATCTTTGAAGATGGATTGGTGGCGCGTGGCGGCGGTGGCCTCTGAGTGTGCGCCGGACCGGTGGGTGCCCCATACCCGGCAGGTGGCTTGGTTGGGGCCTCAGGTCTTAGATGTTAGTTTTGGCTGTGAGGTCCGTTTGGTATTAGGCCTAGACTATCAGCATCCCTTCATCAACTGGATAAGCGTAGCGACAGATGTTGCCTAGACAATGGCTTCAGTCTTACTAATGTATTACTTTGTAAGGTCTTTTGTGTATTATTAATAAAGTGGCTGCATGCATCACCCAGATGCAGAGGCCGACAGTCTTCCTCCTTTTCCAAAAAAAGACAGTTGGAAAGTCATCGTGGTAATGCCCTAGAAGAACAACGCACCAGAACATCAATTACCGCCGATGAAGAAAAGCGTAGATCAAAAGCACCCAATTGTAGACACGCAAACATAGACAAACGAAGATCGGATCCATCAAATACAAACGTCAACCGAATCCCATGAGATCCATCAAAGACAAAACCTCCACATGCCCATAGACGACACTAGATGTACCACTATGACAGGAGCTAGCAGGGAGAACCTTATTCCACCTCCAAGAAGCCGTCACCTCCTCGCCTTTCCGAGTAGAACAACAACCCTACCAAAACACAAGAAAATACCTAAAAACGAAGCCCTTCCACCGGAAAGGACCGGGGTCCATCGCATCTCCATGACCCTAAGGTCATAGGAAGACAAGGCACGCCGGCGGCTGCGCAATGGCAGGCAGCAAAAACTCTAGCTTTGGGTACCCTTAGGAGCATGCCACTAATGAAATTCTACTACGAACGAATTTACAAAAACTTAATACTACAATTATCAAATTTAAATAGTTTGAACTTGCAAACGTATTCAAGAGTGGCCTTGTTCCAAAACCCTCATTAGAGGAACACAAATTTGCAAAGGAAACACAAATTAAACTTTTGGTTCAAAAGATATATTCGATTCAAAATTTGAAGTGAAGAGAAATAAAATAGGAAATGGGGTGGGTGGAGAATACAACTTTTGCCAGAATTTCCATGTATCCCCCCCTAAAGTAATTAAGTGCCAAACATATGAAGAGTACAAGTCATTTAGGGATCACGATGGTCATATCTACAGCCCAGATACCGACACCACATTGCTCATCCTCTGAGGGTGTGTTTGGTTACTCACATTCACTTGCGTGAGGTCTCTGTATCAACTCAGCTCATCATGTCCTCTCTTAGCCTAGTCTACTTATTGACATAACCAAACGGTGGGGAAAAGTAAGAGCTCGTATGAAAGTAAGTGAGGGTTGGTAGATTTGCATGTGCTTCGTTTGGTCGGCGGCATGGTGTATGTGGTGTGAGAGAGCCATGCAAGTGTCAGGGGATCTTTTTTGCCTCATGTTGCGTGTGTGTACCTGCATGAGTAGAAACAACCGATTTGGGCATTCCTCTAGAGACAAGTTTTGAGGTGCTTTGAGCATTGTGTTGGCTAGAACTTGGAGAGCACCTGCTGCCGAGGAAGTGGAAGAGGAAGAGGAAGCCCCTACCCACCTTAAGAAGTCGAGACCATTTCTGTCATCACAAGATGATGTTCATCCAGAGGTAGAAGATATGAAAAGGACGGAATATAAAGGATTGATAGAGTGGAGATCCACTGATCCTTATGCTCCAAGATCAAGGAAGACCGATGTGACTATAGATTTCATACAATTGAGTAACAAGACTTTTATGAGATAGTTTTGCTAGAGAAGAAACCTACAGTCGGTGAGATGAATGGACGAAGTTTATTTCTTTGCCTCGAAGTTCTGAAAATTCCATCGATGTGCTGAGAGCCACATGAACCATGATACTATGAAGGATATGTACAATCATATACCCACTGAAGAGGTGGAGAAACATAAGTTGGGCTATGTATATTTTGTCTACCAGGGTTAGCAACCAGCAACACTATATTGAAGTATACTTTGATGCCTAAATCTGGAGATGACATGATGATTAGAGGCTATTCTATTGACATGTTTCATCACATTAACGAGCTTGTCAACTTCAATGTCATGTACCTCATTGTGCAAAATGTTAAGCACACCTGGGTAAAATAAATACATGTGGCCAAACGAGCATGCCCGACTCACGAGGCCAGGCATGCAAAGCGTAGCCGGCCAACCTAGTCAGACGGGCAGGCGAAGTGCAACTTGGCAGGCTCCCGCATGACCCTATCCAGGCTGGCACGATCGGACCACCCCATCATGTCCATCCACGCGTGAAGGGTCAGTTAGACCCACGTGATCACTAGGTCATGCATGCCCGAAGAAAACCCCATGTTAGAGTCGGCATTGCGTCGCGACTGGACAAGCCCGGTGCGGGTCGAGGACACAGTTAGGTGGGTTCTGCCAAGCTCTTGTGTGTGGCCCACTGGCATGTCAAGTCTGCCACATGATGGTGTCACTAGTCGCACCATCAGTCCACGTATCATGGACCTTCCAGCCGGGTCACCCATGTGGAAAGGACGTGGATGTCGCCTAGAGGGGGGGGGTGAATATGTGCTTTAAAATAATTACGATTTAGGCTTGAAAAAATGTGGAAAAAAACTAATGTTTAATTTGTCAAGCACAAAACCTAAATACACTAGGCTCACCTATGTGCACCAACAACTTATGCTAAGCACGATAAAAAACTAAGTGATCTCAAGATATATAACATGAAACACTATGGCTATCACAACGTAAAGTGCATAAGTAAAGGGCTCGGGTAAGAGATAATTGAAGCACGCAGAGACGATGATGTATCCTGAAGTTCACACCCTTGCGGATGCTAATCTCCGTTTGAAGTGGTATGGAGGCACAGTGCTCCCCAAAAATCCACTAGGGCCACAGTAATCCCCTCACGTCGTCGCACAATGCAAGATGTTGTGATTCCACTAAGAGACCCTTAAGGGTGATCGTTGAACCCATACAAATGGTAACCCTTAGGGGCGGTTACTGATGACCCACAAGTATAGGGGGTCAATCATAGTCCTTACAATAAGTAAGAGTATCGAACCCAACGAGGAGCAGAAGGAGATGACAAGCAGTTTTCAACAAGGTAATTTCTGCAAGCACTGAAATTGTAGGTAACAGGTAGTTTGATAGCAAGATAATTGGTAACAACCAAGTAACGGTAACGGTAAATAAACTACAGCAAGGTAGCCCAATCCTTTTGTGGCAAAGGACAGGACAAAATGGTCTCTTATAATAAGCGAAGCATTCTTGAGGATACACGGGAATTTCATCTAGTCACTTTCATCATGTTGGTTTGATTCGCGTTTGCTACTTTGATAATTTGATATGTGGGTGGAACGGTGCTTGGGTGCTGTTATTACTTGAAGAAACCCCCCACTTATGATTAACCCCCTCGCAAGCATCCACAACTACGAGAAGAGTATTAAGATAAAATCTAACCATAGCATTAAGCATGCGGATCCAAATCAGCCCCTTGCGAAATAGCGCATAAACTAGGGTTTAAGCTTCTGTCACTCTAGCAACCCATCATCTAATAACTACTCACAATGCATTCCTGTAGTCCCAAAGATGGTGAAGTGTCATGTAGTCGATGTTCACATGACACCACTAAGGGAATCACAACATTCATATAATCAAAGTATCGAACACATATCAACTTCACATGATTACTTGCAACATAACTTCTCTCGTGGCCTCAAGATCAAAGGTACCTACTCACAAATGATATCCATGCTCAATATTAGAGGAGTATTAAATAGCATAATGGATCTGAACATATAATCTTCCACCAAATAAACCATATAGTAATCAACTACGTAATGTAATCAACACTACTAGTCACTCACAGGTACCAATCTAAGGTGCCGGTACAAAGATTAAACACAAGAGATTAACTAGGGTTTGAGAGAAGATGGTGTTGATGAATATTGGCCTCCAAAATATGAGAGGGTTGTTGGTGAGGACGATGGCTTCGATTCCCCCCTCCGGGAGGGAAGTTCCCCCGGCGGAATCGCTCCACTAGAGGGCAAAAGTGCTCCTGCCCAAGTTTCGCCTCGAGACGGCGGTGTTCCATCCTGAAAGTCCCCTCTTGATTTTTTCTAGGTCAAAAGATCTTAAGTACCAGAACATGGGCACCGAAAGTGGCCCGGGCTGGCCACAACCCACCAGGGCACCCCTGGGGGGCCTGGCGTGCCCTAGTGTCTTGTGGTCACCAGGTGCCCCCTCCGGTAGGTATTTTCTCTAGTATTTTATATATATTCCAAAATAATTCTCCCAGAAGTTTCAACTTATTTGAAGATGTGCAGAATAGGTATCTTTGATATGCTTTTTCAGGTCCAGAATTCCAGCTGCCGGCATTTTCCCTCTTTGTGTAAACCTTGCATATTATGAGAGAAAAGGCATTAGAATTACTCCATAAAGCATTATTATGCATAAAAAAATTATAACTAACAGTATTAAATCATGATGCAAAATGTACATATCAACTCCCCCAAGCTTAGACCTTGCTTGTCCTCAAGAGAAAGCCGATATCGAAAAACATGTCGATATGGTTTGAGAGAGAGGTGTCGATAAAAACAAAATACGGACATAGTAGAATCATGCTTATTATCATAGCAGCAACAGACTTTGTCATAGGACTTTTTCATATAACTTTTATGATATAACTTCATCATATAAGTTCCCATGAACAAGTAACAATTCATCATAACATAGAAGTATAAAAGCATAAACCTTATTGGAAATCAACAAACTATGTTCTCAGTCAACTTTGCAACTACAATTCATCATATTTTCAGGAAGGTCTTGTGTTGGAGCCTTTTGGAAAGTCCACATACTCAACAATCATTTAATCATCTATGATTGCTAACACTCACAGCATACGCATGAGCAAAAAGTTTCAGCCAGACACATAGAAAGATAGGGGCTTATAGTTTCGCCTCCCAACGTATTCACCTCAAGGGTGATGTCAACAATAATAACTCATGCTCACTCATGTCCAACTGGATATATGTGCCTAGATCTTTCCTCGCCACATGATGCTTGCAAAAAGAAAAAGTAAAAACAAATAGGGAAGAATACTTTGACTCTTGCATAAAAGTAAGTACATAAAAGTAAAAAGATAGGCCCTTCGTAGAGGGAAGCAGAGGTTGTCATGCGCTTTTTAGTTTGTATGCCAAATCCCTTAATGCAAAAGTCCGTCATGTTATATTGCCCCTTGTGATAGAAACCTTTATTATGCAGTCCATCGCTTTTATTACTTTCCATCACAAGTCCGTACAATGCAATTTTCTCTTACACTAATCGATCAAACACATTAGAAGCAACTTTTATTGCCTTAGTGCACCGATGACAACTTACTTGAAGGATCTTACTCAATCCATAGGTAGGTATGGTGGACTCTCGGAACATGAGTTTGGGTTTAGGGTTTTTGGATGCACAAGTAGTATTTCTACTTAGTGCAGAATTTTTGGCTAGCAAAGATATTGAGCAAGCACCATATGTTGAAGGATCTATGACAATATAACTTCTATGTGAATATGAACAAACATAAATCATTACGTTGTCTTCCTTGTCCAACATCAACAATTTTGGCATATAATATTTAATGGGTGCTCACAATCATAAAAGATGTCCAAGATAGTGTATTTGCATGTGAACCTTCTCTTCCCTAATTAATTCTTTCATGAATTGCATCATTGGTCAATACTATGTTTGTCAATCTCCAATCAATTTTACCACTTATACTTTTCCTTATGTGATGTCATTACTTACCATAAGATTAGAATATGATCCTTTTTCATTTATTTTATTTTTTATTATGATTGTGGAAAGAAAGTAAAGAAGCAAAAGCTCAAACTAAACTTTATTATATAACTCTCACACGATTACATGAGATAGATCACAAAACTAGCACGACTTTTATTCAACTAAATCATGAAATAGCTAAGGATCGAAATAAAATAAGAAAAGGTAAATAAAAGTGATAGTGATACGATACCGGGGGCATCTCCCCCAAGCTTGGCTCAAGCCAAGGGGAGTGCCCATACCCATGTACTCAAGTCTCCTTTCATGGTGAAGATGATGAAGGTGGTGGTGATGAAGTATCACACTTTAACCTCATTAGGTATTCCAGTTTACGGATGACGCATCGAAGGGTGATGATGTGCTCCTCTAGCAAAATATTTTCACGAGTGAGAAATTTACTTTGAACACGAACCGCTTTGAAAGCCCTAAAAGCTTAAATTTCAGTGGGGGTGAGATGATTGTAATAATGTCAAAGGTTATGTTCTTCTTCATCCTCTTCTATGGGCATCGATTGCCCCACTTTTTGAGCTTGATCCCTCATAGCTTCCTTGCCCTTGTCTTCATTGTTGGCTTCTTTTGGATCCTCTCTCTTCAGATCCATCTTCATCAACCAAGCATCTTCTTCTATGTTATTGGAGGAGGAAGAAGATATGATGTCTGGCTTGATAGATCTGATAGGAAAACAACACGAAACAAGAACATGGGATTTCTCTGTGATGCGGTGGTCAAAACAATCTGTGAAATATATGGGGATTTTTTTATCTTGGGAAACAACCATATGGAAGGAAAACAGAGTCGTGAAGGTGCCCCAAGAGGGCACAACCCACTAGGGCGTGCAAGGGAGGGTAGGCGCGCCAAGGAGGGCAGGCACGCCCTGGTGTATCGTGCTCACCTCGGTTGCTTTCCTGTTTATTTATTATTTTCCTAATTTTTCTAATATTCCAAAACTGATAGGAAATATTTTTGCGGATTTTGAGGAGTCCGTTTACTTACCATACCACGTACCTCCTCTTTTTCAAGATTCTAGAGTGTTCTGGAAGGTTTCTTTTATGTGTTCCTATAGTCTCATGGTTTGGATAATATTGCTTTCAACATTAATAGGCATACCTAAGATATAGTGTTTAATTCTTTGTCCATTAACCACCTTCGGGTTAGTACCTTCGGCATTATTAATCTTGATAGCTCGAGAGCGATAAACTTCTTTGATAACATATGGTCCTCCCATTTGGAAAGAAGTTTCCATGCAAAAAATCTAAAATGAGAGTTGTACAAAAGAACATATTCTCCAACTTTGAATTCCTGCTTTTGGATTCTTTTGTCATGCCATCTTTTAACTTTTTCTTTGAATAGTTTGGAATTTTCATAAGCTTGAGTTCTCCATTCATCTAGTGACCTAATATCAAATAACCTCTTTTCACCGGCAAGTTTGAAGTCATAGTTGAGTTCTTTAATTGCCCAAAATACTTTGTTTTCTAACTCTAGAGGCAAATGACAAACTTTTCCATATACCATCTTGTATGGAGACATACCAATGGGATTTTTATAAGCTATTCTATCGGCCCAAAGTGCATCATCTAGTTTCTTAGACCAGTTCTTTCTAGACCTATTGGTAATTTTTTGTAATATTAATTTTATTTATCTATTGGTAAGTTCAACTTGACCACTAGATTGAGGATGATAGGGTGATGCAATTCTATGGTTAACATCATATTTATCAAGCATTTTATGGAAAGCACCATGAATAAAGTGTGAACCACCATCAATCATTAAATATCTAGGGACTCCAAACCTCGGGAAAATAACTTCTTTAAGCATTTTAATGGAGGTGTTATGATTAACACTACTAGTTGGAATAGCTTCTACCCACTTAGTAACATAATCAACATCAACCAAAATATGAGTATACCCATTAGAGGAAGGAAAATGTCGCATATAGTCAAAAACCCAAACATCAAATGGTTCAACAACCAGTGAATAATTCATAGGCATTTCCTGACGCTTACCGGTATTACCAATTATTTGGCATTCATCACAAGATAGACAAACTTACGAGCATCCTTGAAGAGAGTAGGCCAATAAAAACCAGATTGCAATACCTTGTGAGCATTTCTATCTCCCGCATGATGTCCTCCATAGGCTTTGGAATGACATTTCCGTAGGATTTGTTCCTGTTCATGCTCAGGTACACAACATCTAATAATACCATCTACTCCTTTTTTATAAATATGTGGGTCATCCCAAAAATAATGTCTTAAATCATAGGAGATTTTTTTTCTTTTGTTGGTATGTGAAACTAGGTGGTATATATTTAGCAACAAAGTAGTTAGCATAATTAGCATACCAAGGAGTGTTTTGAGAAACATTTATTGCAGGTAACTATTCATGAGGAAAATTATCATTAATAGGTAGTGGTTCATCAAGAATATTTTCTAACCTAGACAAGTTATCAGCTACGGGGTTCTCAACTCCTTTCCTATCAATGATATGTAAATAAAATTCTTGAAGAAAGAGAACCTACTTAATGATTATAGGTTTAGCATATTTCTTTTCCATAAGATATTTTATGGCAGCATGATCAGTGTGAACAATAACTTTGGAATCAATGATGTAAGATCTAATTTATCACAAGCAAACACAACTTGTAAAAATTCTTTTTCAGTAGTAGCATAATTTCTTTGGGCACTGTCTAGAGTTTTGCTAGCATAAAGGATCATTTAATTTCTTATCAACTCTTTGTCCTTGAACAGCACCAACAACATAATCGCTAGCATCAGACATAATTTCAAAAGGCAAGGTCCAATCAGGTGGTTGAACAATAGGTGCAAAAGTTAAGGCTTTCTTAAGTGTTTAAAAGGCTTCTACACAATCATCATAAAAACAAATGGAATATCCTTTTGTAAAATATTAGTAAGAGGCCTAGAAATTTTAGAGAAGTCTTTAATAAACCTCCTATAGAAACCAATATGACCAAGGAAACTCCAAATACCTTTAATATATTTAGGACACGACATTTTCTCAATTGTATCAACTTTAGCTTTATCCATCTCAATACCTCATTTAGATATTTTATGTCCCAAGACAATACCTTCATTAACCATAAAGTGGCACTTCTCCCAATTCAAGATGAGATTAGTTTGTTCACATCTCTGCAAAACTCGATCAAGGTTTCTTAAGCAATCATCAAAAGAATTTCCGTAAACGAAAAAATCATCCATGAAAACCTCCACAATCTTTTCACAAAAATTAGAGAATATAGCAGTCATACATCTTTGAAAGGTAGCAGGTGCATTGCATAAACCAAAAGGCATATGTATATAAGCATAGATTCCAAAAGGACAAGTAAAGGTGGTTTTCTCTTGATCAGATTGCGATACAGGTATTTGAGAGAAACCAGAATATCCATCTAGAAAAAAAAGTGTGTGTGCTTAGATAATCTGATACGGGGCAAGACCCGGGGTGATCGATCTTTCATGAATTGGAGGGGAAAACACAAAGAACACATGGAAGAGCAAGATGAAACACTCAAGAGCAAACTCAATCACACATTGCTACTTCTCGAGCATGCGTTGGTTTCTATGAAGAGGAACGGGTGATGCAGCAAAGTAGATAAGTATTTCCCTCAGTTGTTGAGAACCAAGGTATCAATCCAGTAGGAGATACAAGCAAGTCCCCAACAGGTGTACCTACACAAAGAGCAAACTCTTGAACCCAACGCTATAAAGGGGTTGTCAATCCCTTTAAGGTTACTTGCAAGGATGAGATCTGATAGAGATAGATTGCTTAAACAAAAAGTAAAACAATAGGTAAAAGTAATGCAGCAAAGTATTTTTGGTATTTTTGGTTTTGGATCTGAAAGTATAAGATATAAAATAGACCCAGGGGCCATAGGTTTCACTAGAGGCTTCTCTCATGATAGCAAGTATTACGGTGGGTGAACAAATTATTGTCGAGCAATTGATAGAAAAGCGAATAATTATGAAGATATCCAAGGAAATGATTCTGCATATAGGCATCATGTCCGTGTCAAGTAGACCGAAATGATTCTGCATCTACTACTATTACTCCACACATCGACTGACTCCTGCCTGCATCTAGAGTATTAAGTTCATGAAGAACAGAGTAACACATTAGGTAAGATGACATGATGTAGAGGGATAAACTCAAGCAATATGATGAAAACCCCATATTTTTATCCATGATGGAAACAATACAATACGTGCCTCGCTACCCCTACTTTGTCACTGGGTGATGACACCGCAAGATTGAACCCAAAACTAAGCACTTCTCCCATTGCAAGAATTACCAATCTAGTTGGCCAAACCAAACCAATAACTCGAAGAGACTTGCAAAGATATGAAATCATGCATATAAGAATTCAGAAAAGACTCAAATAATATTCATGGATAATCTGAACATAAACCCACAATTTATCGAATCTCGACAAACACACCGCAAAAGAATATTACATCGGATAGATCTCCATGAAGATCATGAAGAACATGGTATTGAAGAGCAAAGAGAGAGAAGAAGCCATCTATATACTAGGTATGGACCCGAAGGTCTGTGGTGAACTACTCATGCATCATCGGAGGGGTAATGGAGTTGATGTAGATGCCCTCCGTGATCGAAGCCCCCTCCGGCAGATTACCGGAAAAGGCTCCAAGATTGGATCTCCCGGGAATGGAGGCTTCTGGCGGCGGAAAAGTGTTTTCGTGGCTTGTTCTGATAATGATGGAATATTTGGGAATTTATAGGCCGAAGATTAGGGTTAAGGGAGCTGCCGTGGGCCCGCAAGCCTGCCCAGCATGCCGTACCCCCCTAAGCTTGACCCTAGGGATTGTGGCCCCACGGTGGATCCTCTGCCTTGGTTCTCAAGTCTCGTACTTTCCTTTTATTCCAGAAAAATTCCTTCTGAAGGTTTTATTCTGTTTGGAATCCATTTAGTATTCCATATCTGCAAATTTCAAAAACAAGGAAAAAAACAGAAACTGGCACTAGGCTCTAGATTAATAGGTTAGTCCCAAAAATAATATAAAATAGCATATTAATGCATATAAAACATCCAAAACAGATAATATAATAGCATGGAACAATAAAAAATTATTGATACGTTGGAGACGTATGAGCATCCCCAAGCTTAATTTCTGCTCGTCCTCGAGTAGGTAGATGATAAAAACAAAAATTTCGATGTGGAATGCTACCTAACATATTTATCCATGTAATATTCTTTATTGTGGCATGAATATTCAGATCCGTAAGATTCAAAACGATAGTCTAATATTGACATAAAAACAGTAATACTTCGAGCACACCAACAAGGTAGTCGTGTCCTTTCGAAATAACATGGCCTTAGAAAGTTATCCCTACAAAATCATATGGTCTGGCTATGCTCCATCTTCCCCACACAAAGTATCTAAATCATGCACAACCCCGACGAACAAGTCAAGCAATTGTTTCACACTTTTGGTGTTCTCAAACCTTTTCAACTCTCACGCAATACATGAGCGTGAGCCATGGATATAGCATTATAGGTGGAATAAATATGGAGAAGGTGCAAGGGGAAAAAGGAGAAGATACTCATACATCAACTAGGCGTATCAAAGGGCTATGGAGATGCCCATCAATAGATATCAATGTGAGTGAGCAGGGATTGCCATGCAACAAATGCACTTAGAGCTTTAAGTCTATGAAAGCTCAAAAATGAAAACTAAGTGGTCATGCATAATGAATATCCACTAGTTATACGATAGTGACAAAATAGGAGACTCTCTATTATGAAGATCATGGTGCTACTTTGAAGCACACGTGTGGAAAAAGGTAGTAGCAATTGTCCCTTCTCTCTTTCTCTCATTTTTTTTCTTTTTTTTCTTTTTTATTTTTTGGTGGACTTCTTTGGCCTCTTTTATTTTTTGTTTGGGCTTCGCTGGCCTCTTTTATTTTTTGTAAAGTCCGGATACTCATCCCAACTTGTGAGGGAGTCATAGCGTCCATCATCCTTTTCTCTCATGGGACAATGCTCTATTAATTAAAAATCATCACACTTTTGTTTACTTATAACTCAAAAAATAAAAATTACAAGTCAATACCTATGACAAAATATGACTCTATATGCAATATGAAGTGATCATGCAAGTCATAAAAAAACTACATGGTGGAAGTTGCTTGGCAATATATCTCAGAATGGATATGGAAATGCCATAATAGGTTGGTATGGTGTCTATTTTGAGGAATATATGGTGAATTTTTTGAGGCAGGAGGGTTTGGTGTACCAGCGAAAGTTGCGCGGTACTAGAGAGGCTAGCAAAGGTGGAAGGGTGAGAGTGAGCATAATCCATGGACTCAACATTAGTCATAAAGAACTCACATACTTATTGCAAAAGTCTATTAGTTATCAAAGAAATCATTAGACGCATGATCCTAGGGTATAGGTTGGTAGGGGTTAACCATCGCACGCTCCCGACCCTCACACAAAGGTCGACAATCATTAAACAAATCATGCTCCGACTTCGTTTCCTAACGGTTCACCATAAGTGCATGCTATGGGAATCACAAGCTTTAAGACACGTATCTCTTCCAGTTCACAACTACTCACTAGCATGACTCTCATATTACCATCCCTATTATCTCAAAACTATATGCAAGGAATCAAACTTCTCATAGTTTTTAATGCACTTAATATGAAAGTTTTTATTATATCACTCTTGGATGCCCATTATATTAGGACTAAATTCATAACCTAAACAAATTACCATGATGTTTTAAGAAACTCTCAAAATAATATAAGTGAGTAACAAGAGTTCACTAATTACTATAAAATATAACACCACCCTGCTCTATAAAAATATAAGTGAAGCACTATAGCAACATTGCCTAGCTCAAAAGATATAAGTGAAGCACATAGAGTATTCTAAAAAATTCACGATTCAGCCTGTCTCTCTCAAAAGATGTGTGAAGCAAGGATGATTTTGGCAAACTAAAAAGCAAAGACTCATATCATACAAGACGCTCCAAGCAAAACACATATCATGTGGTAAATAAAAATATAGCCTCAAGTAAATTTACCGATGGATTGAAGACGAAAAGGGGATGCCTTCCGGGGCATCCCCAAGCTTAGGCTTTTTTGTATCCTTGAATATGACTTGGGGTGCCTTGGGCATCCCCAGGCTTAGGCTCTTTCCACTCTTTATTCCATAGTCCATCAAATCTTCACCCAAAACTTGAAAACTTCACAACACAAAACTCAACATAAAACTCATGAGATCCGTTAGTATAAAAAGATAAATCACCACTTTAGGTAATGTTGTGAAATCCTTATTTAGTTGTATTTTTTTAATACCTACTGTATTCTAACTTTTCCATGAATCACACCCCCCGATATGACCCATAGATACATTAAAATAAGCAAACAACACAAAGAAAACAGAATCTGTCAAAAGCAGAACAATCTGTAGCAATCTGTAAACTTCGAATATTTATGGAACTATAAAAATTCTGAAAAATTATTAAAATAATGGAAATTTCTATATCAATCTTGTATAAAAGTTTCAAATCAATTCGGCGCTCTAAAAAAATTATAAAATTCCTAGACTGAGCGCAAAAGTTTCTGTTTTTCAGCAAGATCAAATAATTAACTACCATTGATCACCCAAAGGTTTTACTTGGCTCAAATACTAATTAAAACACAAAAACACAGTTACTATAGAAGTAATAATGTGCAAAACACACCAAAATAGAAGCAAAAGCAGAAAGCAAAATAAAATTGGGTTGCCTCCCAACAAACGCTATTGTTTAACGCCCCTAGCTAGGCAAAACACAATAGATCTATGTATTGTCATCTTTGGTATGTAATTCATAATTAGCTATCATGATAGATTCATAAGGTAATTTTATTTTCTTCCTAGTAAAGTGTTCCATGCCTTTCCTTAATGGAAATTGGAATCTAATATTCCCTTCCTTCATATCAATAATTGCAACAATCGTTCTGAGGAAAGGTCTACCAAGAATAATAGGACATGTAGGATTGCAATCTATATCAAGAACAATGAAATCTACGGGCACATAATTCCTATTCTGCAACAATAATAACATCATTAATTCTTCCCATAGGTTTGTTTATAGTGGATACGCAAGATGCAAATTTAAGGAGCAATCATCAAATTCACGGAAACCTAACACATCACATAAAGTTTTTGGAATCATGGAAATGCTAGCACCCAAATCACACAAAGCATGGAACTCATAATCTTTAATCTTAATCTTAATAGTAGGTTCCCACTCATCATATAGCTTTCTAGGTATAGAAACTTCCAACTCAAGTTTTTCTTCAAAATCTTTCATCATAGCATCAACAATATGTTTAGTAAAAGCTTTGTTTTGATTATAAGCTTGAGGAGAGTTCAACATGGATTGCAACAAGGAAATCCAATCAATTAAGGAGCATCTTGTAATGCCCAAGATGCGTGCCTATCCTTATTTAGGCACGAGGGCCGCGACAGGGATAGAGGCGCATCTAGTCGTTTTGTAAGTACAATAACATCACATACATGTATGAAGAGATGAGTATATGAGTTGGCTTACACTCGCCACAAGCTAAATTACAAGTTCACACCAATTATTCAATCATCATACAAAATACAGGGCCCGTCTACGGACGAAAACAAACGAAGAAAAGAAGCAATGAAACTGTCTTGCTAGCCCCAAAGATCACGACCAAGGTGTCTCTACTCGTTTGAATATGTGACGTACATTCTGCCACGTTCTTCATCATACTCCCACTGGAGTTGGGTCACATCATCTGGCATGGTCTCATCTGCACCTACACCTGTATTTGTTGTAGTAATCTGTGAGCCACGGGGACTCAACAATCTTGTAACCCGGGTACCAAAACTATGTAATCTTGTTGGGTTGGATGGGGGTGAGTGTTGAGTTTGCAGCAGCACTAAGCATTGTATGGTGGCTAACTTACGAGAACATGAATGTAAATATAGTGGACTACGAGAGACGTTTGAATACTACCATGACCACTAAGTGATCCTGAACACCTACTTACGTTAAACATAACCCCACCGTGTTCTCTCTCCGTTCATGTTCACGAGTAGAGACGATCATGGTTACTCACACAATTGGTGTATTTTATTGGAGTTTACTTCAACTTAACTATAACCGGGTGTTAAAAAAAATATCCAAGTTGCCACATAACCGCGGGCACGGCTTTCCGAAAGATTTAACCCTGCAGGGGTGCTCCAACAACTAATCCATCACAAATTAACCACACTCCGCGGGAATAACCTCGACCACGGATCTCGTGATCATCCTAGGCAATTCCAAAGGAAAACCGACACCTCGAGATAGCCCAAAGAAGATCAGAGTTCCTTGCTCAAGCTATTCGAGGAAGGTAAAACAAGTCCAACAAGACCGTCTGACATGTCCACAAATCCGATAAAAGCCGCGTATCTCGTTCTCATGACATGACGGATGAGCGATGGTTACCACGCCAATCACCGAGTTGCCTCGGGCGGCGCTAATAAGCTGCTCTGGGTTGGATCAACACTCATGAGGAGCACTGGCCCGGGTTGTTGATTAATTATCCACGGGGTTGCAAAGCCCTATGCATTTTTATTAAGTTGTTTAAGCAAATAGTACCAATGTTGGGTCTTGCGAGACAAGTTTTAATCTCAAACGAATAATCAAGGGGGTCCCCATAACAACCCCGAGCATGTTAGGAGCGCAAAATATGGAAACATAACACCGGTAGCAAGTAACTATGGCGGTAAAAGTGGAACAAAACACCGAGCAAAAGGCCAAGCCTTCCACCATACCAAGATATATATGTGCATTAATTAAATAGAATTAAATATTGTGATATCTCCAGATATCCATGTTATCACATGGAAACAACCTGCACCTGCATCTAAGAATGCTATAAGAGGGGCTGAGCAGTGGTAACTTAGCCAAACAAGGTTTGCTAGGTAGTGGAGGGGTTAGAGGCTATCATGGCAATGTAGGAGGCTTGACATTCAAGTGGTAGGTAACACATATGTAATGATAAGAGCGAGACATCTAGCAAAGCAAAAATAGTGTCGGGATTCGGGTATGGTCATCTTGCCTGTTGGTTCTTTAGAGGGACAAAGAGCTGGGTCCTCATAGTGGTACTCTCCTGGATCCTCATACTGAGGTTCAACACTCGTGTCTACCCAAGAGAAATAGCAACAATAAACAAACAACCTAGGTGCAATGCACAAACAAGATGATGTATGATTCATTTGAAGTAATTAACATGGCAAACCTAAGCTAGTCATGTTTCTTATGCAATAGTTAAGTTATTTACAATTCTGGACAGAACCTCATGTTAAGTTGTTTTAACATGCATGAGCATTGAAAATATGGATGCTTCATGCAAAATCAATGCAAATGCATATGTAAAACATAGGAACCAGAGTAACGAATCTCACGCTACGCTCACGGCAAGGTACGAAGGCAAAATACAAGACAAGGAAGGCCATGGGCATTACTTGGTATTCCAAGGTAGTCACTGGTTAGGAAATGAAAAACCAACCACAATGGAGCCAAAGACCAAGAAAAACAATGGATCATAGCTCCCACGAGTCACAAAACACTACCACACACAATCTGTCCCAAAACAGCAACATAACAACTTCCTCAACAATTATCTACAACTACAGGATGTTTCCAACCTCAAACAAGGCATGAACAGAAACTACATAACATGCTTATCAAATGATCCAACTACACAAACTGGAAAGGAAACATGTATCACTAAGCATGAAGCTCACAAGATGGCATGATGAAACAGATTCTAGGGACTTAGTGGAAATCACAGTTTTTTGGAATCTGAGTTAAGCTGATAGCAAGTTGACAGAAGACAATAATGATGCTAGAGACCACCTTTTGGCATGAAAATTAACAGGATGGTAGTGTACAACATTTACTTCAAAACACTAGCACTAAGCTTGAGCGAAAACATGACAAAGCACTTGGTAGCATCCACTCAACAAGGCATAAAAATAATAACAGATCCTCAGACTTAGAAATATTTAGCATGTTGAAATCAGCAACATTTTATTAGCCACTTTGGAGCAAGATTCCCACTTATATGCAAGTCTAACATGTGAAAAGAAAATACCATGGCATACTACTCATGAAACACTACCACTTTCATGTTGAAACCAATATCTAAGCATGCAAGGATTAATTCTAACTAAAATGACAAAATGGCATATTGGGACAAAATGACATTTTGTAAAACTTGCTCAAATGACAAAACCAATTGCACCAATGGATTCCTGAGATTTTTTTCTACCCCAAATCCATGTATCACACTCATATGTTCACACTTGATAATTGCACAAAACCTAGCTCGAATCTAAGCACGCATCACTTATAAGTCAAAATTTGCCATATATGCTCATGCAAAAAATGCTTATGCAAAGAAATGGAAATATACTAGAAATGGAAATAAACTAATAAACAGAAAAAACAAGCAATAAAATAAAAATAAAACAATGCAAGGAGGGGACCCACTTGGCATAGTCACCAGGGCCCCCTATGTGGATGACAAGTGGGCCATGGCCCACTTTCATACACACACAATCACCACCACACACAAACACACAGATGCACACACACGGATCTGCCTGCCACAGCAGATCCTACCAACACACACACACACACACACTAGCACACACACACACGCATTGCACAATCACACCAGATCCCACGGCCACAGCGGATCCGGAGGTCACCACACACACACGCACCAAAATGAAAGAAAAAAAGGGCGCGGGGGGGGGGGTCGAACGCGCGACCTGCTGGTCGTCGCCCCACGGCTGTACCACTACGCTAGAGAAGGATGTCTGCCTAAAGAGGGATCGCTATATACATCTACTAACTACCGAGGCTATCTGACGAATCTGAACCCAAACGGACACCAGCGGCAAAACTGCGGTGATACTCCGGTGACAGAGGCCTCTCCAACAAGGAGGACCTCATGCGGGAACAGCGGGTGGACCGGTGTTCCATCCATGCGCTAGAACAAGCACGCGCGCGGCGGCAAAGGGGGGCACTCGAGCTCGAGCTGCTTCTCGGCTCGGGGCACGGCAGAGACAAGCACGGTGGCAACACGCACGCGACCCTACGCGCTACGAACGATAGTTGGAACGGGGGGACGACGATGGATGCTCAGCGAGAGGGGAGGCGAAGATGCTCATGGCTCGGAGAAGAGGAAGAATAGGCTCGCATCGGCTTCGGGAGCGCGTCGAAGACGAGGAAGGGGCCAACGATGGAGGGTCTCCTCCATGCCCTAACGCCGGGAACGGGGCGCGGGAGGCAATGCGGAGCTCCACGACATCTCCGATGATGAGGAGGAGGTCACCGTCGGCGAGGACGATGACTGTGGGCTCGGCGGAGACGATCTCTTCTCTGAACTTACTGAAACTATCGCTCTCTTCTCTAAACTTACCCGAGAGAAAGAAGGAAGGGGGAAAATGGCGGCGGTGCAGAGAGAAGGGGGAAACCCTAGGCGAGGTGCAGACATCGAGGGGGATTTATAGGCGCGGATGGGACGTCTTCCCTCTCCACCTTGGCCATGGCGGGGACCCTGCTCACGCTCTCTCTGAGAGGGAGATGGAAAGGGAGGTCGACGACGACGCGCTGAGAGACGCTGACAGATGGGGCCGCACGGAGCCACGTGGAAAGCACGCGAGCAGGCGTGCTTTGGAGGCGCTAGCTAGGCTGTGGAAAGGAAGAATACTAGGTGGGCCGGCCGCTCTATCACCGCAATTAAATCAAAACACATGATTCCTTTTAAATAAAACAACAACAAGACAAATAAAACCATGCATGATTGGAAGGAGATAGAGAGAAAAGATATTTATTTTGAATCAGCAAAACATACTATTTTATAAAAATGACCTTGGCATTTTTGGAAGAAATTAATTATACACATATTTTAGAATTGGAATCTGTTGCATTTATTTTTAAAATTAGTAAACTAGAGAACATGATTGAGAAATATGCACAGCATACTCACTAGATTTTTTTAGAAGAGTTGGAACTTTTTTAATGCATTGAAATGCATCTACAAGTACCACATGCTATAATATTGGAATAAGAGGAAGAATGGGATAGTTGGTTTGGAATAGGGGATACTATGAAATGGTAATAAAAAGAGGAGCATTCCAATCAAGTCCACACATGCACTCACCCCACAAGACATGCAATCACTTCACAACATTCACAAGTAAACAAGGCAAAGAAATGAAATGCACTAGATGATGATCATGATGCACGATGCATGAATGGCATGAAACAAAATCATAATTCATTCAAGGCACATGGCAACATAGAGGTTCACAAGAGACACATGACCAAAATGGCAAGGGGGGCACTTGGGCTATTACACAGCTATCATGATTAAAGTCCTTGAAATCCAAAAGAGTGGGTTGATTGCTATTTAAAGTTTTGACCTCTTCAATCCCATTTTTATCAATCTTAGCATCAAGATCTGTAAGCTCCAAATCATTGGGACGCCTTTTAACTAAAGTGGACTCATCTCCTGTCCCATCCTTATCAAGATTAACATTGGAAAACAAAGATTTAATAGGATTCACATCAATCACTTTAAGATCTTCATATTATGACGATAACACACTTTTTCAAGCCATTAATGTTTATCACGTACTCTAGCGGTTCTTTCCTTACACTCATCAATAGAAATTCTCATATCTTTCAAAGACTCATTAAAATCATGCTTGGGTGGAATAGGTCTAATTTTTAAAGAATCAATCTCAAGAGAAATTCTATCAACGTTCCTAGCCAAATCATCAATCTTGAGCAATTTTTCTTCAATCATAGCATTAAAACCTTTTTGCGTACTAATGAATTATTTAATATTACTCTCAAAATGAGAGGGTATATTATTATAATTTCCATAAGAATTGCTGTAGGAATTACCATAATTATTAGAGGAATTACTAGGAAACGGCCTAGCATTGAAATTACCTCTATAAGCGTTATTACCAAAAAAAATCCTACCAATAAAATTCACATCCATAGATTCATTATTATTTAGAATCAAAGAATACAAGGGCATATCATTAGGATCAATAGGAACACTCTTACTAGCAAACAATTTCATCATCAATTCATCCATCTTTTCACTCAAAGTACTAATCTCTTCAATAGCATGCACTTTCTTCCTAGTAGGAGATCTTTCGGTGTGCCATTGAGAGTAATTTGCCATAATATTATCTAGGAGTTTAGTATCTTCTCCTAATGTGATCTCCATGAAAGTACCACCCGTGGCAGAATCTAAGAAGTTCCTAGAAGCAAAATTCAATCCAGCATAGAAAATTTGTATAATCATCCATAAACTCAAACCATGTGATGGGCAATTCCTAATCATAAGTTTCATCCTTTCCCAAGATTGTGCAACATGCTCACGATCAAGTTGCTTAAAATTCATTATATCGTCCCTAAGGGAGACGACTTTAGCAGGAAGAAAGTACTTGCAAATAAAAACATCTTTACACTTATTCCATGAATCAATACTATTTTCAAGCAAAGATGAAAACCAAGTTTTAGCACGATCTCATAGTGAGAATGGAAATAGCTTCAATTTAAAAATATCATTATCCACATCTTTCTTATTTTGCATATCACACAACTCAACGAAAGTATTTAGATGGGATGCGGCATCTTCATTAGCATGGACAGAAAATTGTTCTTTCATAACAAGATTGAGCAAAGCAGCATTAATTTCATAAGATTCCGCACTAGTGGCGGGAGCAATTGGACTACTAATAAAATCATTATTATTAGTATTGGAAAAGTCACACAACTTGGTATTCTCTTGAGTCATCATGACAAACCAAGCAATCAAGCACACAAGCAAGCAAACGAAAAGGCGAACGGAAAAGGGCGAATAAAAAGGAAAATATTTTTGGTATTTTCTGAAAATCATTTTAGAAGTGGGGGAGAGGAAAACGAGAGGCAGATGGGAAATAATGTAAATGCAACAGATGAGTTTGTGATGGGTACTTGGTAGGCTTGATGTAGATCTTCCTGGCAACAGCGACAGAAATCCTTCTTGCTACTTCTCGAGCATGCGTTGGTTTCCGCGAAGAGGAACGGGTGATGCAGAAAAGTAGATAAGTATTTCCCTCAGTTGTTGAGAACCAAGGTATCAATCCAGTAGGAGATACAAGTCCCCAATAGGTGTACCTACACAAAGAATCAAACTCTTGCACCCAACGCTATAAAGGGGTTGTCAATCCCTTTAAGGTTACTTGCAAGGATGAGATCTGATAGAGATAGATTGCTTAAACAAAAAGTAAAACAATAGGTAAAAGTAATGCAGCAAAGTATTTTTGGTATTTTTGGTTTTACATCTGAAAGTATAAGATGTAAAATAGACCCGGGGGCCATAGGTTTCACTAGAGGCTTCTCTCATGATAGCAAGTATTACAGTGGGTGAACAAATTACTGTCGAGCAATTGATAGAAAAGCGAATAATTATGAAGATATCCAAGGCAATGATTATTTATATAGGCATCACATCCGTGTCAAGTAGACTGAAACGATTCTGCGTCTACTACTATTACTCCACACATCGACCGACTCCTGCCTGCATCTAGAGTATTAAGTTCATGAAGAACAGAGTAACACATTAGGTAAGCTGACATGATGTAGAGGGATAAACTCAAGCAATATGATGAAAACCCCATCTTTTTATCCTTGATGGCAACAATACAATACGTGCCTCGCTACCCCTACTTTGTCACTGGGTGAGGACACCACAAGATTGAACCCAAAACTAAGCACTTCTCCCATTGCAAGAATTACCAATCTAGTTGGCCAAACCAAACCAATAACTCGAAGAGACTTGCAAAGATATGAAATCATGCATATAAGAATTCAGAAAAGACTCAAATAATATTCATGGATAATCTGAACATAAACCTACAATTCATCGAATCTCGACAAACACACCACAAAAGAGTATTACATCAGATAGATCTCCATGAAGATCATGAAGAACATGGTATTGAAGAGCAAAGAGAGAGAAGAAGCCATCTAGCTACTAGCTATGGACCCGAAGGTCTGTGGTGAACTACTCATGCATCATCGGATGGGCAATGGAGTTGATGTAGATGCCCTCCGTGATCAAATCCCCCTCCGGCAGATTGCTGGAAAGGCTCCAAGATTGGATGTCTCGTGAACGGAGGCTTCTAGCAGTGGAAAAGTGTTTTCATGGCTTGTTCTAATAATGATGGAATATTTGGGAATTTATAGGCTGAAGATTAGGGTTAGGGGAGCTGCCGTGGGCCCACAAGCCTGCCCGGCGCGCCCTACCCCATGGGTACGGCCCTAGGGCTTGTGGCCCCACGGTGGCTCCTCTGCCTTGGTTCTCAAGTCTCGTAGTTTCCTTTTGTTCTAGAAAAATTCCTTCTGAAGGTTTTATTCCGTTTGGAGTCCATTTAATATTCCCTATTTGCAAATCTCAAAAACAAGGAAAAAACAAAAACTGGCACTAGGCTCTAGATGAATAGGTTAGTCCTAAAAATAATATAAAATCGAATATTATTGCATATAGAACATCCAAAATAGATAATATAATAGCATGGAACAATCAAAAATTATAGATATGTTGGAGATGTATCACACATCAACTAGATCCATAACAACACAAGAGGTACAAGATCCCAAATCAACCAATGATACAAGTAGCAGTACGCGATCTCCCACTCCGGAGGAGGGGCCTTGAATCCACGAGGGATCTTCCCTCTAGAGGGGCCTTGAAATCACATGGATGTTTTACCAAAGGAGGTCAAGCTCATCAAGAGAGTCAAGTAATGGAGCTAAGCTCAAGATCGAACATTAGCTAACCCTAGAAATGAGGAGGGGACGGAGTATATATAGTGCTATCCACGAAATGGTAACTGAGAGGGAGATACATGGGCCTCAGGCCCGTCCATGCGCACAGGCAGGGCGGTTGTACCGGAGGTTGGAACGGTTGTATCGGTCTTGAGAGATTAAGAAGAACATCCGGGGTAGTACCGGTCTTGAACCGCACCAGAACAGAAACTTTGCCGCGGTTGGAGCGGTTGTTGGCGGTATTTGACCGGTTGTACCAGTGGAACGGTGGTTGACCAGTGGTGGACCGGTTGTACCCCTAATTCCTGGGCTGTTGCAAATCCCTCTCCTTGTTCTTGGTGTCCCTTTTGCTTACTTGCTTCTTCTTGGTGCCTAAGAACACAAAGTGTCTCTTCTTGAGGTAGGATCCACGTTCCAAAAGTATCACACGGGAATTCACTAAGGAGAGATGTCACCTCAGATTCTATGGCACCTGCACGAGCTCTCGTCAAGGGACCACTTGGAGCTTGAGGTGTTGATGATGGGTCCATGGGGATGTACATGGGATGCTCCGCATCATCTCCCCCCTTGTGAGGGATCCGACCTCAGATCAAGATCTTCATCACCATGGAAAGGGGAGAGGTCCGCGACGTTAAAGGTGTCGCTCATGTTGTACTTGTCATGTAGAATGTCGATCTTGTAGGCATTGTTGCTGTAGCACTCCAACACCTTGAATGGGCCATTAGCATGAGGTAGTAGCTTGGACTTGTGCTCACTGGGAAAGCGTTCCTTCCGGAGATGTAGCCACACAAGGTCGTCGGGTTCGAACACCATGGGGTGTTTGTTGGAGTTGCGCTTGGCGGTGATGCATTCCACTTGGCACTCAATGGTGGTCCTTGTATCTTGGTGCATTTTCTTGATGTAGAGTGCCTTTGCACTTGTGTCCATGTTGATGCGTTCTTTTAGTGGTAGCGGAAGAATGTCCAATGGGGACAATGGGTTGAAGCCATAGACCACCTCGAAGGGAGACTTGTTGGTGGTGAAGCGTCGTGCGCGATTGTAGGCGTACCCGGCGACGGGGAGGCAATCTTCCCATTCTTTGATGTTCTTCTTGATCAACACGCGTAGGAGAGTTCCAAGTCTCCGGTTTGTCACCTCCGTTCAGCCATCGGTTTGTGGATGGTAGGCTGAAGAGAAGAGTAACTTGATGCCGAGCTTGGCGCAAACAGTCTTCCAAAAGTAGCTCAAGAACTTGACGTCATGATCCGAGACAATGGTCTTTGGTACTCCGTGTAGGTGTAAGATGTCCCTACAAAAGAGATTGGCTATATGTGAAGCATCGTCGATCTTGTGGCAAGGAATGAAATGAGCCATTTTGGAAAAACGATCCGCAACAACAAAAATGCAATCATGGCCATTTTTTGTTCGTGGCAACCCAAGCACAAAATCCATGCTAATATCCTCCGAAGGTTGGGACGGAATAGGAACAGGCATGTAAAGACCATGGGATTGAGCTTTTGACTTAGCTTTGCGGCATGTAGAGCATCGGTTGGTGAAACGTGCAACATCACGAAGCATCTTTGGCCAATAGAACTTGTTAGAGAGGGTGGCATATGTCTTGTCGCATCCAAAGTGACCCATTAGTACTCCACTGTGAGGCTCTTGCAAAAGCAACAAACGAAGGGAAGACTTGGGAATGCAAAGTTTGTTAGCACACATAAGATATCCATCTTTCATCAAGTAGTTCTCCCAACAAGTTTTCACTTTGCAATTGGCATAAGGAATAGCAAAATAATCATCATGCTTGTACAAGTCTTTTATGTGCTCAAAACTAACAACATTCAATTCAAGTTGAGTAACGAGCATGCATTTGTGGGAAAGAGCATCCGCCACAAAATTTTCTTTGCCCTTAATGTATTTGATAACATACGGGAAAGACTCAATAAATTCACTCCATTTAGCATGACGTTTGTTCAACTTAGTTTGACCCTTGAAGTACTTTAGAGTTTCATGATCGGTATGAATGAAAAATTCATGCGGTCACAAATAATGTTCCCAAGCTTGTAAGACTCTCACCAAAGCATACAATTCCTTTTCATAGATAGGATAATTGAGTTGAGCGCCGGAAAGTTTCTCACTAATACGCAATTGGGGGCTTTTCTTGCATAAGCACACCTCCTATGCCATTACCACTAGAGTCACAATGCACTTCAAAAGTTGTATCAAAATTAGGCAAGACAAGCAAAGGTGCATGAGTAAGCAAATTCTTAAGTTCATGGAAAGTGGTGTCTTGGGATGGTCCCCAAACAAACGGTGCATGTTTCTTGCTCAAGGCGTGTAGAGGGGTGGCAATGGTGATAAAGTCTTTCACAAACCGATGATAGAAACCAACTAGTCCTAAGAAGCTACGCACTTGTTGCAAATTGGGTTGTGTGGGCCAATTTTTAATTGTGTTAATCTTAGACTCATCAACATGGACACCCTTTGAGGAAACCACAAATCCTAGGAAAACAACTTTTTACACACCAAAAAAGCATTTGTCCATATTATCATAAAGTTTTTCTTTCCGAAGAGTTTGCTAAACGTTTCTAACATGTGTGGCGTGTTGTTCTAGAGATTTGCTAAAAACGAGGATGTCATCAAAGCAGACCACAACACAATATCCAATGTAGGGGCGCAAAACATGATGCATCATGCGCATGAACGTACCCGGTGCTTCAGATAAGCCCATGGGCATTACTAGCCATTCATAGATACCAAATTTAGTTTTGAAACCTCTTTTCACTCATCACCCTCTTGTATGCGAATTTGGTAGTAACCACTTTTCAAGTCTATGTTGGAAAATATAGTGGACCACTAAGTTCATCTAGCATGTTATCTAAGTGTGGGATAGGGTGACAGTAGCGAATGGTGATAGCATTTATAGGGCGGCAATCAGAACACATGTGCATACTACCATCATGTTTAGGCACTAGGATCACAAGAACCGCACAAGTTCTCAAACTCTCGCGAACATGCCCTTTGTCTAGGAGTTTTTGGACTTGCCTTTGTATCTCCTTTTTTCGTCAGGGTTGACGTGGTAGGGAGCCTTGTTGGGAAGCGGTGCACCAGGGATGAGGTCGATGCGGTGTTCGATCCCTCGTTTTGGTGGTAGTACCGTAGGTAGCTCATCGGGGAACACATCTTGAAATTCATGCAACAATTGAGATAGCACAAGAGGAAGATGTTGTGAAGGGTTAGGCCGGGTAACACCATCCTTGCACACTATCACGTAGTGAAGGATGGTCAATGGGCTCTCACTCACATCCCTCAAATCTCTTTTGGTGGAAAATAGTACTAGGTACTCATGTCCCTCATCGTCGAGTCACTCAAATTTGGCTTGTGGCGCTCACTCGCTTTGAGGTGGATCACTGCTACCTCTTGAGCTTGCATTGGTTTTCCCTTGAAGAGGAAAGGGTGATGCAGCAAAGTAGATAAGTATTTCCCTCAGTTGTTGAAAACCAAGGTACCAGTCCAGTAGGAGGAACAAGCAAGTAACCAATGGTTGCACCTACACAAACAATCAAACTCTTGCACCCAACGCTATAAAGGGGTTGTCAATCCCTTCACGGTTACTTGCAAGGATTATATCTGAAAGAGATAGATGTAAACGAGTGCGGAAAGTAAAAGATAAATAAATTTTGAGCAAAGTATAGATCTAAAAGTATATGATGGAAAATAGACACGGGGGTCATAGGTTTCACTAGAGGCTTCTCTCTTGAAGGAAAATATCATGGTGGGTAAACAAATTACTGTCAAGCAATTTATAGAAAAGCGAATAATCAGGTAGTTATCCAAGGCAATGATCATGCATATAGGCATCACATCCGTGACAAGTAGACCAAAACGATTCTGCATCTACTACTATTACTCCACACATCGACCGACTCCTGCCTGCATCTCGAGTATTAAGGTCACAAAGAACAGAGTAACGCATTAAGAAAGATGACATGACGTAGAGGGACAAACTCAAGCAATATGATGAGAACCCCATCTTGTTACCCTTGATGGAAACAATACAATACGTGCCTCGCTACCCCTACTATGTCACTGTGTGAGGACACCACAAGATTGAACCCAAAACCAAGCACTTCTCCCATTGCAAGAATTACCAATCTAGTTGGCCAAACCAAACCAATAACTCGAAGAGACTTGCAAGGAAGAAATCATGCAAATAAGAATTCAGAGGAGATTCAAATAAGATTCATGGATAATTTGAACATAAACTCACAATTCATCGGATCTTGACAAACACACCACAAAAGAGGATTACATCGGATAGATCTCCATGAAGATCATGAAGAACATGGTATTTGTAACAACCCAAGTGCACCCCTTGCCATTATGGTCATGTATATCATGTGGACCTTCCCTGTTTGCCACCATGTGTTGTGCTTAATATGATTTTGCTTCATGTCATTCTTTCATCATGGCATCATAAGAATTCATCATCATTTGTTTTGTGTGCCCAAGTTGTGGAGTGGTGTTGTTGATGTGAGTAGTGTGTTTTGAAGTGGATGCATGTGATGCTTTGGCTTGTATTATCCTCTTTTCCATAAGCAAACTATCCCCATTTCTCTCTTATTCAAATAATGCAACATGTTAAATATTTTCTTGCTGCTTTCCTATATTAAAAATGTTGGGCTTCTTCCTAGTAAGCCGTCATGAATTGTTGAGTAGCATCTAGTCAATGTTTGAGGGGTTTACCTTTTGGTTATTTGCAAAGCAGATCCCAATTGGTTTTTATGTGAATTAATTTGTTTGCTCTAAAAATTCCCAGGCCATTTTTATAAAATAGTGTACAATTTTGTGAGTTCAAACATATTTTTCTTCTTCTAAAAAACCCTCCTCTTTTTCTCTGGATTTTATTTACATATGTGGTTTATTTAAAAGGAAAACCCCTTTTGTTTTAATGGGAGAGAAGGCCAGCCACCTGGGCCTCCTTGGCCCAGAGTGGCCTAGTAGCAGCAGCAGTAGTGCAGCCAGCCACGTGCGTTCGTCGTCCTGTACGGCAGAGCATCAGTAGCAACCACGTCGGCATCCATGCCGATTTGACGGTCGATGGGAGCCCGAGCTGCCTATTTGAGGCGTCCCCTGTGCCCTAGGGTTTCCCCTCTCTCCTTTCTGTCCATATTCTCCAATCCCTGCCATCGGTAAGTCCCTCCAAGCGCTCGCCGTCGCCCTGCCCGCCATGCTCCGATCGAGCGCAAGCTCAAGCTCGGGTTAGCATCCCCGCCTCGTCTTCTTACTCCCCGACGCGTGGATCGAGATCTGGAAGTGCCTGCCGTATTCTTCCTCTATGCTCGCATCGTCTGCGAGCCCGGAGCATCGTCCCCATCGCCATCTTCCTCTTGTAGAACCGGTGCAGCAGCAGTGCCGGAGTTTGTCGCCTCATCGCTGTCGACTAGCCGCATCCCCGACCTCTTCGTCGCACCAAGGTAGTGGAGGTACCTTCCTCTCCACCTCCAGGACGTCTTTTCGTCGATGGGTGCCCGTAGTGCTCGCCCGCGCCATGTCATCCATCATGCTCCCTGTGCTCTGCACGGATCTCTGAAGATTTTCTTTAGAGAAGGGTCACACCCTTCCTCCACTTTGCTTTCCTCTAGTGTGAGCGTGCTCGCTCGCGTAGTCGCCATGCCAGCCCCCCCGCACGCTCTGCACCACAGGCGCGCCGCGCCTGCTGCCGTAGCCACCCCATGCTCGAGACGAGCATGAGCTTGTGCTCGAGATCCTCACCGCCGCACGTGTAGCCATTAGAAGACGATGGGAATGGGTTCCCTGTGCGTATCCATAGCTCCGCCGCCGTTCGCCAGCTTCGGTGGTCATCGGAGGGCTCGCCGGCGCCATCGCTAGCTTCTTTGTCTCCGAGCAGAGGAAGCAGGGGCCTTTTTTGTTATTTCTGGCATAGATCCCCTCTTTGAGCAGACGCCCGCGCCTATCGCAGTGGTAGTGCGCCGTGGTAATGATCAGCAGGTTGCGGGTTTGATCCCCCATCCGCCCCTTTTCCTTTTTCGCTGATTTGTGTGTGTGTTTGTTTGTGGCAGCAGGATCCCGTGCGGCTGCGTCGGGATCATGTGTCCGTGCGTGCTTGTGTGGTGTGTGCCCGCGCGTGTGTGTGGGGATAGATCCCGTGTGGCCAGGTGTGCCTGCGTGTGTGCCTATATGTGTGCTGTGTGTGTGTATGATAGTGGGACCCTAGCCCACTTGTCATCCAGATAGGGGCCTGGTGTCTATGCCAGTGGGTCCCCTCCCTTTGATTTGTTGTTTTTATTTTGTTGCCTTCTTTGTTTTTTTCTATTTCTGGTAGTTTTCCAGATCAGGCAACTGCCTTTTTAGTAGATGTTCAAATAGGGTAATAAGTGACTTATAAGTGCATGTATGTAATTTCGAATTAGGTTTTGATCATTTTATTGACATGGACATATGAATATGATACCTGATTTTGGGGTAGAATATCCCAAGGAATCCAATGGTGCAATTTGTTTTGTCATTTGAGCAAGTTTGCAAAATGTCATTTTTGCCCCAACATGCCACTTTGTATTTTTCATATGATTTAACCTATGCAATATATGTGAAACTTGTCAACATGAACAAGCTAGTGTTTTGTGGGCACTAGGCCCTTGTATTTTCTTTTGACATGATAAACTTGCATATAAGTGGGAATCTTGCTCCAAAGTAGCTAATAAAATGTTGCTGTTTTCCTCGTGCTAAATATCTCTAAGTTTGAGAATCTGCTATTATTTTTATGCCTTGTTGAGTGGATGCTACCAAGTGTTCTCTTGAGTTTTAGCTCAGGCTCAGTGCTAGTGTTTTGTAGTAGATATTGTCCTCTACCGTCCTGTTAATTTTCATGCCATGAGGTGGTCTCGAGCATCATTATTTTCTGCTGTCAATTTGCCATCAACTTAACTCAGATTCCAGAAAACTATGATTTTCACTAAGTCCCTAGAATCTGTTTCATTATGCCATCTTGTGAGCTTCATGCTTAGTGATATATGCTTCCTTTCTTGATAAACATGTTATGTAGTTTCTGTACATGCTTTATTTGAGGTTGGAAACATCTTGTAGCTCTAGATAATTGTTGTGGAAGTTGCTATGTTGCTGTTTTGGACAGATTGTTTTGCTAGATAGTTGGATCTGTTGTGAATGGTTTTTCATTTCCTAACCAATGGCTACCTTGGAATACCAAGGAATAGCCAATGGCCTTCCTTCTCTCGTATTTTGCCTTCTTACCTTGCCGTGAGCGTAGCGTGAGATCCGTTACTCCGTTTCCTACGTTTTACATATGCATTGGCATCAATTTTGCATGAAGCATTCATATTTTCCATGATCATGCATGTTCAAACGACTTAATATGAGGTTTTGTCCAGAATTGTAAATAACTTAACTATTGCACAAGAAACATGACTAGCTTAGGATTGCCATGTTAAATACTTCAAATGAATCATGCATCATATTGTTTGTGCATTGCATCTTGGTTGTTTGTTTAATGTGGCTGTTTGTCTTGGGTAGACTCGAGTGTTGAACCTGAGTACGAGGATCCAGGAGAGTACCACTACGAGGACCCAGCTCTTTGTCCCTCTGAAGAACCAACAGGCAAGATGATTGTACCCGGATCGTGACACTATTTTTGCTTGCTAGATGTCTTGCTCTTATCGTTAAATTTGAGTTTCCTACCACTTGAATGACAAGCCTCCTATATTTCCATGATAGCCTCTAACCCCTCCACTACCTAGCAAACCTTGTTTGGCTAAGTTACCGCTGCTCAGCCCCTCTTATAGCATTCTTAGATGCAGGTGCAGGTTGTTTCCATGTGATAACATGCATATCTGGAGATATCACAATATTTTCTGCTATTTAACTTAATGCACATATATATCTTTGTGAGGTGGAAGGCTTGGGCTTTTGCTTGGTGTTTTGTTCCTCTTTTGCCGCCATAGTTACTGGTTACCGGTGTTATGTTTCCATATTTTGCGCTCCTAACATGCTCGGGGTTGTTATGGGGACCGCCTTGATTATTCTTTTGAGATTGAAGCTTGTCTGGCAAGACCCAACATTGGTACTATGCTTAAACAACTTAATAAAAATGCATAGGGCTTAGCTACCCCGTGGATAATTAATCAACAACCCGGGCCAGTGCTCCTCATGAGTGTTGGTCCAAAACGGGCTGCCTGCGGGGCCGCCTCGAGGAAACTTGAGGATTGGTTTTTTCTCCGTAGCTAGTCCCATCTGGTAGTGCCCTGAGACAGAGATACGCACGGCTCCTATCGGGATCTGGCCCGTCGGGCGGTCTTGCTGGACTTGTTTTACCTTTCTTGAATGTCTTGCGTGAGGAACTCTGATCTTATTCGGGCTATCTCGAGGTGTCGGATTTCCTTTGGAATTTCCTAGGATGATCACGAGATCCGTGGTCGAGGTTATTCCTGTGGAGTGTGGTTAATTTGTGATGGATTAGTTGGAGCACCCCTGTAGGGTTAAATCTTTTGGAAAGCCATGCCCACGGTTATGTGGCAACTTGGATATTTTGTTTAACACCCGGTTATAGTTAACTTGGAGTAAACTCCAATAAAATACACCCACTGCGTGTGTAACCGTGATCGTCTTTGCTCGTGAACATGAACCGAGAGAGAATATGGTGGGGTTATGTTTGACATAAGTAGGTGTTCAGGATCACTTAGTGATCATAGTAGTACTCGATCATCTTTCGTAGTCCACTATATTACATTCATGTTCTCATAAGTTAGCCACCAAATAATTCTTAGTGCTTGCTGCAAACTCAACACTTACCCCATCCATCCCAATAAGCTTAGATAGTTTCGGTACCCGGGTTACAAGATTGCTGTGTCCCTGTGGCTTATAGATTACGACAATACAGGTGCAGGTGCTGACGAGTCCGTGCCAAATGATGTGTCCTAGCTCCAGTGGGAGTATGATGAAGAACGTGGCGGAATGTACGTCACATATACCGACGAGTAGAGAGGCCTTGGTCATGATCTTTGGGCCAGCAAGACAGTTTCACAACTTCTTTTCTTCGTTTGATTTTGTCCGTAGACGGACCCTGTCTTCTGAATGATGTTTGAATACTTGTGTGAACTTGTAATATAGCTTGTGGCGAATGTAATCCAACTCATATACTCATCTCTTCATACATGTATGCGATGTTATTGTACTTGCAAAACGACTAGATGCGCCTCTATCCCTGTCACGGCCCTTGTGCCTAAATAAGGATATACGCGCATCTTGGGCGTTACAAGTTGGTATTCAGAGCCATACGACCATAGGAGCCCTTTGCTTGCTCGAACTTGGCCGAGTCGAGTCTAGTAAAACTATTTTGAATCTAGCTATATCGGAGAGTAGGTTTCTTTTACTCCTCTTCTATACTCTGGTGAGGTATTCGACTTAGGATTTTTGATTCTACTCCTCTTCTCGCTCAAAACAAATTAGGATCACGCAGGTATTTTGGGAAACTATAGGATGCCGATGTGACGGAGTTCTGTCTTGGTGCCTCCTATCCAACTTGATTTCTTCTGGGGAGTTAAGCTCCAGGGGATTCTTGGCACATCACCATCATTCAGTTTTTTTAGTATCTCAGGACGGAGGATGTTCGAAATTCCTCCAATACTTATCGTGGTGAGATAAGGTCGGAGTCACCCGGTACTGGGGAGGCGTCCGGGGTACCGCCATGTTTGGTATCATTGTGCTTTCGAGGATCTGAGATAGATGGAGTTCTGAAGCCTCTGGTTATGTGTTCAAGGATGGATACAGTTGGACTGTAGGGCTTGTTAGTTTTGTGAGATATTTTGCCTCCCTGTATCCCCAACACCCGATTGCATAACCAAAGAGTTCGGAAGTTCGTAGGTGGGAATTCAAGTAGTTACCTAGGATCATCTTTCTTCAGATGTATGAGGTCTATACATTTGTTCCGAGCGTATCTTACCTCAATACCTTGTTGTCTATATTCAAGTGGCTTCTAATATCTGATGATGTTATCGCAAACACGAAGAAGGCGTTCTTACTAATTTTTCAGTAGGAAGGCTATTAATGTTATTCCGTTCAATTTATTTCAAGTCATTTGGTTTAGCTTATTGCAATCATCTTTGTCAATGATGTGCCGATGTTCTTGTCCATCTCCAGGATGGCTCCACCAACTCGTGGGAATTCGGGTCGGGGTGAGGAGCAGTCTGATCCTCCAGCACCCCCACCACCGCCTCCTCCTCCAGAAACTTGGCAAGTTGTGATGGACGCAACCCATGCGAGTACTTAGATGTTGCTCAGGCTATTGCAAGAGAGAGATTTGGGTCAGCAAGGTTATCAAGGGAATTTTCAGAATCAACCTCAGTTCGCGACACTCAACCAGTTCCATGCCAACCAGCCCAAGTCTTTCACCTATTGTGAGCAGCCTTTTGATGCAGATGATTGGATCTGTGACATGAGTAAGCATTTTGAGTGCAGCAATGTTAGACCAGAGGACTATGTCAGGTTCGCGTCGTTTCAGCTCAAGGGTCAGGCATCAGATTGGTGGCAACAATACAAGGACTCCAGGGGCGATCGTGTTGTCAGTTGGGATGATTTGTGTCGTCACTTCAGGGTCCATTACATTGCGACGAGCTTTGTCGAGGAGATGCGTGAGAAGTTCAGGCACTTGAAGCAGGGAAGAAAGTCTATCTACCAGTACAACGTCGAGTTCCAGAATCTGGCCCGCTATGCTAAACAAGATGTTCCTGATGACAAGTCCATGATTTATCAGTTGAGAGGTGGTCTCAAGGATGAGCTTCTACCGGGTCTGGTCCTCCAAGAGCCTCGTGAGTTTGATCAGTTCTACAACATGGCTTTGAAGGTCGAGGCAACCCAGCTCAAGTTGGATTACTCAAGGAAGTGTTCCAGGGAATCTTATTCTTCTTCTTCCAGCTCTCAGATGGTCCCTAAGCAGCAGAAGTATTGGGTTCCTCCTCCTCCGTTTCGTCCCCGCAAGCAGCAGAGACAATTCGGTGGTCGTGGTTCTTGTCCCAGCCCTAGATTATTATCTGTAAATAGTTGCATTGTGATCAGCCATGTCATCATGTTTACTTTTGCAGAAAGTGAATTGAGAGAATTTTTCAAATCCTCATAAATCATATAAAAAGAAATGATCAAGTTCAAAATTTTCAAATGTGTCCAAGAAAATGTTCCTGTTAAACTCTGAAAGGGTTAAAATTCAAACCAATAATTTTGGGATAGCATAAGCATTTATTTGGTGGCATTTGAATTAATTCATAGCTATTTGAATTGGATTTATATCTACTATAAAAGAAATATAAGTCCAATAATGCTGAATCTTTTTGTGGGGCTTTAGAATAATTCATATGGCATCCATAAAATTTTCAAGATTCAACCAAAATGATCTAGTATTTTTCTAGATCAAAACAGAGAAGAAATAAATAGAAAAGAAAACACAAAATAGCAAAGTTCTTACCTGGCCGACCCCATTAAAGCCCAGCCCACCAGGAGCTCCTTGTCGTCTTCCTCCTCGGCCAAGAGGATGAGCGTGGGGCCAATGCATGCCGGCACGCGCCACGGCCACCTCCTACTTGCCGCCGAGCAGCTAGATGCATGGATGGCCCTCGGAGACCCGTCTGGTTCGAGACGACGCCCCTTCTCTCTCTCCCTCTCCCTCTGCTTCTTCCTCCTTGGGCCCGAGCCGCCGCCGCAATCGCCGCTCGCAACCACCGCGGCCACCGGCCCCCTCCAGCCCCTCTAGCAAGTCTAGCCACTCCGCCTCAACGCTCTGCTCCTCTCCGAAAAATGAAGCATCGCCGGGAGCCATGCTTCGCTGCCATCTCCATTGTCTTCAACCTTTGGTCTGAGAGATCACCGGCGACCCTACGCTCGCCTTGCTGCCTCCCTGAGCCCGCCTTCGATGCTATCAAGCCCACCGTGAGCTGCCACGTCCTTTCCCCCTTTTCTCAGCTCCTCCCGCGCCCCTAGGCCGTAGCCCCGTCGTGGCCGTACTCTGGCCGCCGCCAAGTTGCTTGCCGCCGTCAAATTAAGCCACCACAGCGCCTCCCACTAGCCCAGTTGGATGCGGTCAAGTCCCAGCTTCGCGTAGATGGCCTCGGCCGCCAATTTGGTGGCCGGACGGCGAAATCCGTTGACCTCCGCCGCATATGATAGCGCCGGCGGCTCAACGCCAGTGAAGCCACCCCATTCGACCGTGGGTTGATCCCCTGGGTAACCTACAGGTGGGACCTAGCCCCTGGTCAAATTTAGTTAATCACCAGAATTAATTAATTAGGTTAATTAACCTAATGACCTTTTGGGTCACCGACTAGTGGGTCCAGCCCCTTAATGAATTTGTTTAGGACTTAATTAAACCTAATTATTCCCCTGTGTCACTAACTGATGGGTCCCACAGGTTAGTTTTGACCTGGCCACGTCAGGGTTGACTGGTCCCACTAGTCAGCCTCTGTAGATGACCATGTGTCATTGACATGTGGGTGCAGCTAGTCAGATTCGACCTGGACCAGCCCTGTTGACCTGCTGACCTCATTATGACGTAATGTTGATGCCGTTAATATTTTCTGTAATAAAAATCAATTTAGAAAATTCCAGAAAAATGTTTAAAACTTCTAAAAATCATAGAAATTCAATTGTAACTCAGGTGAAAATAATTTATATATGAAAAATGATCAGAACAATTCAATGAATCTGTTTATGCCATGATCATGCATGTTTTAACAAGTTAACATCACCAAGTAGGACATTTTATGATTAGGGCAATATAGGAAATATCATTTGAAGTTGGAATTCGAACGGTGGGCTTGGGAACCCTGCGCACATTGTTTGAGGCCATAACGGAACCAAGCATGGTGTACCAAGTGGCACCCGAACGGTGGGCTTGGGAACCCTGCGCACATTGTTTGAGGCCATAACGGAACCTTTGACCGGACTTCCGTGCGGGTTCAGTCTCAAATAGGCGGTAAACCTGGACTAGGGTCTTGCGTGACTGGCGATCGTGGCCGATGCCCATGCCAGTGCTTCCACTTGAAGGTTGCTGAGATGCATGACGTGCATATGGTGATAAGTGGCGAGAGCGTGTGTGAAGAAGTATACCTCTGCAGGTTTATGAATATGTTCGAATAGTCACATCCTCGGATATGGACTACTTGGAGAACTTATGTGGTACATAGACAACTTGAAGTGGATACTCTAAAATATGCAAGATAAGCGTGAGTGCTATGGATGGCCTTCTCGTAGGGAGACGAGAGTGGATCCATAGTGGTGTATTGATTGGTGAATATGTGGACTCCTGTGCGCTATCCCACCTCAAAGGTACTACTTGTAGTCATAGTATAGGTTAGCCAAGAGTCAAAGCTAGCTTGCTGCAATAAACTCCACAATCCCCTTTGTTGACAATGGTGCATATGTAGCTAGGTATGATGTAAGTATTGCTGAGTACCTTTGTACTCACGTTTGCTTAATTTATGTTTTTGCAGATGAGATGTCAGTCTCATTAGTGACCCTTATGACGGGAAGTTCGATGTTGACCGGATTAGTTTGGGAATCCCAGACAGAGGTCTGGTTCCGGTGGTAGGGTCATTGTAGCTTTTCAGGCTCCTTCAGCAACCTTTGTAGATGTCTGTACCCAGACATGTTTAACTTCTGCTTGTTTGTTTGAATGCTCTGAATGTTGGGTCTTGTGACCCCTACTTATAACATCTTATTGTGTTGGCTCTTCCGAGCCTTCTAAATAAATGTTGTAATGTTGTACGGTTATGTTGTGATGCCATAGTTGTATCTATGCATATCAGGCATGTCGTGCGTACGTGCGACGTGCAATTGTATGTACGGGATTCGACACCTAGTTGTGTGCCTTTAGTAGTACTCTTTACGGGGAAATGCCTCTTTGTGCTTCCATAGAGCCTTGGTAGCTTGCTAATGCTCCGAACACATTGATTGACTGGCGTGTATCCTTATTTGCTGCTGTGTCTGTCCCTTCCGGGGAAATGTCTCGCGGTGTAATGGAGTCCCTGTAGCCTGCTACGACTCGTCTACGTGCAGTGATGACATTTATGTTCCACGGCTTAATGGAGTCCTTGTAGCTTGCTATGACTCGTCTACACACGCTAGAGATCGACACCTGCATTGCTAGGTTACGTATGCCTGTCCTTGTAGGGATGTGCCACTTGGGTTCTATGACTAGTCATGTCAGCCCGAGTTCTTTGACATTTGAATGCCAGGGACCCATTCACATACATGAGCCAAAAGACGCAAACAGTCCTGGCCCAGGCACTACTGGAATCTGGATCTTTGCCATCAGCCAGCTCTTTGTCATCTGCTAGCTGACGGCAAAGAAGGTCTTTGCCATGAGCTTAAATAAAACTGACGACAAACAAAGAGCCGACAACAAAGATCATGTTTGCCGTCAGCTAGCAGACGACAAAGAGGAAGGGTGGCCCACTAACGAGAACCAGCTAACGGCCACTTTCTTTGCCGCCTGCTAGCAGATGACAAAGAAGATTTGCCGTCTGCTAGTAGACGACAAAGAAAGTGGCCAGCTAACGTCCGTTCCCCCCGACCCCACCCCACTAACTAGGCTCTTTGTCGTCTGCTAGCAGACAACAAAGAGTTTTAATCTGTATGTTAGTGTGTCCCACCCCTCTCTCTCCCTTCACCTCACCCCCGCCGCCCCCGCCCCCCATGTGCCATCGGCCGGCCCCGCCCCTGCCGCCCCTGCCCCTACCGCCCCCATGCCCGAGTCCCTGCCGCCGCCGCCCCTACCGCCGGCCGCCGCCGCCCCTGCCGCCCCTGCCCCTACCGCCCCCGTTCCTGAGTCCTTGTCGTCGTTGTCCTATCTCCGCCCCTGCCGCTGGCTGCACCCGCCCCTGCCACTGGCCGCCCCCACCACTGCCACCGACCGCCGCTGTCCAGGTTGCCCCTGCCGCCCCGGCCACCATCACTACCTCCGATGAGTACCGGTTGCCCCTTTTTTCTGTTAATTATTTAGTTAGGTAGTTAATTAGTTTAGTTTATTAGGTTATCTAGGTTAGTTTATTAGGTTAGTGTTAATTAGGCTACTGTTAATTAGGTTAGTGTTAGTTTAGTTTTATTAGGTTAGTGCAAAAAGAAGAAGAATAAGAAGAAGAAGATGAGGAGAAGAGGAGGAGAGGAAGAAGAAGAAGAAGAAGAAGAAGAAGAGAAGAGCCTCCGATCCCCAACGCCACCTCCGACGCCATCGATCCTCGACCCCAACGCCACCGACCCCAACCCCTGACGCCACCGACCCCCGACACCCCGGACCCCCGACCCCCGACCCCCGACCTCTGACACAATCGCCCCCGACCCCCGACCACTGATGCCATCGACCCCCGACCACCAACTCCCCCGACCCTCGACTCCCGACACCATCGACCCTCGACTACCGACGCCGCTGACCGTGATGCCACTGACCCCCGACCCCTGGCACCTATTCTGCCTCCTGTTGACCCAAAAGGTGCTCTTCGGCCTTCGTGAGGCTGAGGAGGTCATAGTTTTGTAAATTATGAGCTAGGTCACATATTTTCCTATTTTGTTATAAAAACATCATATTTTGTGTTGATCAGGTGAATTTCAATGTGCAGTTGTTTGACGACATCCCCGTGCATTTGACGAGCTCCCTTATCGTGTTTGTTGGTGAGCACAAATGACATCTTCTCCCCCGGCACCCTTAAATTTTTCGCTCTGTGCCGGTCTTCATGCCGATGAAACTTGCTAGCTATAGGTGTCTTCAATCATAAGTATGCGTGACCACTATGTGTCTCCCGTTTGAAAGGGTTACATCTATAAATATGCATGCATTACCATATTTATAACCGTGATTCTTTTGAATTGTCCAACATTATCCATGGAAAGCCCGAGTATGTGTCGATTGAGTTCGTTTTCCCATATGCTCTGCTTCAGATCCGATGCAGAATTTCGTCAGTGCCTCCCTATTGTTCTCCGGGTACACAACCTCTGTGCTTATTGCCGAGATGTGTATCAGGAGAACAGCGGGGAGGTGCTACCAAAATTGTGCGTCGGATCCAGAGCAGACCATGGGAAAACGAACCCAATCTACACATACTCAGGTGAGATTAGGACCTATATTTACCTACTAGCGTCTAGGTTGCATCGACGTAATAAAACTGACAAACTCTATTAACTGATGAATATGGTTTGCTGAATTATGTATATATTTTTGTGTGTCCAGTAGCTAGGCAAGATGAGTGATCGTGGGTGGATGTACACTGGTCACACTAGTCAGAAAGACATGACCCATGAATGGATGACAAAAACCAAGGGGTTTTTGAGAATCGCATTTGCAAATGGACAGAAAAAACCTGGTGCCCCTGTGTCGAATGCGACAACTATCATAAGAGGTCAGAGTTTGAAACGATCAAACACCTGTAGAAGTGGGGTTTTATGCCTAATTATACGGTCTAGACATTTCATGGTGAGTCTGCCCAATGTGCCAGAGTTGAGGTGGTTCATCGTTGCACCGACGAGCATGGTACCGAGATCGAAGACATGGTGCAAGACTTTGATGATGCTCGGGATTCAGACAATGAGATGGAGGAATCTGCAAAGGCCTTCTATGAAATGTTGGAGTCTTCAAAACGTCCTCTCCATGAGCACACTAAGCTTTGACAGCTGGATGCCATCGCGCAAGTAATGACTCTGAAGGCTTAGTTCAACCTAGGCAGAGAATGCTACGACACGATGATGACGATATTTGGACGCTTTCTACCCAAAGGCCATGTATTGTCAGCAAACCTGTACCAGTCGGACAAAATCCTACGTGCGCTTAAGATGCCCTATGAGAAGATAGATGCCTGTGAGAATGGATGTGCCTTATTTAGGTTTGAGTATGCGGGCTTCAACTATTGTCCCATTTGCAATGCTTCCAAGTATGTTCTGGTAGACAACAGTATGGGTGAGAAGAGTCAGACAAAAATCCCACTCAAGGTTCTTCGGTATCTGCCAATCATAGCAAGACTTCAACGTCTTTTCATGGTCAAAGAGATGGCCAGAAAGATGACGTGGCATAAATTGGGCAAAAGAACAGAACTAGATGCATATGGGAATCCGATGTTGGAACACACTTCAGACGCTTTTGCATGGAAGCACTTCGATGCATTACATAAGGATAAAGTGGCAGATCCAAGGCATCCTCGAGTTGCCATCAACATGGATGGGTTCAATGTGTATGATATGATGGCAGCACAATACAGTTGTTGTCCTGTATTTGTCATTCCACTCAACCTCCCCCCGGAGAGATTATGAAAAGAAAGAAGTTTTCCTAACGTTGATAATTCCAGGGCCCACATATCTGGGGAAGAATATGAATGTGTACATGCAGCTGCTTAAGGATGAATTGCAAGAAGCCTAGGATAATGGGATCAAGACATACGACGCCGCTACCAAAAAGAACTTCAAAATGCATGTGTGGTACATGTACTCGTCGCATGACTTGTCGGCATATGTGTTATTCGTTGGCTAGTGTGTGCATGGAAGGTTCCCGTGCCCCACATGCAAGGCAGATCTTGAGTTCCGTTGTCTTTAGGCGGGTCGCAAGTTTTCTTGCTTTGACATGCATAGAAAGTTCCTAGATCCTGACCATAAGTTCAGAAAAGACAAGAAGAATTTCATCAAAGGTAGAGTTGTCAAAAACATTGCACCGCCTACGTTGACAGGCCAACAGATCTTGGAGCAGATAAATGCTCTCGAGCTGGATCCAAATCGTCTAGGGTATTTCAAAGGGTATAATACGGAACACGCCTGGACTCACAAGATATGTTTTTGGGATCTGCCTTACTTTAAAGACCTCCTTTGCCCACACAACATCAACATGATGCACACTTAAAAGAATATCGCGAAGGCCCTTTTTGGTACATTGTTCGCATAGAGGGGAAGTCGAAGGATAATCCTAAGGATAGAGTCGATCAGGAGGCTCTATGTGATAGACCGTTATAAAACATACGGCAACCGAAAGGAAAGAAGAACTAGAGGATGCCAGAGGCATGGTTCAATCTTGGAAGGCCAGCTATGAGGGAAATGATCTTGTGGGTGAAAATGCAGTTGATGTTCCCCGATGGGTATGCACCAAATCTAAAGAGGGGAGCGAGTGTTGACAAATTGAAAATATTTGGTCTCAAGAGTCATGATTGGCACATATGGCTTTAGCGGGTAATGCCGGTGATGTTGCATGGCTTTATCCCTGAGGATGAATGGCTAGTACTGGCAGAGTTGAGCTATTTCTTCCGTGCTCTTTGTTGGAAAGAACTATCGTCTGACGTGCTAGACGAAATGGAAGATTTGGCGTTGGAGTTGATCTGCAAGTTAGAAATGATCTTTCCATCAGGCTTCTTTAATCCAATGCATCATTTGATTTTGCATCTCCCGACCGAGGCAAGATTGGGGGGCCAGTGCAAAATCGTTGGTGCTTCGCAACTGAGAGGATGCAGAAGACGCTTCGAGGAAAATGTAAAAATAAACGTAGAGTTGAAGCATCGATGGCCAAGCATTCAATGCTGAGGAGGCAGCAAACTTCATGATAGCACACTACAAAGCCAAGAATCATCATTTGCATAATCCGAAGCCTCGGTACAATGATGGCAACCGTGAAAAAGGTCAATCCAACCTCAGCCTATTCAAAGGGAAGCTCGCACTAGCCGGTGCTTCGAAAGCAATAGCATTGGATGTCGAAGAATGGCAGACCATTTCATTGTATATCTTCAACAACCTAACAGAAGTGCGGTTATACATCGAGTAAGTTCTTGGTACATTGTTTCGCAACTTCTAATTCCTTTGAAATGCTCTTATTCCCAGATATGTGATACAGTCGATACATCGCCAAATTCTCGGATGGAGTGGTGATCCAAAAGGATTCCATCGACGAGTATGAGCTTCTGGCAAAGCATGGAGGTAGCTATCCCGGTTTCATCTCTTGGTTCAAGCAAACAGTAATTTCCATTAGACGATTTCATTTCTTTGTCTAGTTTGCAGCTAAGGCAACAATCCTTTCATATTAAACTTGTAGGCTAATGCAGAGTCTATGGACTCCGAATTGAGACAAGTCGCTAATGGTTTTGACTATAAGGTCTGTTCATTTGTCAAATACGACATCAACGGGTATTGCTTTCGTACTTTTGGCAAAGAGCTATCTATGGCCGACCGAAAGTCTACAAATTGTTGTGTCTCTGTTGTCGGCGAAGGAGGGGTCGAGTATTATGGAAGAGTTGAAGCAATTTATGAACTTACATTCTTTGGTGAAAACCCAACAAATGTCGTAGTCTTCAAATGTTATTGGTTCCAGCCGAAGGAGACTAGAAGGACTCATGAACATATAGGGCTAGTCGAAATCAAACAAAGCACCCATTTAGATGTTCCCGATGTCTATATTACGGCTCAACAAGCCACCCAAGTTTTCTATCTACCGTGGGCCTACCAAACGGATCCAAATCTGAATGGTTGGGATGTCGTTTATGATGTGCCGCCACATTTTAGACCACCTCCCCTCAATGAAGATGATTATGAACCTCACATTAACCCAGACACATATGAAGGAGAATTCTTCCAGGAAACACGTGTTTCCAAAAAATGTTTCAAGAACCGCTCTACTTCACCCCAGAACATTGAGGTAGACAGCGATAGTGAATCCGACTTCACCCCTGAGCCGGAACAAGAAGAGACGGAAGAAGAAAAGGTTACTGCTGCGGATGACCTATCAATGCTTGACCGATTACATAAAGGAGGCCTTCCACATGTTGATGCATTTATTGATGATGCTGATGAGCACGTCATTACTGATAGTGATGATGATTATGCATTTATTGATCCCGGAGCATATATAGACGATGAAGATTAATATTAGTAATGTCAAGTATTCAATTATTATTATGTACATACATATTATTAATTAGTTCATGTTATTAGGTATTCAATTTTTTTATGTTGAACTAATTTCGTTCACTCTTTGTCATTGCAGGTGTTGATAGATGGTGGGCGCGGGTCGAGAGCGCTCTGAGCCTCCTTCCTTGGCGCGTGCTGGGAGGGGGCTATTATTCCTCCCTAGCAACTCCGGAGAGCTTTGCTACACTGTATGCAGACACTGGCGGGCACTTCTTCTTCGACCGAGAGAGATCGGGGGAAGACGAAGAGAGGTGCTAGAGGTAGGAAGGCTGTTGCGCCTTCCTCATGGCCACCCCTAGTTGATTCTCCCGACCACAGGAGTGCTTCGTCTTAGGTGGACCCATCTGACTTGGACCCATCTCGGACTCCGGTCACCGAGCCTCGGGTCACCGAGCCTTCGTCTTAGGAGACTCCGGTCCTAGAGTCTTCGTCCCAGGAGACTCCGGTCCCAGAGTCTTCATCCCATGTGACTCCGAAGGCTAGTGGCCATGCTGATGGTGGCAAGCACAACTTTTCCAAGGATACCTATAGCGAGGGCGAGCTGGTTGAGGAGGGCAAGAAGGTCTACCAGCTTGGTTGTACAAAGCTCCCGCCCATGCCGACGACTCGCGATCAGAGGTGGTTGCTTGTGCCTAATGCGGAGAAGTAAATGCATTTACTCTTTTTTAACCTTTTGCCTTCATGTTTATTCAAATTAATATCTAATGTGTTGGCCTTGTCATACTGCAGGTGTTGGAAACACGACCCTGGTGTCTGTAGGCCCAACCAGGTCCTTGGTGTGCTTATCCGGCACCACTTCCCAAGAAAGGCCACGTTGCCCGGTGAGGGTGAGGTTCCATAGGTAGCACTAAGCTGGGAGCTGTACGTGGCTGCCTCGGCCCCACCGGAGGTGAGAGTCGATGGTGTCTTGTGCGAGATGGTGGCCGACATAGTCATCTGGCGGTTTTGGGTAATATATCCTTTATAGAATTAAAAATCAACAACACCTAGTGATTGTACTAATTAGTGTTGTCTTGTTTGATTGTAGACATTCTACATGTGTCTTGAGGAACACGAGGCAGACGCGACTATTGTTCTCGTAGCTGAGTGCAAGTGCCTACTTCAGAACTTATGGCACGAGGCTCGGGTGCAGTCTATTCGAGACTACTATGCCTCGACTAACATTAAGAGGGCCAAGGAGAAGTGCTGCAAAAAATTTCTGAGTAAGAAGAAGTACATGAAGGTAATTACCTATTCTTAAGGCCTTTTACTTAGTTTCCTTGATTTGATTCGTAGGCGTAGCGCTGAAATTTCTATTGTCTAACTTAGGTGCCCCCGAGATGGTGTGCGGATAGGATGGACAGTTGGGAGGCATTGGTGGATGAGTGGTGCTCTCCCAAATGGCTAGCTGGCCACAACAAGGCCAAGGATAAGCGGTCCCAAATGAAAGGTGTGCCACACCATCAAGGGAGCTCCAACCTGTTTGAGTACAGGGATCACTCGGTATGTGGTTTGCTTCATCATTCATGCAATTTCATTCTTCATGCTAGCTTGAGCCCTTAACTAATATTTTGTTTCTCTCTTTTAGGAGCGACAAAACAAGGAGGAGGTGCCACCGCTGTTCGACCTCTATGCCATGGCCCATACTGCCTCATACAAGAAGGCCAAGGCATTCTCTAAGGATGACCTCGATCATCCAAATAGCTTCAGCAACATCTCCTCCCACAACAAGCTCGTGAGGTACAGAGATGAGGGGAAGGCGAGGAAAGGGGAGGACTTCAACCCGAGTCAGAGTCCTTTTGATCTAGAGCTCGTGATGATATCTGGTGGTGGGAGGCCCCATGGCTCAATAGCCATTGGGGATGGACTGATACGTTGTCCTAGGACTCTCCCGGATATGAAGAAGCGCCAGATGAGCTCCGATCCTAAGATAAGGCCTCGTCCATGGCCAATGGATCTCGCCATCGAGGCTAGGGCCCAGGAGCTTTTGGCGGAGGCAAACAGGCAGGCGGCCACAGAGGGAGAGGGACATGGAGGAGAGGACGGCTAGGCTATTGGAGGAGGAGAGGAACCGGAACGACGCATCTCACCGGGCCCTATACGAGCTCCTCATGGTAAATTTCTCCTGCATATTAGCCAAATCATGCATGTAATGTTTGTTTCATCACTAACTAATATGACAGACTTGTGAAAACAAAATGTGCAGACCGTGTGCTAGAACAATGGTCAAACCCCTCCGTCGATGCCACAGATTGCTATAGCACCCACGGTGAGTTTCATTTGAATGGTCATTAGTTACTAGTATTCTCATTTGAGTTGCATCATGCTAAGGGGACATTGCAAATGATCTTTGGTGCAGCCTGCCTCCCGACAAGCATCGACCGATCTTTCTGCGTCCACCGCAACCCCGACCGGTCCTTCTCCATCTCACACTGGCGCAAACCCGACCGGTCCTTCACCTCCGTGATGAAAGTTTCCCCAAGTGTTTTGCTTAACAAATGCATACTTAGCTTAAGACATGACCTATTTAGCTCCAAAATGACCTATACTTAGCTTTTTTACTTCATTTATGACATACTAAGCATACTTAGGTAAAAAATGGCATGATAACCTTGGTTTAGCTCCAAAATGACATAGACTTAGCTTATTTTCCTCCAAAATGGAAAAATAACCTTACCTACCTCCAAAATGACCGATTATAACTAGGATAGCTCTAAAATGACCTACACTTGCCATTTTGTCCTCCAAAATGAATAAATATGATTAGTTAGCTCAAAAATGGCATAACTACCTAGGTTAGCTAAAATGACCTATACTTAGCTTCTTCAGTTCATTTATGACATACTTAGCATACTTAGGTAAAAAATGGCATGATAACCTTGGTTTATCTCCAAAATGACATAGACTTAGCTTATTTTCCTCGAAAATGACATAATAACCTTACGAAGCTCCAAAATGACCTATTTACCTGGCTTAGCTCTAAAATAACCTACACTTAGCATTTTTACCTAGCTTAGCTAAAAATGGCATTTTTACCTACCTTAGTTAGAATAAGAAGATAAAGAAGAGGAGAGGAGAAAAAGAAAGAGAAGAACAATTCTTCTTCTTCTTTTTCTTTTTCTTCTTCTTCTTCTTCTAGCTAGTCTTCTTCTTCTTCTTCTAACTTTCTTCTTTCCCAATTTGCAGATTTGCTTTAGATGAGGAAGCTTGCATTGATGGAGTCTACTCTTCTACTTGTTCTTCCTTTTTGTTTTGATTTTGTACGATGAACTTTGTTGTTGGATATGTTGTTGGAAACTTGTTGGATATGTTGTTGGAAACTTGTTGTTGGATATGTTGTTGGAAACTTGTTGTTCGATATGTGTTGGTATGCTTGTTGAAAGTATTTTCAAATGTGTATATATATATCTATGAAATTGAATGAATTGAAGAAAAAACAGAAAAAACGGGGGCTATACAGGCTCTTTGCCGTTTGCTGGCAAATGGCAAAGAGCTTTACCGTCAGCCAGCAGACGACAAAGCTGCCACGTGGCAGCTACCTATGCAACCTAGGGTGGAACTGGGCTGGCCTATGTGGTTGCTTTTTCGTTTGCTGGCAGACGGCAAAGGCCTAAGCATCTTTGCCGCCAGCCAGCAGACGGCAAAGAAATTTGCATCTTTGTCGTCTGCCAGTGGACGACAAAGCATGTCGTTAACCCCTTAACGGACTTAAGCTGACACGTGTGCCCTACACGTCCTTTGCCGTCTGCTGGCAGACGACAAAGACCTAAGAATCTTTGCCATTAGCCAGCAGATGGCAAAGCGCCCTTTACCATAGCTTATTCAGCCGGACGGTTGGCCGTCTGCTGGCATACAGCAAAGCCTTTGCCGTTCGCCATGCATGCCTTTGCCGTCCGCTATGGCAGACGGCAAAGCTGCTGATTCCTGTAGTGAGGTAAGGTGGCAGCCGTGGAGATAACCATGCGTGAGGCCGCAAAGTGACGTGATGTGTTATAGGCTGGATTATTATGGCTTAGGATCGGGTCCCGATAGCGTTGGTATCAGAGCTTGACTGCCAAGCCAAACTGGTCGATGTTGAGTCTAGAACTGCTTTAGTTATATAAGGGAATTGATTGTGGAAGGGAACGTAAGCCTCTTTTTACTTCTTTCCTCGTGTCATTCTAATTCTGAGTCACCCTATCCTTTTCTACGGGGATTAAGAAGTAGCCTTTCTCATCTATCTATCAGGATGACGAGTTACTATGTTGGAGACCTGTAAGAAAGTTGTTGTCCTTCTGGATCGATGTCTCCATATGAATTCATTGTTGTGTCATCAGTTGTCTTATAGGTTGCCTCATATTTCATGCCCATACAGCTATTATGCTGTCCGAGTTATCCAAGGTTTCTAAATTATCTGATGCAATTTCAAAACACTTTCATCTTGAGTCAATGTCTTTCAGGCCAGACAAAGCACACTAATTGTTGAGTTGAGGTACTCTATTACCTCGACGTGTTTGGTGAAGGTGTTTAGGAAACCATGTTATTCAAGTGAACCACCCAACAATCTAGTTGTGTCCTTTGTTCCGAGTGTGATAATTCTGGCCATCGTCATCAAAAGCATGCTGTGATGCTACTTAGTCAATAGGTATTTTGTATCTGGGTTCTTGAACCAAGAATCATTCTGCTCCCTCCCATTGATAGTATTTTGCTCGTTCCTTTAGGATATAAGTAACCTTGTTCTAGTCTTCAAGGTTTGTGGTACATCATTCTTCAATACCATGAACCAGTTATGGTAGGAGTTCTTTGTGAACAAACGATCACAACATGAGTAATCATGATGAGTTCTCCATTCCATAGTAGTGACTCTGCCAATCCTACTCTTCTGCATGGGTTATCCAAAATAATTATGTTGAACTTTGTTTGACGTATTCAACCTATGTGTCTACAACTCAGGAAAAATCATGTGCTCTTGAGTTGCCCCTCTTCAATTGTATTCTGACCTTCAACTATCAATGGATAGTTAACAGTAGTTGTGCATTCGTATTCATCGATGCCTATTATTCTTGTGGTCCATCAAGCCATTCTATCTCGGAATGACTAGGAGAAACAAACTCCAATACCTTATCCATTTCTTGGATTGGGTCAAAGCAGTTGTATTCCGCAGATCAAATGCCATCTAGCTTTTGTTTTGTTCTACCTTGAAGTATTACCCTCTTCAAGTCAAAATTGTCATGGGATTTGCACCACCTCTTAGGAATTCTTGATATTGTGGTACTTCTCGCCATCATTATTCATTCCTCGGTCTCCGTGTTGGTTGTAACCGGAATATCGACAAGTAAACAATGATGTGTGAAATCAATACTCCTAGCAATTCCATTGCTTGGAAGTTAATGGACAATAATTTCATTCTTAGTGTGTTGGTTGTTGAATCACCATTCTAGGAGTGATCGTGCTACCTAGTCCATTTTCCATGGTGCACTTTTCGATCAATGAGTTAGGATTGTGTCAATCCTTTGCTCTGTTGATCATATCGTCTTTCTTTGAAAAGCAAGATTGTTCTTGAGCTTGATAACATATCGGTGGATCGTGATTTTTTGAATATCTTCTCAGAATTATTACAAAGGTGTTCCTTGACCGTTATGTTGAGTTCGTGATCAAGATGGTTTCTCTATAAACCGCCCCTTCTCCAACACTCTGTGTTCGATACCTTTGAACTAGGTGGTTAAGCTAAGCAACAACTTGGAGAGTTGGAACATAAAAGCTTGATCTAATTTAGCTCATGTAAAAGGGATATCTTTGTGTTTTTGTGCTTGTGAGTGTTAAAGAAAGATGATATCTTCATCGATTGATCCTTGTGATCAATTGTTGCACCTATCAACTTGTACAACCTTTGATTTGAGTATGGGATATCATCAAATCAAAATCAGAACCAACGATTATCGTATTGTTATTTTACTCGTGGATGTATCCTCGGGTAGATACCATTATATCCTTGGGTCTGACCGATGCTATCACCTTGTTCACATAGTTGTGGAACTCGATCTTCATGGATATTTTGATGAATTGTTGTTAAGCCCATCGACAACATTTTCTTTTGTTCCATGATTCATGATGAACATTAAGTTGGTGTTGGAAACTTTGTAGGAAATATCCTCATGTTCCATACATGAAGTATATATTGGTGTCAGAAGTGACTTACTCTTAATTCACGTACTTATGGTGCAAGTTGCCGCCATGAACTTGAGAAGGGTCATTTTGTTTTCGTTGGAATCATCCCAAGTCAGTCATGCACGTGCGAAGTATTCTATGGTTTGATAGACTGATCATCTCCATTCCATATGCAGTCTCTAGCACACCAAGCCACTGATTGACTTGTTCAAGGAAAAGAAGTTCCTTCTTAAGACCTATTTGTACGACTTATGCAAGGACTTCATTACCCCAATGATGGTTCCTAACCTGAACTTGGTAGTGTTTTGTTGAGAGACCATGTGGTCATGTTTTTCTTGGACATGATGTTCACATGTGTCTTGCAATCTAGCTCATGTTTTGGAGTTGGCTTCCGTAGTTCATTTTCTGAGAATCTCGCAACGTCATCTCTTCGATATATGTTGCAACCCTTGAGTTTCAGACATGCCGAGTCTGGAATATCCTGACACCAACCATATCTGAATCTTAGGCAGATATGATGGTCGGAAAGTTGCCCAAGAATTATAAAATTGGTCTTACCAAACTGGTGAAGTGGATGTTCTGGCCAACACACTTTGCCGGAAGATCTACAATTATAATATCTTGTATCAGCAATTTAGCCACTTCCCCATGAGGATTTCATATGACTTATTCTAGAAGTTTATCCTTATGGACCCCTTGAGACCCGAAGTCTGACCTTTTTACTTGATGTTCTAGATACCAAACGTTGCCTATAATTGGTTTACACTATTTCATCAAGGAGAACATTATAAGCGGAGTGCTAAATGTCTCTCGGTCAATTATCCAGATTTCGTTCCCTTGGCATAGCTAAGGTGAAATCTGTGGAGGTGTTGTCTTCCTTTGCATCTACATCCTCCATCATTATTCATCATGGTAGTATGAGGTGTTGCTAGGATCCTTGGCACGGATGTCGGTAAAAAACCTTGATGAATATGGAATGCTCAAGTTCTTGAGAGCACGCTCAGACATTGGGTTATACCCTTGGTATTAATTGGAATGTGCCTTTAGTTTGCCCAGCTATCCTATAACCCTAGTTTCCTTTCCAACCGAGTATGTCATTCCTTTAAACTCTTTCAACCGATCGCTTGTAATTGCCTTAGGCTGGTATAAAGAGTTTCAATGATCGATGTATCAGAAGTAATTCTTTTTGACACTTAAGGGATAATCCTATGAGTCACCTTCCCTAAGGTGCCTGTTATGGTATGAAGGGCAACTAACTCCTCACTACCTTGAAACCCCGTCACCATCCGTTTTAGTGCGGAATTGTTGCCTACCAATTGAACCTCCGTCATCTGCCTCATTCATTGTTCTCGACGTGTGTTTTGTATCTCAGCTCGAGAGATGTTATCACGTCTCATTCCATGAGTTGATCATGAGTCGCTCGATCTTCATAAAGATCGATTCTTGTAGAGTTTTCTATCCCTGTTGTCTTTCTGTTGGATGAAGATTCCGAAGACAAAGATGTCAAAATCAGCGTGATGCGGTGAATCAACATCTTCAAGAAGGGCAATTGGTTCATGAAGATTGTGTTCTTTTAGTGTTCCCTGTTGTCCCCTTACCCTACGCCTTTATCTCGGGACGATATTCTTGTTTAGTGGGGGTGAGTTGTCACACCCTAGATTATTTTCTGTAAATAGTTGCATTGTGATCAGTCATGTCATCATGTTTATTTTTGCTGAAAGTGAATTGAGGGAATTTTTCAAATCCTCATAAATCATATAAAAATAAATGATCAAGTTCAAAATTTTCAAATGTGTCCAAGAAAATGTTCCTCTTAAACTCTATAATTATTGGCAAGGGTTAAAATTCAAACCAATAATTTTGGGATAGCATAACCATTTATTTGGTAGCATTTGAATTAATTCATAGCTATTCGAATTGGATTTATATCTACTATAAAAGAAATATAAGTCCAATAATGTTGAATCTTTTTGTGGGGCTTTAGAATAATTCATATGGCATCCATAAATTTTTTAGGATTTAACCAAAATGATCTAGTATTTTTCTAGATCAAAACAAAGAAGAAATAAATAGAAAAGAAAACAAAAAATAGGAAAGTTCTTACCTTGCTGGCCCCATTAAAGCCTAGCCCACCAGGAGCTCCATTTCGTCTTCCTCCTCGGCCAGGACGATGAGCGCGTGGCTAATGCACGACGGCACGCGCCACAGCCACCTCTTGCTTGCCGTCGAGCAGCTGAACGCGTGGATGCCCCCCAGAGACCCATCTGGATCGAGCCGACGCCCCTTCTCTTGCCCCCTCGCTCTCTCACTCTCCCTCTGCTTCTTCCTCCCCGGGCCCGAGCCACCGCCGTCGTCGCCGCTCGCAACCACCATGGCCACCGGACCCCTCCATCCCCTCTACCGAGTCCAGTCGCTCCGCCTCGATGCCCTGCTCCTCTTTGACAAATCAAGCATCGTCGGGAGCCCTGCTTCACCGCCATCTCCAGCATCTTCAACCTCCGGCCCAAGAGATCGCCGGCGACCCTGCGCTCGCCTCGCTGCCTCCCCGAGCCCGCCTTCGACGCCGTCGAGCCCACCGTGAGCCGCCGCGTCCTTTCCCCCTTTTCTCAGCTCCTCCCGCGCCCTTAGGCCATAGCACCGTCGTGGCTGAACTCCGACTGCCACCAAGTTGCTTGCCACTGTCACCTTAAGCCACCACAGCCCCTCCCACTAGCCCAGTTGGATGTGGTCAAGTCCCAGCTTTGCGTAGATGGCCTCGGCCGCCCATTTGGTGGTCGGACGGCGAAATTCGTCGACCTCCGCCACATCTGATGGCGCCGGCGGCTCAACACCGGTGAAGCCGCCCCATTATACCGTGGGTTGACCCCCTAGGTCACCTATAGGTGAGGCCTAGCCCCTGGTCAAATTTAGTTAACCACCAAATTTAATTAATTGGGTTAATTAACCTAATGACATTTTGGGTCACCCACTAGTGGGCCTAGCCCCTTAATGAATTTGCTTAGGACTTAATTAAACCTAATTAATCCCCTGTGTCACTGAGTGACGGGTCCTACATGTCAGTTTTGACCTGGCCACGTCAGGGTTGACTGGCCCCACCAGTCAGCCTTTGTAGATGACCATGTGTCACTGACATGTGGGTCCAGCTCATCAGATTCGACCTGGACCAGCCCTATTGACTTGCTGATGTCATTATGATGTAATGCTGATGTAGTTAATATTTTCTATAATAAAAATCAATTTAGAAAATTCCAGAAAAATGTTTAAACTTCTAAAAATCATAGAAATTCAACCGTAACTCAGATGAAAATAATTTATATATGAAAAATGATCAAAATAATTCAATGAATCTGTTCATGCCATGATCATTCATGTTTTAACAAGTTAACATCATCAAGTAGGATATTTTAGGATTAGGGCAATATAGGAAATATCATTTGAAGTTGGAATTCAAACTTGTTTGAGTTCTAATTCAATTAACTTGGCTAGTTGTTCCTCTAGACCAATTCAGCACCTTAACTTACCATTTCATGCATCATATTTACTGCATGGCACTGAATGTGTTCATTTCTCTGTTTGTCGGTGTTGTTCCTTCCCGATAGACGAGGATTCCGACGTTGAGATGGTAGTCACTGATGAAGACTCATTGTTATCTTCAGAAGTGTTAGGCAAGCAAACCCCCTTGAGCATACTGATATGAACCCACTCTCTCACTCCTGCTCTCTTTTACTGCAAATGGACAACAAAGATTCAACTGTTACCTGTTCTCGGTAGTTGAACTCATTCCTCTCAATGACCTCTCTTTGCCATGGTAAATAGTTGAAACCACTTCGCATAAGTAGCAACTGCTTGAGCCTTGTTGTGCTTACTCATCCATGCTTGCTTACTGTGCCTGCTATGCTTAGAGTCATGTTGGGTCTGATCCATCTGGGTGATGAATCTAAATGGATGTGTTCATGTCCTACTGTGTGAGAGCTAAGTGTGTGAACACGATTTGATAAAGGTAGCGATGAGAGGCCATGTAGGAGTACATGGCGGGTTGTCTCATTGGGACCGTCCTTAAGAACTGACTTCTTTGTATGTTATCCAAGACAAGATACTACCACACATTGGGTTCCGATAACTCGACCCCTCTCAGATTATTAATCGCCTAGACGTTTGTCCAGGAGTTGTAACTAGTTTCTGGTGTTTGTAGGAAAAGTGTTGGCGGCCATGCATAGCGCTGCCCGATGGGGTGGGCTGTGATGCGGTAGATGCATAGGGGCACGGTGTACCAAGTGGCACCCGAACGGTGGGCTTGGGAACCGTGCGCACATCGTTTGAGGCTGTAGCGGAAACTTCTGCCGGACTTCTGTGTGGATTCTGTCTCAAATAGGTGATAAACCTGGACTAGGGTCTTGTGTGATTGACGGTCGTGGCCAGTGCCCATGCCAGTGCTTCTGCTTGAAGGTTGCCGAGATGCATGACGTGCATATGGTGATAAGTGGCGAGAGCGTGTGTGAAGAAGTATACCCTTGAAGGGTTATGAATCTATTCGAATAGCCGTGTCCTCGGATATGGACTACTTGGAGAACTTATGTGGTACATAGACAACTTGAAGTGGATACTCTAAAATACACAAGATAAGTATGAGTGCTATGGATGGCCTTATCGTAGGGAGACGGGAGTGGATCGATAGTGGTGTATTGATTGGTGAATATGTGGACTCGTGTGTGCTATCCCACCTCAAAGATACTACTTGTAGTCGTAGTATAGGTTAGCCAAGAGTCAAAGCTGGCTTGCTGCAATAAACTCCACAATCCCCTTTGTTGACAATGGTGCATATGTAGCTAGGTCTGATGTAAGTCTTGCTGAGTACCTTTGTACTCATATTTGCTTAATTTATGTTTTTGCAAATGAGACGTCAGTCTCATTAGTGACCCTTATGATGGGAAGTTCGATGTTGACTGGATTAGTTTGGGAATCCCAGACAGAGGTCTGGTTCCTGTGGTAGGGTCGTTATAGCTTTTCAGGCTCCTCTAGTCACCTTTGTAGATGTCTGTACCCAGACATGTTTAACTTTCGCTTGTTTGTTTGAATGCTCTGAATGTTGGGTCTTGTGACCCCTGCTTGCAACGTCTTATTGTGCTGGCTCTTCCGAGCCTTCTAAATAAATGTTGTAATGTTGTGTGGTTATGTTGTGATGCCATAGTTGTATCTATGCATATCAGGCATGTCGTGCGTACGTGTGACATGCTATGGTATGTATGGGATTTGACACCTAGTTGTGTGCCTTTAGTAGTACTCTTTACGGTGAAATGCCCCTTTGTGCTTCCATCGAGCCTTGGTAGCTTGCTACTGGTCCGGACACATTGATTGACCAGCGTGTATCCTTCTTTGTTGCTGTGTCTGTCCTTTCGGGGAAATGTCTCACAGTGTAATGGAGTCCCTGTTGCCTGCTATGACCGATCTACATGCAGTGATGATATTTATGTTCCATGACATAATGGAGTCCTTGTAGCTTGGTATGACTCGTCTACACACGCTAGCGATCGACACCTTCATTGTTGGGTTACGTATGCCTGTCCTTTTACGGATGTGCCACTTGGGTTCTATGACTAGTCATGTCGGCCTGGGTTCTTTGACATTTGAATGCTAGCGACCCATTCACATACATGAGCCAAAAGACGCAAATGGTCCCGGCCCAGGTAAGGTGGCATCCGCGGAGATAACCGTGCGTGAGGCCGCAAAGTGATGTGATGTGTTACAGGCTGGATTCTTATGGCTTAGGATCAGGGTCCCGACAGTTCTTCCCACCCATCCAACCCAGGATATCAGTAGAGGCCCCAGACACCCAAGTCAGCTAATGTTCCTCCTCCAGGCAACTTCCATCCGCTCTCAGAGGTTACTTGTCACAAGTGTGGTCAGAAGGGTCACTACTCAAACAAGTGCAACCTGCGGCATCTTCCGCCTCCTCTTCCAGTCAAACCTCCAGGCAATGCTATGGTGAAGCATAATCCCAAGTCAGCAAGAGTGAACATGGTAACGCAGCCGAGGCAGAGGATTCTTCTCAAGTGATCATGGTTAATCTCTTGGTTAATTCTATTCCTGCAAGTTTTGTTTGACACTGGTGCATCGCATAGTTTCATGTCATATCCTTTTGCGGCAAAGCATAGTTTTACCACGGAGTTTTTACCAAATGCATTGCAAGTTGTGTCTCCCGGGAAGCGTCTCAGCTCGTAGATGGTGGTTCGAAATGCCTCCATCAAGATGGGCAATTACTCTTTTTTGGCCTCTCCAATTGTTCTCGGTAATTCCGATATTGATCTCATTCTTGGCATGGACTTTCTGGCTATGAAAAATGCGCATGATGATTGTCAAGACAAAGAAGTCAAATTGACTCATCCTTCAGAAGACGTGATCATTTTCACTGCTCACGATGACACGATTCGTCTCTTTGCTCTCAATGAGAAGGGTGAAATCTCAGCCATTTCTCAGATTCTAGTGGTTTGTGAGTATGAAGATGTCTTTCCCAAAGAATTGCCAGGAATGCCTCCGCACCGACCAGTTGAGTTTGTGATTGAACTCGAGCCTGGAACTGAACCAGTTTGCAAGCATCCTTATAAACTTGGCCTCGAAGAGCTGAAAGAGTTGAAGAAGTAGCTAGATCAACAAGAACGTCTGGGTTTGATCAGACCAAGTTCTTCTCCATGGGGTTGTGATGTTTTGTTTGTCAAGAAGAACAATGGCACGGACCGACTTTGTGTCGATTATGGTCCATTGAATAAAAAGACAATCAGGAACAAGTACCCACTTCCCAACATCAATGAGTTGTTTGAACTACTGAAAGGTGCCAAGGTTTTCTCGAAGCTCGATCTTCGCTGGGCTATCATCAGATTCGCATTCGTGAAGAAAATATTCCAAAGGCTGCTTTCAGGACGAGTTTTGGCTCTTATGAGTACACCGTCATGTCTTTTCGTCTCGCCAATGCTCCTCCAACCTTCTCCAGAATGATGAACTTCGTATTCTCTCCTTTCAAGAATGAGTTCGTCTTGGTGTATCTGGATGATATCCTCGTGTTCTCAGAATCTAAAGAAGAACATGCAGAGCATCTCCGGCTTATGCCTGACAAGCTAAGAGAGCATCGGTTCTATCCAAAGTTTTCCAAGTGTGAGTTTTGTCTCAATGAAGTGGTGTACCTTGGGCACGTGATCTCTGCCGAGGGCATTAAAGTGCACCTTGAGAAAATTGAGGCAATCTTGAAGTGGGAGCCTCCTTAGAATGTCAAGCAGCTTTGTAGCTTCCTCTGGCTTGCACATTACTGCAGAAGATTTGTGGAGAACTTATCTCAAATTGCTAAGCCTTTGTCCAATGTCCTTCAGAATAATGTCAAGTATGCTTGGTCTCTTGAGTGTGATGTGGCGTTCAATATGATCAAGCAGAAACTAACTTCAGCTCCAGTTCTTGTCCCTCCCGAACAATCAAAGCCTTTCCAAGTGTTCTGTGATGCTTCTCTCCAAGGTGTTGGTGGCGTTCTCATGCAAGATAAGAAGATAGTTGCTTATACCTCGCATCAGTTGAAGCCCACTGAGAAGAACTAGCCCACTCATGATCTTGAGTTGGCGGCAGTTGTGCATGCTCTGATGACTTGGATGCATTTGTTGTTGGGAAGACCAGTTGAGGTGTACACCGATCACAAGAGCTTGAAGTACATTTTCACTCAACCCAATCTCAATCTTCGACAGTCTCGTTGGGTGGAAAATATTGAAGACTTCAACCCAAGCATTGAGTATACACCTGAGAAAGCAAATTTCATTATAGATGCACTCAGCCGAAAGGTGTACTGCAACAGTCTTATCCTGAAGCCTCTTCAACCCGAGATTTGTGAAGCCTTCCGCAAGCTCAATCTCCAAATGATTCCGGAGGGATTCCTTGTAAATCTTCAAGTCTCTTCGACTCTGGAAGATCGGCTTCACCAAGCTCAACTTCTTGATGCTATGGTGAAGAAAGTGAAGAAAGGTGTGGCCAAGGGCATTTCGAAGTATAAGAGCTTTCGCGTTGATGACAAAGAGACCTTGTTCTTTGAGGACCGTATGGTTGTTACGAAAGGTGATCTCAGGAAGGTTATCATGGACAAAGCACACAATTCTCTCCTATCCATTCATCCAGGTAGTTCCAAGATGTATCAGGACCTCAAGCAAACCTTCTGGTGGACTCGCATGAAGCGTGAAATTGCTCAGTTCGTGAACTAGTGTGATGTTTGTCGCAGAGTGAAGGCGGAGCATCAACGTCCAGCAGGTCTCCTTCGGCCTTTGCTTATTCTAGAGTGGAAATTCGATCATGTGGAGATGGATTTCATCACTGGTTTTACTAAGTCCAAGAAGGGCAACAATGCCATCTTTGTGGTTATCGACAAGCTGACCAAAGTTGCCCATTTCCTTCCGGTCAAAGTGTCTATCTCGGCAGTTCAGCTCGTAAAGTTGTATACGTCAAGGATAGTTTCTTTGCAGGGTATTCCTCAACTCATATCCTCAGATCGTGGAAGCCTCTTCACTTCCATGTTCTGGGACTCCTTCCAGACTTCTATGGGTACCAAGATACGTTTCAACACTACATTCCATCCTCAGACTAGTGGCCAAGTTGAGGAGTCAATCAAATACTTGAAGACATGCTCAGAGCCCGTGTGATCTCTTTCAACATGAAATGGGAAGACTGCCTTCCATACGCTGAATTTTCATACAACAACAGCTTTCAGACTAGCTAAGGCAAGGCCCCTCGAGATTCTCTACGGAAGGAAGTGTCGTACCCCGCTCAATTGGTGTGAAACCGGTGAGCGTCAAATTTTGGGCAATGACATGATCACTGAAGCAGAAGAGATGTGTCGTGTCATTCGTGAGAACCTCAAAGCAGCTCAATCCCGCCAGAAGAGTTATTACGATAACAAACATCGGGATGTCTCCTTTCAAATTGATGACTTTGTCTATCTTAGAGTTTCTCCTATGAAGGGAACTCAACGGTTTGTAATCAAAGGGAAGCTAGCTCCTGACTTTGTGGGTCCTTTGAAAGTTGTGGGCAAGAGAGGTGACCTTGCCTATAAACTAGAGCTTCCTCCAAATTTTGCAAATGTGCATGATGTTTTCCATGTCTCTCAGATCCGGAGGTGCTTCAAGACTCCCGAGCGTACCATTGACCTCCAAGACATTGATCTCCAAGAAGACCTATCTTATCGTGAGCATCCAGTGGTTATTCTCGAAGAAACTGAGCGTAAGACTCGCAACAAGTCTATCAAGTTTCTCAAGGTGAAGTGATCTCATCATTCCGACAAAGAAGCTACTTGGGTACGTGAGGATCTTCTCCTTCCAAATTTCCAGAGTTCTTTCGTTCCTACATCTCAGGTCGAGATCCTCTTGTAGTGTGGGAGAGTTGTAACCGACCAAGTGCACCCCTTGCCATTATGGTCATGTATCTCATGTGGACCTTCCATGTTTGCCACCATGTCTTGTGCTTAATATGATTTTCCTTCATGTCATTCTTGCATCATGGCATCATAAGCATTCATCATCATTTGTTTTGTCTGACCAAGTTGTGGAGTGGTGCTGTTGATGTGAGTGGTGTGTTGTGAAGTGGATGCATGTGATGATTTGGCTTGTATTCTCCTCTTTTCTATAAGCAAACTATCCCCATTTCTCTCTTATTCAAATAATGCAACATGTTAAATATTTTCTTGTTGTTTTCCTATATTAAAAATGTTGGGCTTCCTCCAAGTAATCTATCATGAATTGTTGAGTTGCATCTGGTCAATGTTTGAGGGATTTGCCTTTTGGTTATTTGCAAAGTAGAGCCCAATTGGTTTTTATGTGAATTAATTTGTTTGCTCTAAAAATTCCCAGGCCATTTTTATAAAATAATGTACAATTATGTGAGTTCAAACATAATTTTCTTCTTCCCAAAAACCCTCCTCTTTTTCTCTGGGTTTTATTTACATCTATGGTTTATTTAACAGGAAAACACCCTTTTGTTTTAATGGGAGAGAAGGCCAGCCACCTAGGCCTCCTTGCCCCCATAGTGTCCCAGTAGCAGCAGCAGCAGTGCAACCCACCCGCGCGCGTTCGTCGTCCTGTACGGCAGAACATCAACAACAGCCACGTCGGTGTCCGTGCTGATTTGACGGCCGACGAGAGCCCGAGCCACCTATTTGAGGTGTCCCCCATGCCCTAGGGTTTCCCCTCTCTCCTTTCTGCCCATCTTCTCCCCTCCCCGCTATCGGTAAGTCCCTCCAAGTGTTCGCTGTTGCCCTGCCCGCCATGCTCCGGCCGAGCGCGAGCTCGAGCTCAGGGTAGCGTCCCCGCCTTGTCTTCTTCCTCCCCAACACGTGGATTGAGCTTGGGAAGTGCATGTCGTCTTCTTCCTCTACGCTCGCATCGTCTATGAGCCCAGAGCGTCGTCCCCATCGTCGTCTTCCTCCTATAGAACCGGTGCAACAGCAACGCCGAAGTTCTTCGCCTCGTCGCCGTCGACTAGCCGCATCCCCGACCTCTTCGTCGCGCCAAGGTAGTGGAGGTATGTTCCTCTCCACCTCCAGACCGTCTTTTCGTTGATGGGTGCCCCTAGCGCTCGTCGGCACCGTGTCATCCGTCGTGCTCCCCGTGCTCTGCATGGATCTCTGAAGGTTTTCTTCAGAGAAGGGCCGCACCCTTCCTCTGCTTCGCTTTCCTCTCGTGTGCGCGTGCTCGCTCACATAGTCGCCATGCTAGGCCCCGCGTGCTCTGTGCCACAGGCACGCCCCGCTTGCTGTCGTAGCTGCCGTAGCTACCCCATGCCCGAGCCGAGCATGAGATCATGCTCGAGTTCCTCGCCGCCGCATGCATAGCCGTTAGAAGATGATGGGAATGGGTTCCCCGTGCGTATCCGCAACTCTGCTTCCGTTCGCCAGCTTTGGTGGTCATCGGAGGGCTCGTCGGCGCCATCACTAGCTTCTCCGTCTCCGGGCAGAGGAAGCATGGGCCTTTTTTTGTTATTTCTAGCATAGATCCCCTCTCTGAGCAGACACCCGTGCCTATTGTAGTGGTAGCGCACCAGGGCAACGAGCAACAGGTCGCGGGTTTGATCCCCCCTCCGGCCCTTTTCTTTCTTTGCTGATTTTGTGTGTGTGTGGCAGCATGATCCCGTGCGGCTGCACCGGGATCGTGTGTGAGTACGTGCTTGTTGCCCGCGTGTGTCCGTGTATGGGTTGATCCCGTGTGGCCAGGTGTGCCTGCGTGTGCGTGTGTGTGCCTATATGTGTGATGCGTGTGTGTTCTATGTGTGTATGACAGTGGACCCCTGGCCCACTTGTCATCCACATAGGGGCCTGGTGTCTATGCCAGTGGGTCCCCTCCCTTTGATATTTTATTTTTATTTTGTTGCCTTCTCTGTTTTTTTATATTTCAGGTAGTTTTCTAGATCAGGCCACTGTCTTTTTAGTAGATGTTCAAATAGGGTAATAAGTGACTTATAAGTGCATGTATGTAATTTCGAATTAGGTTTTGGTCATTTTATTGACATGAACATGAGTATGATACATGATTTTGGGGTAGAATCTCCCAAGCAATCCAGTGGTGCAATTTTTTTGTCATTTGAGAAAGTTTGCAAAATGTCATTTTTCCCCCAACATGCCATTTTGTCTTTTTCATATGATTTAACCTACGCAATATATGTGAAACTTGTCAACATGAACAAGCTAGTGTTTTGTGGGCACTAGGCCCTGGTATTTTCTTTTGAGATGATAAACTTGCATATAAGTGGGAATATTGCTCTAAAGTAGCTAAAATGTTTATGTTTTCCACATGCTAAATATTTCTAAGTCTGAGAATCTGCTATTATTTTTATGCCTTGTTGAGTGCATGCTACAAAGTGTTCTGTTGAGTTTTAGCTCAGGCTCAGTGCTAGTGTTTTGTAGTAGATATTGTCCTCTACCATCCTGTTAATTTTCATGCCATGAGGTGGTCTATAGCATCATTATTTCCTGCTGTCAATTTTCCATCAGCTTAACTCAGATTCCAGAAAATTGTGATTTTCACTAAGTCCCTAGAATCTGTTTCATTATGCCATCTTGTGAGCTTCATGCTTAGTGATATGTGCTTCCTTTCAAGTTTGTGTAGTTGGATGATTTGATAAGCATGTTATGTAGTTTCTGTACATGCTTTATTTGAGGTTGGAAACATCTTGTAGCTCTAGATAATTGTTGTGGAAGTTGCTATGTTGCTGTTTTGGACACATTGTGTGTGATAGTGTTTTGTGACTTGTGGGAGCTATGCAGGCCCGTAGACAAGGGTGTGCAAACTGTGTGATCGCACAGGGCCTCCAAAATCGTAGGGGCCCCGATCAATGGAAACACCAGCGACCTCCGGTTCATACGCTGGTTTCCTGGCTTTTTCAGCTGGCTCGCCTGATCTAACTGGAAGGAAAATGTAGCCGGATGCGCGAGAAGTGTGGAACGCACAGTACGGTGCCAATCCCCTTTCGGCCCTGTTGTCGTAGTACTGATTTCTCTAGTCCCCTTTCGACCCTGTTTGTAAAAGATCAAGTAGAAAAGGTAGGCAGGCTAGTTATGCTAATGGGCCTAATCGCTACAGCCGAGAGAGTGCATGTGTATCGTGTCCACGGCTTCACGAGCGATATAAGGGGTCTATCCCTAAAAAACGACTTTACAAACAAGACGTCGTGTATCTGCTCAAACGAGGGTATGAGCGAATCAGCCGCCGACAGATGGCACCCGCCCACTGCGAGTGCGCTGTGTGTCCGGCCGTCGCCGCCTGTTTCTCTATTGCAGCAGCCTATCAGGTATTTTCAAGGTACGACATAAGCCATCAGCCTGAGATCAACATAGATGAACGAAAAACTAGTTATGGTTAGTACTTTTTTGTTATAATCATTCTCTTTCTAGTTCTTTTCATGTCTTCATGTCGTATCGAATACAATACCCACTTCTACAAAAGTGCTACTCATTTAGGCATGCATTTAATTGTAATTAAAATTAATGGGATTATCAAACTAGACGTAATCTAATTTCTAGTTATAGTACTAATTCTTCGTTGTGTGCTCGCCTGCTACACTATTTCATTCCAAGAAAGACTCAATGGTTTTTTACTTTAGCAAAGGCAGACTCAATGGATTTAAATATTTCATTTTAAGAAATACTCCTACTAGAAAGATGATGCTTTTCAGTACAACATACGGTGAGTTTACGATTTTAGTACAATTCGCAAAAGAGAAGTTTATTGTTTCAATACTACATTAAATCTTTAGCTTTACTATAGGATACATTTTCAAATATTGTATGAAATAACACATATTCAAAGATATATACTATTAATTGAAAATATGTCTAATTATACTAGTTAGACAATTTTTCGCAAATTTTTGGGCCCCATTTTGCATTTCGCACAGGGGCCCCAAATTCCTAAAGACGGCCCTAGAGCTATGCTCCATTGTTTTGCTTGATCTTTGGCTCTATTGTAAATGGTTTTTCATTTCCTAACCAATGGCTACCTCATAATGCCAAGGAATAGCCCATGGCCTTCCTTGTCTCGTATTTTGCCTTCGCACCTTGTCGTGAGCGTAGCGTGAGATCCATTACTACGTTTGCTACGTTTTACATATGCATTGGCATCGATTTTGCACGAATAATACATATTTTCCATGATCATGCATGTTCAAACAACTTAACATGAGGTTCTATCCAGAATTGTAAATAACTTACCTATTGCACGAGAAACATGACTAGATTAGGATTGCCATGTTAAATACTTCAAATGAATCATGCATCATCTTGTTTGTGCATTGCACCTTGGTTTTTTGTTTATTGTTGCTGTTTATCTTGGGTAGACGCGAGTGTTGAACCTGAGTACGAGGATCCGGGAGAGTACCACTACGAGGACCTAGCTCTTTGTCCCTCTGAAGAACCAACAGGCAAGATGATCATACCCGGATCCCGACACTATTTTTGATTGCTAGATGTCTCACTTTTATCATTAAATTTTTGTTACCTGCCACTTGAATGACAAGCCTCCAACATTGCCATGATAGCCTCTAACCCCTCCACTACCTAGCAAACCTTGTTTGGCTAACTTACCGCTACTCAGCCCCTCTTATAGCGTTCTTAGATGCAAGTGCAGGTTGTTTCCATGTGATAACATGGATATCTAGAGATATCACAATATTTGCTGTTATTTAACTTAATTCACATATATATCTTGGTGAGGTGGAAGGCTTGGCCTTTTGCTCGATGTTATGTTCCACTTTTGCCGCCATAGTTACTGGTTACCGGTGTTATGTTTCCATATTTTGCGCTCCTAACATGCTCGGGGTTGTTATGGGGACCCCCTTGATTATTCATTTGAGATTGAAGCTTGTCTGGCAAGACCCAACATTGGTACTATTTGCTTAACAACTTAATAAAAATGCATAGGGCTTACCTACCCCATGGATAATTAATCAACAACCCAGGCCAGTGCTCCTCATGAGTGTTGGTACAAAACGGGCTGCCTGCAGGGCGCCTCGAGGAAACTTGAAGATTGGTTTTTTCCTGTAGCTAGTCCCATCTGGTAGTGCCCTGAGACACAGATACACGCGACTCCTATTGGGATCTGGCCTCTCGGGCGGTCTTGCTGGACTTGTTTTACCTTTCTTGAATGTCTTGCGTGAGGAACTATGATCTTCTTCGGGCTATCTTGAGGTGTCAGATTTCCTTTGGAATTTCCTAGGATGATCACGAGATCCATGGTCGAGGTTATTCCCGTGGAGTGTGGTTAATTTGTGATGGATTAGTTGAAGCACCCCTGCAGGGTTAAATCTTTCGGAAAGCCGTGCCCGCGGTTATGTGGAAACTTGGATATTTTGTTTAACACCCGGTTATAGTTAACTCGAAGTAAACTCCAATAGAATACACCCACTGCGTGTGTAACCATGATTGTATCTACTCGTGAACATGAACCAAGAGAGAACACGGTGGGGTTATGTTTGACGTAAGTAGGTGTTCAGGATCACTTAGTGATTATAGTAGTACTCGATTGTCTTTCGTAGTCCACCATATTACAATCATGTTCTCGTAAGTTAGCCACCAAATAATGCTTAGTGCTTGGTGCAAACTTAACACTTACCCCATCCAGCCCAATACGCTTACATACTTTCGGTACCCGGGTTACAAGATTGTTGAGTCCCTGTGGCTCACAGATTACAACAATACAGGTGCAGGTGCTGATGAGTCCCAGCTCCAGTGGGAGTATGATGAAGAACGTGGTAGAATGTACGTCACGCGTCCCGACGAGTAGGGAGGCCTTGTTCGTGATCTTTGGGCCAGCAAGACAGTTTCACAACTTCTTTTCTTTGTTTGATTTCGTTCGTAGACGGACCCTGTCTTCTGTATGATGTTTGAATAATTGTGTGAACTTTTAATTTATCTTTTGGCGCATGTAAGCCAACTCATATACTCATCTATTCATAGATATATGCGATGTTGTCGTACTTGCAAAACGACTAGATGCACCTCTATCCCTGTCGCGGCCCCCGTGCCTAAATAAGCGTAGGCACGCATCTTGGGCATTACAATATTTAAGATCAAATAGAGAGAAAACGCCATCTAGCTACTAGCTATGGACCCATAGGTCTATGGTGGAATACTCACGCATCATCGGAGGGGCAATGGAGTTGATGTAGATGCCCTTCGTGATCGAAACCCCCTCCGGTAGATTAAAGGGAAAGGCTCCAAGGTTGGATCACTCGAGAACGGAGGCTTCCGGCGATGGAAAAGTATTTGCATGGTTCGTTTTGATGTTGGGGGATTATTTGGGTATTTATAGGCCAGAGAATAGGGTTAGGAGACCTTCTAGGGAGCGACAAGCCTGTTAGGCGTGGCTAGGGGGCGCGCCTAGCAGGCTTGTGGCACCCTGGCACCTCCCCTGACGTGCACTCCAAGATTGATCGACTTGTTTCCTTCCAAAAATTCCTTCCAAAGGTTTGATTCCGTTTGACTCTGTTTAATATCCCATATCTACAAAACTCAAAAAGAAGGAAAAACAAAAACTGGTACTTGGCTCTAGATTAATAGGTTAGTCCCAAAAATAATATAAAATAGCATATTAATGCATATAAAACATCCAAAACTAATAATATAATAGCATTCCATCATCAAAAATTATCAATACGTTGGAGACGTATCAGCATCCCCAAGCTTAATTCCTACTCGTCCTCGAGTAGGTAAATGATAAAAACAGAATTTTTGATGTTGAGTGCTACCTAACATATTTATCCATGTAATATTCCTTATTGTGGAATGAATATTCAGATTCATAAGACTCGAAACAAAAGCTTGATATTGATATAGAAACAATAACATTTCAAGCATACTAGCAAAGCAATTGTATCTTTTCAAAATATAATGGCAAAAGAAAGTTATCCATACAATATCATATGGTCTGGCTATGCTCCATCTTCCCCACACAAAGTATTTATATCATGCACAACCCCGATGAAAAGTCAAGCAATTGTTTTCACACCTTTATTTTCTCAAACTTTTTCAACTCTCACACAATACATGAGCGCAAGCCATGGATATAGCACTATAGGTGGAATAGAATATGGTGGAGGTTGTCAAGGAAAGGGAGAAGATAGTCCCACATCAACTAGGCGTATCAATGGGCTATGGAGATGCCCATTGAGGGATTCCTAGATTAGGGGGTCCTCGGATGGACGACCTATTGCTTATGGGACGAACTGTATGGGCCGCAAGGTGAGCATTGGATGATCAGGGTCACCGTCGCCAGGACGGAGACCTCAAGGAGCCGTGATGTATCCTCCAAGTCGTCGACCATAGATAGGCATGTTTATCTCTTTGGCAAGTAACCGACCATGTGTAACCCCTAGGTACCCTCGGCGTCTATATAAGCCGGAGGGTTTTAGGTTGTAGATACAGAACAACTCATCTAGGGTTAGCTATTCGATCTCGACGTTGATCAACTCTATAACCCCCATATCATCAATACATCAAAGCAGGACGTAGGGTTTTACCTCCATAGGAGGTCCCGAACCTGGGTGAATCTGTGTCCTCTTCATCTCCTATTATCATCGATTCTAGTCTCAAAGTTTGGGACCCCCTACCCGAGATCCGCCGGTTTTGACACCGACATTGGTGCTTTCATTGAGAGTTCCTCTGTGGACGCCTAAGGAGTCGATTACTTGCCTCATCACGAGCAACGAGATCTACATCCAGGGGATTCTCACCCCTAATCAGAATCTCCCACGCGGTGACATCTTGTCGCACGCCAACCCGATCAGCCACCATGGCCGGATCAGAAGCTTTTCCCCCGATCAGATGATCAACTTTGGAACCTTAGAGTTCATCGCTGATTCACGAGGAATACTTGTTCTAATGGAACCCTTGACCTTGGAGGAGAAGCCTATAAGTCCGGACGCCTCGACGCCGAAGACATCAGGCCCCACTGCTATACGATACACGGATCCGCTTTGGTGCGGCTCCGAACCGTCACACCGCTCATAGAATCTCCTTGCCTCAGCAGCACTAAATCCTACCATCGCCTCGTTCTTAAATGACTTGTTCGATCGGATCGAAGACATGCGTATGTCGGATGACCAGGTTCCGATCTATGACTGGATCAAGATCAGGCCCAATGACAGGGAGATTCATGTCCCTCCGGTCACTGACCTTGTCGCTACCATCGAGTGCCCGGTAAAGGATTCGTCCCGACAGCCGAAACTAAAGACAATCTACACCCGGTCTCTGATCATCGAGACTTCATCGGTGAATCAGATGCTGGAGACCACCCTCGAGTCGGATCGTCATCGGTGTGGGACCTACCGCTTGATTCGGAAACTGTAATTCCGAACACTCAATGTGGCATGGAATCGTATTTTTCCCACCCACCACCCAAGACGATCATTCCTGTATTGCACCAAAACCCGCGTCCTCAGACTTTCGGGATGTCAAGCAATTACATAGAGAATCAGTCCATCACTTTTGGGCTAGACTCCTACTCGCTAGAAGCAGAGTAAAAGGTCTTAGCAACCAATAGATAATGGCAATTTTCATTTGCAATAGCCATGATGAAGGGATCCTTAATGCCCTAGCCCGCAGACACATTCGTGACTTTTTAGAGTTATCCGATTTGGTACAGAAATACTATGCCATGGAAAGCGCTTGACAATCTGAACGGTTGTTTTCGGAACAACTTTCCCCAAGCACCCTAGCGGAGATTGGAAAAAGCGGGTACCTCCAAAGCGACCAGTAAGATATGAACCCATCGGAAAAAGAAACAGGCCTCCTTCAGGGGTCGGCACTATCCTTGATGGACTACTGGATAAACCTTGCCCTATACATTCTGTGTTGCTAAAAACAAGCCCAACTCACAGCCTTAGAGCTTGTTGGGTCTGTTGGGAGACGTAGTAGTAAATCAAAAATTTTCCTACGCGTTCACCAAGATCCATCTATGGAGAAACCAGCAACGAGTAAGGGGAGAGTGGATCTTCATACCTTTGAAGATCGCTAAGCGGAAGCGTTACAAGAACGCGATTGATGGAGTCATACTCGCAGCGATTCAGATCGCGGTAGATCCGATCAAGTGCCGAACGGACGGCACCTCCGCGTTTAACACACGTGCAGCCCGGTGACGTCTCCAACACCTTGATCCAGCAAGGAGGAAGGAGAGGTTGGGGAAGGGCTCCAACAGCAGCACGACGGCGTGGTGGTGGTGGAGTAGCAAGGTATTCCGACAGGGCTTCGCCTAAGCGCTGCGGAGGAGGAAGAAGAGAGGTAGGGCTTTGCCGTGAGAGAGAGAGATCAAATCTTCTCTCAAAACATCCAAAACCTCAAGTATATATAGGAGGAGGGACGTGGAGGGCTGGCTTGGCCTCTACTCCAAAGAGGAGAGGGTCGGCCGAATTAAAGGGAGAGTCCACCTCCCACAAGGGAGGTGGATCTCCTCCTTTTAAATCCCTTTTGCCTTATCTCCTTATCTCCAGCCACATGGGCCCACATAGATGGTCTTGGCCGACCCAATATGGGCTGGCACACCTCCTCTAAGGGCCCATGAGGTCCTTTGGTCGTCACACCCCTCTCGGGGGTCCTCCGGCACCCTCCCGGCACTCCCGGTACACTACCGATGAGCCCGAAAACTTTCCGGTGACCAAAACTGGACTTCCTATATATCAATCTTTACCTCCGGACCATTCCGGAGCTCCTCGTGACGTCCGGGATCTCATCCGGGACTCCGAACAACCTTCGGTAATCACGTATACCATTTCCCTATAACCCTAGCGTCATCGAACCTTAAGTGTGTAGACCCTACGGGTTCGGGAGACACGTAGACATGACCGAGACACTTCTCCGGCCAATAACCAACAGCGGGATCTGGATACCCATGTTGGCTCCCACGTACTCCACGATGATCTCATCGGATGAACCACGATGTCGGGGATTCAATCAATCCCGTATTCAATTCCCTTTTTCTATCGGTATGATACTTGCCCGAGATTCGATCGTCGGTATCCCCATACCTTGTTCAATCTCGTTACTGGCAAGTCTCTTTACTCGTTCCGTAATACATCATCCCGTGGCTAACTCCTTAGTCACATTGAGCTCATTATGATGATGTCTTACCGAGTGGGCCCAGAGATACCTCTCCGTCACACGGAGTGACAAATCCCAGTCTCGATTCGTGCCAACCCAACAGATACTTTCGGAGATACCCGTAGTGCACCTTTATAGCCACCCAGTTACGTTGTGACGTTCGGCACACCCAAAGCATTCCTACGGTATCCGGGAGTTGCACAATCTCATGGTCTAAGGAAACGATACTTGACATTGAAAAGCTTTAGCAAATGAACTACACAATCTAGTGCTATGCTTAGGATTGGGTCTTGTCCATCACATCATTCTCCTAATGATGTGATCCCGTTATCAACGACATCCAATGTCCATGGCCATGAAACCGTGACCATCTATTGATCAACGAGCTAGTCAACTAGAGGCTCACTAGGGACATGTTGTGGTCTATGTATTCACACATGTATTATGGTTTCCGGTTAACACAATTATAGCATGAACAATAGACAATTATCATGAACAAGGAAATGCAATAATAACCATTTTATTATTGCCTCTAGGGCATATTTCCAACAGTCTCCCACTTGCACTAGAGTCAATAATCTAGTTCACATCACCGTGTGATTAACACTTACATCACCATGTGATCATATCATCATGTGATTAACACCCAATAAGTTCTAGGGTTTGTTCATGTTCTGCTTGTGAAAGAGGTTTTTAGTCAGCGGGTCTGCGACATTCAGATCCGTGTGTACCTTTGCAAACTTTCCATTTCATATTTGTAGATACTGCTCCCACGCTCCACTTGGAGCTATTCCAAATGGCTGCTCCACTATACGTAGCTGGATTTCTACTAAGAGTCATCCGGATTGGTTTTAAAGCTTGCATCATCGTAACACTTTACGATGAACTCTTTATCACCTCCATAATCGAGAAATATTTCCTTAGTTCTCAAGTTACTAAGGCTAACTTTGACCGCTGTCTAGTGATCCACTCTTGGATTACTCTTGTACCCCTTGACAGACTCATGGCAAGGCACACACAGGTGCGGTACACAGCATGGCATACTATATAGAGCCTATGGCTAAAGCATAGGAGATGACACTCATCTCTTCTTTATCTTCTGCCGTGGTCGGGTATTGAGTCTTACTCAATTTCACACCTTACAATACAGTCAAGAACTCCTTCTTTGACCCATCTATTTTGAACTCCTTCAAAAACTTGTCAAGGTATGTCTTCGTCGAAAAAACTTATCAAGCGAATAGATCTATCCCTATAGATCTTGATGCTCAATAAAATAGTAGCTTTATCTGGGTCTTCCTTTGAAAAAAAAAACTTTTCAAACAACCCTTCATGCTCTTCCAGAAATTCTACATCATTTCCGATCAATAATATGTCAACTACATATTCTTATAAGAAATTCCATAGTGCTCCCACTCACTTTCTTGCAAATACAAGTTTCTCATAAACTTTGTATAAACTTAAACACTTTGATCACCTCATCAAAGCATATATTCCAACTCCGAGATGCTTGCTCTAGTCCATAGAAGGATCGCTGGAGTTTGCATATTATTAGCATCCTTAGGATTGACAAAACCTTCTGGTTGTATCACATACAACTCTTCCTCACAGAAACCATTACGGAAACCTTGTTTTGTCATCCATCTGCCAGATTTCATAATCGAAAAATGCAGCAACTGCTAACAAAATTTTAATAGACTTTTAGCATCGCTACAGATGAGACAATCTCATTGCAGTCAACTCCTTGAACTTGGCGGAAACTTCTTTGCGACAAGTCGAGCTTTATAAACGGTGACATTTCACCATTAGCGTCTATGTTTATCTCAAAGGTCCATTTGTACTCAATGACCCGCCATTCAACAGGCAAGTCTACCAAAGTCCATACTTGGTTTTCATACATGGATCCTTTCTCGGATTTCATGGCTCCTAGCCATTTGTTGGAATCCGGGCCCACCATCGCTTCTCCATAGTTCATAGGTTCATCGCTGTCCAACAACATGATTTCCAAGACAGGGTTGTCGTACTACTCAGGAGCAGTACGCGTCCTTGTCGACCTACGAGGTTCGATAGTGACTTGATCCGAAGCTTCATGATCATCATCATTAACTTCCTTTTCAACTGAGTAGGCTCTACAGAAACATCTTTCTGTGTTGCGCTATTCTCTGGTTGAAACAAAGGTTCAACAACCTCATCAAGTTCTATCTTCCTCCCACTCAATTCTTTCGAGAGAAACTCTTTCTCGAGAAAGGACCCGTTCTTAGCAACAAACACCTTTTGCGCTTGGATCTGAGATAGAAGGTATACCCAATGTCTCATTAGGGTATTCTATGAAGATGCATTTGTCTGCTTTGGGTTCGAGCTCGCTAGGTGAAAAACCCATTTTCACATAAGCGTCGCAGCCCCAAACATTAAGAAATGACAGCTTAGGCTTCTGTAAAACCATAATTCTCACGGTGTCATCTCAACAGACTTAGATGGTGCCCTATTAAAGTGAATGGATTTGTCTTTAATGCATAACCCCATAACGATAGTGGCAAAATGATAAGAGACATCATAGTACTCACTATATCCAATAGAGCACGACTACGACGTTCGAACACACCATCACACTATGGTGTTCCAAGAGGCGTGAGCTGTGAAACAATTTCCACATTGTCTAAAATTGCATACCAAACTCGTAACTTAGATACTCACCTCCATGATCGTATCATAGACATTTATCTTCTTGTCACGATGATCTTTAACTTCACTCTGAAACTCCTTGAACCTTTCAAACATTTCAGATTCGTGTTTCATTAAGTAAATACCCCATATTTACTCAAATCATCAGTGAAGGTAAAGAAAAACAACGATATCCACTGTGTGTTTTAACACTCATTGGACCACATACATCAACATGTATTAATTCCAATAAGCCACTTGCCCGCTCCATCATATTGGATGACGGGGTCTCAGTCATCTTGCCCAAGAGGCATGGCTCGCATGTCTCAACCGATTCGAAATCGAGTGAGTCAAAAAAAAATCCATCATCATGGAGTTTCTTCATGCGATTTATACCAATATGACATTACGTGGCAGTGCCACAAGCATGTGGTACTATCATTATTAACTTTGTATCTTTTGGTACCAATGTTATGAATATGTGTACTACTACGATCATGATTCGATAAACCATTTCGAGTGGGTGCATGACCATTGAAGGCATTATCCATGTAAACAGAATAACCATTATTCTCTAACTTATATGAATAACCGTATCGCACTAATCATGATCTAATCACGTTCATGCTCAACGCAAACACCAAATAACATTTATTTAGGTTTATCACAAATCCTGAAGGTAGAGAGAGCGTGCGATGGTGATCACATCAATCTTGGAAATACTTCCAACACACATCGTCACCTTTCACCTAGCTAGTCTCCCTTTACTCCGTAGCTTTTATTTCGAGTTGCTAACACTTAGCAACCGAACCGGTATCCAATACCCAGGTGCTACTAGGAGTACCAGCAAGGTACACATCACTAACACGTATATCAAATATACTTCCATTGACATTACCAGCCTTCTTATCTACCAAGCATCTAGGGGTTTTCCGCTTCAGCGAACATTCTCCTCATAACAGAAGCACTTAGTCTCGGGTTCGGGCTCAACCTTGGGTTTCTTCACTAGAGCAACAACTGGCTTGCCATTCCTGAAGTTTTCCGTTCTTGCCCTTGCCCCTTTTGAAACTAGTGGTTTCACTTAACCATCAACACTTGATGCTCCTTCTTGATTTCTACCTTCGTGGTGTCAAACATCACGAACAACTCAGGGATCATCTTATCCATCCCTGGCATGTTATAGTTCATCACGAAGCTCTAGTAGCTTGGTGGCAGTGACTTGGAGAACTGCATTAATCACTATCTCATCTGGAAGATTAACTCCCACTTGATTCAAGTGATTGTAGCACCCAGACAATCCGAGCACACGCTCAACGATTGAGCTATTCTCCTTTATCTTGCAGACAAAGAATCTTGTTGGAGGTCTCATACCTCTCAACATAGGCACGAGCCTGAGATCACAATCTCAGCTCCTAGAACATCTCATATGTTCCGTGACGTTCAAAACGTTTTGGAGCCTCAATTCTAAGCCGTAATGCATGACGCATTGAACTATCACGTAGTCACCAAAAAGTGCCTGTCATATGTTCACAACATCTACAGACAACGCTTGAGGGAGTGATGCAGTTAGCGGTACATAAAAAACATAAGCTTTCTGTGCAACAATGAGGACAATCCTCAGATCACGGACCCAGTCCGCATTATTGCTACCATCAACTTTCAACTTACTTTTCTCTAGGATTGTATCAATAAAACTGGGGAGCTACAGCGTGAGCTATCTACGACATAATTTGCAAGGACATTTTTAGACTAAGTTCATGATAATTAAGTTCATTTAATCAAATTATTAATGAACTCCCACTTAGATAGACATCTCTCTAGTCTTCCAAGTGATACATGATCCATGTCAACTAGCCCGTGTCCGATCATCACGTGAGACGGACTAGTCATCCATGGTGAACATCTCTATGTTGATCGTATCTTCTATACGACTCATGTTCGACCTTTCGGTCCTCCGTGTTCCGAGGCCATGTCTGTACATGCTAGGCTCGTCAAGTCAACCTAAGTGTTTCGCATGTGTAAATCTGGCTTACACCCGTTGTATGCGAACGTTAGAACCTATCACACCCGATCATCACGTGGTGCTTCGGAACGACGATCCTTAGCAACGGTGCACAGTTAGGGTGAACACCTTTCTTGAAATTTTATTGAGAGATCATCTTATTTACTACCGTCGTTCTATGCAAATAAGATGTAAACATGATAAACATCACATGCAATCAATATAGTGACATGATATGGCCAATATCATCTTGCTCCTTTGATCTCCATCTTCGGGGCACCATGATCATCACTGTCACCGGCACGACACCATGATCTCCATCATTGTGTCTTCATGAAGTTGTCTTGCCAAATATTACTTCTACTACTACAACTAACGTTTAGCAATAAAGTAAAGTAATTACATGGCGTTTATGATTGACTCGCAGGTCATACAATAAATAAGACAACTCCTATGGCTCCTGCCGGTTGTCATAGTCATCGACATGCAAGTCGTGAACCCTATTACAAGAACATGATCAATCTCATACATCACAATGCATCACATCACATCCTTCTGGCCATATCACATCACAAGGCATATGCTGCAAAAACAAGTTAGACGTCCTCTAATTTGTAGTTGCAAGTTTTTACGTGGTTGCTATAGGTTTCTAGCAAGAACGTTTCTTACCTACGTCAAAACCACAACGTGATATGCCAATTGCTATTTACCCTTCATAAGGACCCTTTTCATCGAATCCAATCCGACTAAGGTGGGAGAGACAGACACCCGCTAGCCACCTTATGCAACTGGTGCATGTCAGGCGGTGGAACCGGTCTCACGTAAGCGTACGTGTAAGGTTGGTCCGGGCCGCTTCATCCCACAATACCGTCGAATCAAGATAAGACTAGTAACGGCAAGCATATTAACAAAATCGACGCCCACAACTGCTTTGTGTTCTACTCGTGCATAGATTCTACGCATAGACCTAGCTCATGATGCCACTGTTGGGAGACGTAGTAGTAAATCAAAAATTTTCCTACGCGTTCACCAAGATCCATCTATGGAGAAACCAGCAACGAGTAAGGGGAGAGTGGATCTTCATACCTTTGAAGATCGCTAAGCGGAAGCGTTACAAGAACGCGGTTGATGGAGTCGTACTCGCAGCGATTCAGATCGCGGTAGATCCGATCAAGTGCCGAACGGACGGCACCTCCGCGTTCAACACACGTGCAGCCCGGTGACGTCTCCAACACCTTGATCCAGCAAGGAGGAAGGAGAGGTTGGGGAAGGGCTCCAACAGCAGCACGACGGCGTGGTGGTGGTGGAGTAGCAAGGTATTCCGACAGGGCTTCGCCTAAGCGCTGCGGAGGAGGAAGAAGAGAGGTAGGGCTTTGCCCTGAGAGAGAGAGAGATCAAATCTTCTCTCAAAACATCCAAAACCTCAAGTATATATAGGAGGAGGGACGTGGAGGGCTGGCTTGGCCTCTACTCCAAAGAGGAGAGGGTCGGCCGAATTAAAGGGAGAGTCCACCTCCCACAAGGGAGGTGGATCTCCTCCTTTTAAATCCCTTTTGCCTTATCTCCTTATCTCCAGCCACATGGGCCCACATAGATGGTCTTGGCCGACCCAATATGGGCTGGCACACCTCCTCTAAGGGCCCATGAGGTCCTTTGGTCGTCACACCCCTCTCGGGGGTCCTCCGGCACCCTCCCGGCACTCCCGGTACACTACCGATGAGCCCGAAAACTTTCCGGGACCAAAACTGGACTTCCTATATATCAATCTTTACCTCTGGACCATTCCGGAGCTCCTCGTGACGTCTGGGATCTCATCCGGGACTCCGAACAACCTTCGGTAATCATGTATACCATTTCCCTATAACCCTAGCGTCATCGAACCTTAAGTGTGTAGACCCTACGGGTTCGGGAGACACGTAGACATGACCGAGACACTTCTCCGGCCAATAACCAACAGCGGGATCTGGATACCCATGTTGGCTCCCACGTACTCCACGATGATCTCATCGGATGAACCACGATGTCGGGGATTCAATCAATCCCGTATTCAATTCCCTTTGTCTATCGGTATGATACTTGCCCGAGATTCGATCGTCGGTATCCCCATACCTTGTTCAATCTCGTTACTGGCAAGTCTCTTTACTCATTCCGTAATACATCATCCCGTGGCTAACTCCTTAGTCACATTGAGCTCATTATGATGATGTCTTACCGAGTGGGCCCAGAGATACCTCTTCGTCACACGGAGTGACAAATCCCAGTCTCGATTCGTGCCAACCCAACAGATACTTTCGGAGATACCCGTAGTGCACCTTTATAGCCACCCAGTTACGTTGTGACGTTTGGCACACCCAAAGCATTCCTACGGTATCCGGGAGTTGCACAATCTCATGGTCTAAGGAAACGATACTTGACATTGAAAAGCTTTAGCAAATGAACTACACAATCTAGTGCTATGCTTAGGATTGGGTCTTGTCCATCACATCATTCTCCTAATGATGTGATCCCGTTATCAACGACATCCAATGTCCATGGCCATGAAACCGTGACCATCTATTGATCAACGAGCTAGTCAACTAGAGGCTCACTAGGGACATGTTGTGGTCTATGTATTCACACATGTATTATGGTTTCCGGTTAACACAATTATAGCATGAACAATAGACAATTATCATGAACAAGGAAATACAATAATAACCATTTTATTATTGCCTCTAGGGCATATTTCCAACAGGGTCGTCAGGCAAGTGGCAAAGAGCGGCGAGGCTATCCTTGAAACACCTCTATCGAATGGGCACTCCCTATCGTCGCCCGAATACAATGCCAAAGTCCTGACGGTCTACGAAACAATCCCCAAAAGGAATAGGAGGAAAAGGGCTCTTAGAGAGCTCAAATAGGTCTACCATGTGGCAGCAACTAGCGCATGGGCAGACATACCAATTACCTTCGGAGATACTGACCAGCCGACCATTCTTCCCGGTCACTCACCGGCCGCACTAGTGTTGAACCCCATTATTGATGGATACAGGCTAAACAAGGTGCTAATGGACGGTGGCTGTGATTTAAACCTAATATAGGAAGGCACCTTGGAAAAATGCAATTTGACCGATCTCGCATCGAACACAGCAATACAACCTTCCGGGGAATCATTCCAGGGAAAGAGGCGTGCAGCTCCGGACATATCGTTCTGGATGTAGTGTTCGACACGCTCAAAAATTACCGATCCGAGGAACTTCTCTTCCACATCTTACCCTTCCCAAGCAGCTATCATGCCCTATTGGGACGGGACGCCTTCACAAAGTTCCAGGCTATACCCCATTACAGGTACATGAAATTTAAAATGCCGGGACCAAATGGAGTGATCACGATCTCAAGTGATCCGAACATGGCCCTTCGGGCTGAAAACAAAACGGTAGCACTCGCCCTCGAGGCATTAGCGGAGCCTTTCACTGCAGAAGAACTGACCGCACTACGGTCAATAATTAACAAGGATGATGTGATCCTTAGCAAAAGTCCTAAGTCCACGTCCTTCAAACCCGCAAAGGAAATCGTCAAGTTTCAAGTACATCCGACGAACCCAAATAAGATAGCATCCATCGGAGCCCAGCTCGATCCCCTTGTGGATGAGGCACTACGGATTTTTTTTCAAGAAAATTGGGACATTTTTGCCTAGCATCCTTCTGATATGGACGGAATCCCATGACGGCTTTCTGAACACAGTCTGAACATTATCCCACGCTTTAAGCCCGTTAAACAGACTCTATGTCACTTCTCCAAACCCAAACGACAAGCTATGGGGGAAGAATTAGCTAAACTGCTAGAGGCCGGTTTTATTCGGGAGATCAAGCACCCCAAATGGTTGGCAAACCTGGTGATGGTACCAAAGAAAGACAAGTCATGTCGGTTGTGTGTCCCCGTACCACGCATAGACCAGATCATTGACGCCACAGCCGGACACAATTCATTGTGTTTCCTTGATGCATACTACGGATACCATCAGATTAAAATGAAGGAATCCGATCAAGCGGCAACCGCATTCATCACCCCCTATGGGCCATTCTGCTTCAACACAATGCCTTTCGGGCTAAAAACGTTGGGGCCACATACCAGCGCATGATCCAGACATGTCTCGCGACTCAAGTCGGTAAGACAGATGAGGCATATGTGGACGATGTGGTAGTTAAATCAAGCATGTCAGCTAGCTGATTGACGACCTATGGCAAACCTTTGCCAGTCTACGTGAGTATGACATACGACTCAATCTGGAAAAAATGTGTATTCGGAGTTCCTTCTGGTAAGCTGCTTGGATTCATTATCTCCCATAGAGGTATAGAGGCGAATCCAGCTAAGATCCGCGCCCTATCGGAACTTGCAATTCCCACAGAGCTGAAGTATGTCCAGAGGCTAGCTGGGTGTGTAGCGGCGTTGAGCCTCTTTATCTCTCGCCTCGGAGAGAAAGCTTTACCGCTCTATAAGCTGCTGAAATGGACCAACAACTTCGACTAGACCGACGAAGCGGCGGTTGTGCTACAAGAAATTAAAACAGTACTGGCAACCAATCCCATACTCACAACACCAGGCGTCGGTGAGCCCATGTTGTTATACATATCGGCCACCAATCAAGTGGTCAGCGCGATGCTCGTCGTTGAATGAGATGAGGAACGACACAAATTCTAGACTCAGAAACCGGTCTACTACGTGTCAGAAGTACTAACGCAATGCAAGTCCAGATATCCGCACTACCAAAAGATAGCCTACATAGTGTTTATGGCATCATGGAAAATCAGACACTACTTTCAAGAGTGTGCAGTAGCAGTGGCATCCGAAGTCCACCTGAATGATATAATCAATAACAGGGATGCCACCGGCCGCATAGCCAAGTGGTCCATTTAGCTCCTTCCCTTTGAAATAACCTATAAGCCATGGCGTGCCATAAAATCTCAGGTATTGGCAGATTTCCTGGCTGAATGGACAGAGGCCGAGCTCCCCAAGGAATACACTGCATACTCCCACTGGACAATGTACTTCGATGGATCCTAAACCTTGGCTGGACTGGGGACTGGAGTTATCCTCACATCCCCCACATGCGACAATGTGCGATATGTGTTGCAAATCATGTATGCCGACTCCAACAATGCAACCGAATACGAAGCTCTCCTTCATGGTCTTCGGATGGCAGTATCAATGGGCATACAACGGCTAGAGGTACGGGGAGACTCCAACTTGGCCATCTCCCAAATTAATGGTGAATTCGATGCCAAAAACCCGAAGATGGCGGCATACAGAAATGTCGTCCTAAAAATATCTGCTTGGTTCGAAGGGTTGGAATTTCACCACGTTGCTCGCGACAACAACCAAGCCGCCGACGTATTGGCTCGTATGGGATCCAAACGCGACCCTGTCCCAAGAAACACCTTTCTGGAGCGGCTCTTCAAGCCATCTGTCGTGTGGCATGACGATGACAAGGGTGTCGGTCTAAATACGGAGGACGAGGTTGTCCCCCCTATAACGAACCAGACGATCAAATAATCAGCGGCTCCGTCATGGCCGAAACACCTCCGGCTCATGAGGTAATGGCAGTAATTGCGGCGTGGACAAAGCCCTTCCTCGCCTACCTTCTCCGCAAGGAACTCCCTGAAGACTAGACAGAGGCACGTCACATAGTTAGGCGATCCAAGGCCTACAAAGTACACAAGGGTGATTTATACAAGAAAAGCACCACCAACATATTACAGCGGTGCATATCCGAGGAAGAAGGACGGGAGCTCCTAGCTGAAGTTCATGCAGGCATGGGTGGCCACCATGCCGCGGCAAGAGCCTTAGTTAGCAAGGCCTTCCGAGCTGGTTTCTTTTGGCCCACAGCTCGGACGGACGCCCAATCACTTGTCAAATATTGCGTAGGGTGTCAATTCTTCGCAAATCAAAGTCACATGCCCCCAACAGCTCTTCGGACTATTCCGATCATTTGGCCTTTTGCGGTCTAGGGGATGGACATGGTCAGACCCCTTAAAGGGGGACCAAGAAAAATAAATATCTACTGGTCATGGTTGACAAATTCACCAAATGGATAGAAGCAAAGCCCGTCAAATCATCCAAGACCGGACCAGTTATCGACTTCATCTCCATTGTGGTACACCGTTATGGTGTCTCGCATAGCATAATAACGGAATATGGATCCAACTTCACGGCCCAAGAGGTCAAGGATTGGTGTGCAAAAATGGGCATAAAGCTTGATTACACATCAGTCTATCATCCGCGGACCAGCAGACAAGTCGAATGAGCAAACGGCCTCATTATGAGCGGCATCAAGCCACGTTTGGTTCGATCTCTTCATGAGTCCGACTGTCATTGGGTGGAGAAACTCGACTCCGTTTCATGGGTCCTGCGCACCACCCCGAACAGACCAACGGGTTACGCACCGTTCTTCATGGTCTATGAGGCTGAGGCAGTCCTCCCCTGCGACATTATTCATGACAAACCAAGAGTGCACATGTACAAGGAAAAGGAGGCCGATTTGGATCGGTAGGACAACCTAGACGCCTTAGAGGGAGAGCGTGACATAGCTCGGGCTCGCTCTACATTTTACCAGCAACAAGAACGATGCTACCAGAGTAGGGAGGTTAGGGCAAAATCATACAACATAGGCAAACTCGTCCTACGGCTTCCGGAGAAGCAGAAGTATAAACTCAACCCCAAATGGGAGGGCCTGCTCATCATCAATTAAGTACTCACGATAGGAGCCTATCGTCTTCCTATCATCTTCCGAGCCCGTCGGACAATCGCCTTGAACCAAACCCATGGAACGCAACTCGTCTTTGGCGCTTCTATGGATAAACTGGTGTCGTCCAATTCCCCAATATTTTTATTTTTTCTCATCTTTCCTTTTTATTTTTTCTTACCTTCCCACTTTGCTGTTTGATAGGATTGATTTCTTTTTCTATGTTCGGTCAAACCGATCTTGTACTAAGGCTATCGGCATACACTATAAAGTGTTAAATCCGAACACAGCACCTGGGGCTTCTTCTCGAAGCCAATGTTTTTATATTATAAGTATTTACTCACACTCATCGTGTACACATGTTTCCTTTGTCACACTCAAGCCATCATATGCATCAATTTGAACTAAGACTTTGCCAAGCTGGGTTGCCTCGCTCCCGTGTTTACCCTCTACGTTCCCGATTGTTCAGCTAGAGGGTAAAGGAAGCACCTCTGCGATTGTTACTACCGGGTCATCTAGATACGTACCTCAGACGGATGAAGCCGAAAGCTAGCTATCTTACGTACACAGTTGGTCAGCCGTGATGGAAACACTTAATACGGCTATGGCCGTTATCAACATTGTTTGGGTTCGTTTTTTTTTCCTAAAAAGACCCTTAGCCGCATACTAGCAGTATGCGGACCTTTACCTATGATATTCATAGGGGCCCGAAGAAAGGTACTATTTTCCTTGGAAGATATTTCTTACACTAAGTAGTAATATATCATATCTCTATGTGTGCTTGATGTCTATTCGTATCGCATGGTCGGATTGCCTGGCCCCCCAAACACAATTCGCTCTTTTGGAATAACAAATTGTGAGGGACACTCCTGCACTCTTCGCACAGGAGGGAGAAGCTGATGGTCGGTTAGGACAAAGTTTACAACACAAATTGTTCGTACAAAAGTATATACAATTACACATTCGGCTCCCGATCTAAGGTATCGATCATGGTGTTTAGAGAGCAGTCTTCCTGTGAAAAGCGGGCGGCAGACATCACTTGGTGATACACTAGGTGGAGGGGCACTTCTTGACCACCTGATCCCACGGGACCAACCCAAGCCATCCGCTCGGGGTCAAGTCCGGTGTAGCGGGTCTTGATCATTGCCCATGCCCCCGTGCTCCCTCCCGGCAAGCCGATGTCTTCCACAGATCGAACCTGCTTCGAGCTCCCTTGAATCTATCGTCAGTTCGGACATCCCTTCCAGTGGCTGTTCGGCAGGCCATAGCGCTTTTACCATGCCTTTCATTGCTTTCCGAGCACCCTCATGGAGGGAAGATAGCTCCGTTAGCAAGTTCCCTCATTAGGATCCGAACTCTTATTCAGGTTGCCCGGACAGAAGTCATGTACATGAGGGAAGGACATTCTTATCATACTTCCTTTATACAAAGTACTTGCTAATGTTTGGATCGTCCTTACTGAACATGCCCCTCTGAAGTTACTGATTTTCTTCTTGGGCCTGGGCCAATTGACCCTTTAAATTCTCAATTTCGTCGGCCTATTTTTTCCTCTCCACTTGGAGACGGTTCATAACACCAGACCCAGCCTCATGCTGGGACTCAGTGTACCGCTGAGCTTCTCGGGCTTCAGCTAGCTCTCTTTGCATATGCCCTATGGATTCGACTGCTAAATAGAATCCTTGCATCAGCATGGACATTGACTAGAAATTAATAGCATCGGTATACTCACCATGGGCCTCCCGGGTGAAGCTCTTCACTTCCTCTAGCTCCACCTTCACAGCTTAAACCTGTGATTGGCTCTCCTTTAGCTCCTTGGCCAGTTGCACGTTCTGTTGCTTCGAAGCCTGCATTAGCAGCACAACAACATTAAAGACCATTAATGCGGTTGTTCCAAACTAATTTAAGGCTCGGGGGCTACTGGGTTCACATGAGTGTTCGGACTTTGTAAAAACTGATTACTTACTTGTATGCTGGCCAATATTAGCTTCATAGCTTCACTAAACCCGGCTCATACAACACCAATGTGCGCGTCCGCCAAGTGAAGGGCTCCGAACTCTTGTTCAGAAAATACTGGGTGCCGCATGGCCTCCCATCGTCGATGACGATTCTGTTGGGGAACGTTGCATGGGAAACAAAAACTTTATTACGTTCACACAAGACCTATCCATGGTGATGTGAATCTACGAGAGGGAGAGTGGATCTACATACCCTTGTAGATCGCTAAGCGGGAAGCGTTAAGAAACACGGTTGGTAGTCGAACGTCTTCGCGATCCAATCACGATCCGTCCCGATCTAGCACCGAACGGACGGCACCTCCGCGTTCAGCACACGTACGTCTTGATGACGATCTCCGCCTTCTTGATCCAGCAAGAGGTGGCGGAGAGGTGGAAGATTTCTCTGGCGGCAAGACGGTGCTCCGACGATGGTGGTGGAGCTGTTCAGGCAGGGCTTCGCCTAAGCACTACAGAAAACCGATCTAGAGGAGAAACTATGCACTGGAGAAGAGGGCAGCACATGGCAGAAAATTATGTGCAAAAACCCTCAAAACCACTAGTATATATAGGAGGAGGGGAGGAGGAGGCTTGTCCCTAAAGGGGCCAGCCCTAGGCTTCGGCCGAACCAAGGAGGGAGGAGTCCTCCTCCTCCACTCCTAGTAGGATTGGGACTCCTTCCTTATTTGTTCCTTTTTGCCTTTTTCCACCTTTTTCCTTTTGGGCTTTCCTTCCCAGCCGCATGGGCCTTGTGTGGGACTTCCACCAGCCCACTAAGGGCTGGTATTCACCTACCACAGCCCATGTAGCCTCTTGGGTCGAAATACCCCTTCCGATGGTCCCCCGGTACACTACCGATGAGCCCGAAACTTTTCCGGCGACCAAAATAGGACTTCCTATATATTAATCTTTACCTCCAGACCATTCTGGAGTTCCTCGTTACGTCCAGGATCTCATCCGGGACTCCGAACAACCTTCGGTCACCACCATGCATAACTCTATACTACCGAAACGTCACCAAACCTTAAGTGTGTAGACCCTGCGGGTTCGAGAACTATGTAGACATGACCGAGACACCTCTACGGTCAATAACCAATAGCGGGACCTAGATGCCCATATTGGTTCCATCATATTCTACGAATATCTTTATCCGTCGAACCTCTATGTCAAGGATTCAGTTAATCCCGTATGATGTTCCCTTTGTTCTTCGGTATGTTACTTGCCCGAGATTCGATCATTGGTATCTGTATACCTAGTTCAACCTCGTTACTAGCAAGTCTCTTTACTCTTCTGTAATATAAGATCCTGTGAATAACACTTAGACACATTGCTTGCAAGGCTTTATTGTGATGTTGTATTACCGAGTGGGCCCTGAGATACCTCTCCGTCATACGGAGTAACAAATCCCAGTCTTGATCCATGCCAACTCAACAGACACCCTCGGAGATACCTGTAATATACCTTTATAGTCACCCAGTTACGTTCCGATGTTTGATACACACAAGGCACTCCTCCGGTGTTCGTGAGTTGCATGATCTCATGGTCATAGGAACATATACTTGACATGCAGAAAATAGTAGCAATAAACTGACACGATCATATGCTACGTTTGTAGTTTGGGTCTTGTCCATCACATCATTCTTCTAATGATGTGATCCCATTATCAAATGACATCACATGTCAATGGCTAGGAAACCTTGACCATCTTTTATTAACGAGCTAGTTCACTAGAGGCATACTAGGGACCAAGTGTTGTCTATTTATCCACACATGTAATGTGTTTCCAATCAATACAATTATAGCATGGATAATAAACAATTATCATGAACAAGGAAATAAAATAATAAACACTTTATTTATTGCCTCTAGGGCATTTTTCCAACAGTCTCCCATTTGCACTAGAGTCAATAATCTAGTTCACATCACTATGTGATTTACACTGTAATGAATCGAACACCCATGCAGTTCTGGTGTTGATCATGTTTAGCCCTTGGAAGAGGTTTAGTCAACGGGTCTGCAACATTCAGATCCGTGTGCACTTTGCAAATATTTATGTCCTTCTCCTCGATGTAATCGCGGATGGAGTTGAACCGTCGCTTTATGTGTCTGGTCCTCTTGTGAAACCTTGGTTCCTTGGCCAGAGCAATGGCACCAGTGTTGTCATAGAAGTTGTTCATTGGATTCAGTGCACTGGTCACTACTCCAAGATCTGTCATGAACTGCTTCATCTAGACACCTTCCTTCGCCGTCTCCGAGGCTGCAATGTACTCCGCTTCGCATGTAGAATCGGCTACCACGCTTTGCTTGGAATTGCACCAGCTTACTGCTCCCCCATTGAGAATAAATACGTATCCGGTTTGTGACTTAGAGTCATCCTGATCAGTGTCAAAGCTTGCATCGATGTAACCCTTTACGACGAGCTCTTCATCACCTCCATAAACGAGAAAAATTTCCTTAGTCCTGTTCAGGTACTTAAGGATATTCTTGACCGTCACCTAGTGCTCCATTCCAGGATCACTTTGAAACCTTCCGACCATACTTATGGCAAGGCTGACATCGGGTCTTGTGCACAGCATTGCATACATGATAGAGCCAACGGCTGAAGCATAGGGGATGGCACTCATCTTTTCTCTATCTTCTACAGTCACTGGGCATTGAGTCTTACAGAACTTCACACCTTGTAACACAGGCAAGAACCGCTTCTTGGCCTTATCCATTTTGAACTTCTTCAAAACTTTATCAAGGTATGTGCTCTGTGAAAGTGCTATTAAGCGTCTCGATCTATCTCTATAGATATTAATGCCTAATATGAAAGCAACTTCTCCTAGGTCCTTCATTGAAAAACTCTTGCTCAAATATTCCTTCACGCTTTCCAGCATTTCTATATTGTTTCCAATTAGCAATATGTCATCCACATATAACACTAGAAACACTATAGAGCTCCCACTCACTTTCTTGTAAATACAAGCTTCTCCATAAACTTGTATAAACTCAAACTCTTTGATCACCTCATCAAAGCGCTTATTACAACTCCGAGATTCTTGCACCAGCCCATAAACTGATCGCTGGAGTTTGCGAACTTTGTCAGCATTCTCTGGATCAACAAAACCTTCTGGTTGCATCATATACAACTCTTCCTCAAGAAAACCATTGAGGAATGCAGTTTTGACATCCATCTGCCAAATTTCATAGTCGAAATAAGGAGCTATTGCTAACATGATTCTAACGGACTTAAGCATCGCTACGTGTGAGAAGGTCTCATCGTAGTCAACTCCTTGAACTTGTGAAAAACCCTTTGCCACAAGTCGAGCTTTATGTACGGTGACATTACCGTCCGCATCCGTCTTCTTCTTAAAGATCCATTTGTTCTGAATGGTCTTTCGCCCTTCAATTAATACTTCCAAAGTCCACACTCTGTTTTCATACATGGATCCCATCTCGGATTTCATGGCCTTTAACCATTTCTCGGAATCTAGGCCCATCATCGCTCCTCCATAGCTCGTAGGTTCATTGTTGTCCAACAACATGACCTCCAAGACAGGGTTGTCGTACCACTCAGGAGTAGTACGCGCCCTTGTCGACCTACGAGGTTCAATAGTAACTTGATCCGAAGCTTCATGATCATCATCATTAACTTCCTCTTCAACTATCATAGGCTCTACAGAAACATCTTTCTGTGCTGCGCTACTCTCTGGTTGAAGTAAAGGTTCAATAACCTCATCAAGCTCTATTTTCCTCCCACTCAATTCTTTCGAGAGAAACTCTTTCTCAAGAAATGTTCCGTTCTTAGTGAAAAACACTTTTCCTTCGGATCTGAGATAGAAGGTATACCCGACTGTCTCTTTCGAGTATCCTATGAAGATGCATTTCTCCGCTTTGGGTTCCAGCTTTTCAGGCTGAAGCTTTTTGACATAAGCATCACATCCCCAAACTTTAAGAAACGACAACTTTGGCCTCTTGCCAAACCATAGTTCATCTGGCGTCGTCTCAATGGATTTTGATGGTGCCCTATTTAAAGTGAATGCAACTGTCTCCAATGCATAATGCCAAAATGATAGTGGCAAATTAGCAAGAGACATCATAGATCGCACCATATCTAATAAGGTTCGATTACGACGTTCGGACACACCATTACGTTGTGGTATTCCAGGCGGTGTCAACTATGAAACAATTCCACATTGTCTTAAGTGACTGCCAAACTCATAACTCAGATACTCACCTCCTCGATCAGATTGCAGGAATTTAATCTTCTTGTTACAATGATTCTCAACTTCACTCTGAAATTGCTTGAACTTTTCAAACGTTTCAGACTTGTGTTTCATTAAGTAAATATACCCATATCTACTTAAGTCATCAGTGAAGGTGAGAAAATAACGATATCCACCGTGCGCTGCAACATTCATTGGACCGCACACATCAGTATGTATGATTTCCAACAAGTCACTTGCCCGTTCCATTGTTCCAGAGAACGGCGTTTTAGTCATCTTGCCCATGAGGCATGGTTCACATGTGTCGAGTGATTCAAAATCAAGTGACTCCAAAAGTCCATCAGCATGGAGCTTCCTCATGCGTTTTACAGCAATATGACCCAAACGGCAGTGCCACAAGAAAGTGGTACTATCATTATCAACTCTACATCTTTTGGCATCAATGTTATGAACATGTGTATCATCACTATAAGATTCAATATGAATAAACCCCTCACATTGCGTGCATGACCATAAAAGATATTACTCATATAAATAGAACAACCATTATTCTCTGATTTAAATGAGTAACCGTCTCGCAATAAACAAGATCCAGATATAATGTTCATGCTTAACGCTGGCACTAAATAACAATTATTCAGGTTCATCACTAATCCTGATGGTAATCAAAGAGAGAGCGTGCCGACGGTGATCACATCAACCTTGGAACCATTTCCCACGCGCATCATCACTTCGTCCTTTGCCAGCCTTCGTTTATTCCGTAGTTCCTGTTTTTGAGTTGCAAATGTGAGCAACTGAACCAGTATCAAATACCCAGGCACTACAATGAGAGCTAGTAAGGTACACATCAATAACATGTATATCATATATACCTTGTTTGTCGTTGGCCGCCTTCTTGTCAGCCAGGTACTTGGGGCAGTTTTGCTTCTAGTGACCAGTTCCCTTGCAATGAAAGCACTCAGTTTCTGGCTTGGGTCCATGCTTAGGCTTCTTTACAGGAGTGACAACTGCTTTGCCATCCTTCTTGGTTTTACCCTTCTTGCCCTTCCCTTACCCTTGCCATTCTTCTTGAAACTAGTGGTTTTACTGACCATCAACACTTGATGTTCTTTCTGGATTTCAAACTCAGCGACTTTTAGCATCGCAAACAGCTCGGCGACTGACTTGTTCATCCCGTGCATGTTATAGTTCATCACAAAGCTCTTGTAACTAGGTGGCAGTGATTGAAGAACTCTGTCAGTGATCGACTCTGGCGGAAGGGCAATTCCCAACTCCGCTAGACGAGTCGAATACCCAGACATTCTGAGTATATGTTCACTGATAGACCCGTTCTCCTCCATCTTGCAAGCATAGAACTTATCAGAGGTCTCATACCTCTCGATCCGGGCATTCTTCTGAAAGATAAACTTCACCTACTGGAACATCTCATATGCTTCATGACGTTCAAAACGTCTTTGAAGTCCCGGTTCTAAGCCATACAGTATTGCACACTGAACTATTGAGTAATCTCCAGAACGTGCCTCCCAAGCGTTCTTAACGTCTTCGGATGACATGTCTTCGGGTTGGTCACCAAGCGGTGCATCAAGGACATATGATTTCTGGGAATCCGTGAAGATAATCCTCAGATTATGGGCCTAGTCAACAAAGTTACTTCCATAATCTTTCAACTTAGCTTTCTCTAGGAACGCATTAAAATTCAGGGGTGCTACTGCGCGAGCCATTGATCTACAACATAAATATGCAAAGTTTACTTAGAATATTGTTCAAGATAATGAGTTTAGTTAATCAAATTACTAAAGCTCCCACTCAAATCGACATCCCTCAGGTCATCTGAGTGTCACATGATCCAAATTCACCAACTCAAGTCCGATCATCACGTGAGTTGAGGTGGCTTCAATGGTGAACATCTCATGTTGATCATATCTACTATATGACTCATGTTCGACCTTTCGGTCTCTTGTGTTCTGAGGCCATGTCTGTACATGCTAGGCTCGTCAAGTTTAACCCGAGTGTTCTGCATGTGCAACACTGTCTTGCACCCGTTGTATGTGAACGTAGAGTCTATCACACCCGATCATCACGTGGTGTCTCGACACGACGAACTTTCGCAATGGTGCACACTTGGGGAGAACACAATTCATCTTGAAATTTAAGTGAGGGATCACCTTATAATGCTACCGTCGTCCTAACCAAAACAAGGTGCATAAAAGAATTAACATCACATGTAAATCATAAGTGACATGATATGGCCAGGAACTTGTGCTTTTGATCTCCATCTTGAAAGCATCGGCATGATCTTCATCGTCACCGGCACGACACCATGATCTCAATCATCTTGATCTCCATCAACGTGTCGCCATCGGGGTTGTCACGCCCACCATGCTTCTACTACTATTGCTACCATTTAGCGATAAACTAAAGCATTACATAGCGCTTAATGATTGACACGCAGGTCATACAATAAATAAAGACAACCCTATGGCTCCTGCCGTTTGCCGTACTCATCAACATGCAAGTCGTGATATTCTATACAACACATGATCATCTCATACATCACATATATCTCATCATGTAATTGGCCATATCACATCACAACATACCCTGCAAAAATAAGCTAGACGTCCTCTAATTGTTGTTGCATGTTTTACGTGGCTGCTACGGGTATCTAGCTAGAACAATTCTCACCTACGCATAAACCACAACGGTGATACATAAGTTGCTTTTCAACCTTCTCAAGGACCACCTTAGTCGAATCCGATCCAACTAAAGTAGGAGAAACAGACACCCGCCAGCATCTTTGTGTAACGAAGTTACACGTTAGTCGATGGAACCGGTCTCTCGTAAGCGTATGAGTAATGTTGGTCCGGGCCGCTTCATCCCACAATACCACTGAACCAAAACACGACCAAGGGAGGAAGCAATCTAAGCATCAATGCCCACAAACTCTTTGTGTTCTACTCGGGATCTCATCTACACATAGACCTAGCTCCGATACCACTGTTGGGGAATGTTGCATGGGAAACAAAAAAATTCCTACGTTCATGCAAGACCTATCCATGGTGATGAGCATCTACGAGAGGGAGAGTGGATCTACATACCCTTGTAGATCGCTAAGCGGGAAGTGTTAAGAAATGCGATTGATGTAGTCGAACGTCTTCGCGATCCAAATCGCCGAGCATCTCGCGATCCAATCACGATCCGTCCTGATCTAGCACCGAACGGATGGCACCTCCGTGTTCAGCACACGTATAGCTTGATGATGATCTCTGCCTTCTTGATCTAGCAAGAGGTGGCAGAGAGGTGGAAGAGTTCTCCGGCAGCGTGACGGTGCTCCGGCGATGGTGGTGGAGCTGTTCCAGCAGGGCTTCTCCTAAGCACTGCAGAAAACCGATCTAGAGGAGAAACTATGCACTGGAGAAGAGGGCAGCACGTGGCAGAAAATTCTGTGCAAAAACCCTCAAATACACTAGTATATATAGGAGGAGGGGAGGAGGAGGCTTGTCCCTCAAGGGGCCAGCTCTAGGCTTTGGCCAAACCAAGGAGGGAGGAGTCCCCCTCCTCCACTCCTAGTAGGATTAGGACTCCTTCCTTATTTGTTCCTTTTTGCCTTTTTCCACCTTTTTCCTTTTGGGCTTTTCTTCCCAGATGCATGGGCCTTGTGTGGGATTTCCACCAGACCACTAAGGGCTGGTATTCACCTTCCCACAGCCCATGTAGCCTCTTGGGTCGAAATACCCCTCCCGATGGTCCCCCGGTACACTATCGACACTCCCGGTACACTACCGATGAGCCCGAAACTTTTCCGGTGATCAAAATAGGACTTCCTATATATTAATATTTACCTCCGGACCATTCCGGAGCTCCTCGTGACGTCCGGGATCTCATCCGGGACTCCGAACAACCTTCGGTCACCACCATGCATAACTCTATACTACCGAAACGTCACCAAACCTTAAGTGTGTAGACCCTGCGGGTTCGAGAACTATGTAGACATGACCGAGACACCTGTATGGTCAATAACCAATAGCAGGACCTGGATGCCCATATTGGTTCCTACATATTCTACGAATATCTTTATCAGTCGAACCTCTATGTCAAGGATTCAGTTAATCCCGTATGATGTTCCCTTTGTTCTTCGGTATGTTACTTGCCCGAGATTCGATCGTTGGTATCTGTATACCTAGTTCAACCTCGTTACCAGCAAGTCTCTTTACTCGTTCCGTAATATAAGATCCCGTGACTAACACTTAGCCACATTTCTTGCAAGGCTTTATTGTGATGTTGTATTACCGAGTGGGCCCTGAGATACCTCTCCGTCACACGGAGTAACAAATCCCAGTCTTGATCCATGCCAACTCAACAGACACCCTCGAAGATACCTGTGATGCACCTTTGTAGTCACCCAGTTACGTTGCGATGTTTGATACACACAAGGCACTCCTCTGGTGTCCGTGAGTTGCATGATCTCATGGTTATAGGAACATATACTTGACATGCAGAAAACAGTAGCAATAAACTGACACGATCATATGCTACGTTTGTAGTTTGGGTCTTGTCCATCACATCTTTCTTCTAATGATGTGATACCATTATCAAATGACATCACATGTCAATGTCTAGGAAACCTTGACCATCTTTGATTAACGAGCTAGTTCACTAGAGGCATACTAGGGACCAAGTGTTGTCTATTTATCCACACATGTAATGTGTTTCCAATCAATACAATTATAGCATGGATAAGAAACAATTATCATGAACAAGGAAATATAATAATAAACACTTTATTTATTGCCTCTAGGGCATATTTCCAATAGATTCATGGCACAACCCACTTCCGATTTGGTAAGGGATACACCATCACCAGAATCGGCAGGTACTGGATTGGCCATGGGGGCTCCGGTAGCAGGACCAGCATGAGCCACAGCTCTGGAATTTTGGGGTTCACCGGACACGCCAACGACCCCTTCTATGGAAGAAGACTGGGCATTTCGCCTAAGTATTTCAATAAAATAAATTGTCGTAAGGCTCTATTAATTATAATAATCAGGGGATAAGCGAACAATGTACCTTTGGGTTGAGCGGGCAGGCTGATTCGTCCTCAAGGACGGCTCTTCGGTAGCATCCCTGTTGGCTTCCGATTCGTCCATAGTCTTGGTTGCTGGCGTATGACGCGCGTATCGATGGCATTTGGGAGTCGGAACTGGTGCTTGCGGGGCGTTGTTGGTAGCTTTCCTCTTGCGGGACTGTTTCTTCTTCTTCTTGTCCGTGGTAGGGATGGAGAACGACCCGGGGTAGTAGATTATGTTAGCCACCAAGGATTGGTCAAGCTGACCTGATAATAGACTCCATCTTCAAAATCAATTAGAATATCCGGGTCCTCATGGAAACCCAGATCATCATCATGTGAATAGCTTTCGGGTTGAGGAGCCGGACAGTTGATTGTCTCAATGAAGCTCCTCCATTCACAAGTCTTTGGTCAGATGAAGTATGGGATGAAAACCCTAAACTATGTTTGTAGAGGAAAAAGGGTTTACCCATTCGATGGGATTGTGGGTTGAATATCCTTCTTTGGTTGTCCGCCGAATAAAGTCCACTTGTTCCCCTTTGTATAGGTCGTCAAGGGCGGCGGCCAACCCCGCCTGGTTGGCAGGCCCTAGTCTTCGGGAGCGCGTGGTGTCGTTTGTCCCGTTATGGCGCCACAAGGGGTGCACCCTCTGTTGGAGGGGTTGCACGCAGCGGGAGATGGCAGCGGCCATGACATCGATCATGATGATGGGCAAGCATCCACACCTAAGCCGCCAGGCGTTGCACTTCGGTGCTTTCCTCTTGGGATGGACTCTTCGGCCGCCAGTTGTATCTTTTCTTCAAGGGGGCATCAGAGTATTCAGATAGACCTGTTCGAGCTGGCTCAAACAGGTGACGTCTTCAATATAAAACCATTCCAAAGTCGACTCTTCAGATTCCTTTGGTGTACACATCGGATACCCCGTCCCCGCTATACGACACACTTCGGCTCCTTCGACCTCCAAAATTGTCTTGTCCCGAGTTCGGGGGACAAGATAGAAATATTTTATCCACAATCCAAAAATGCACCTCGCAGCCTAGGAACATCTCGCAGAGGGCAACGAAGCTTGAGATGTGCAAGATGGACCCCAGGGTAAGGTGGTGGAGCTGAATCCCATAGAATTTCAGCAGCCCCTTAGAAACAGGTGGATGGGAAATCCGAGGCCCCGCAGGAGAAAGGGGATGAAAGATACACGTTCCCCCCTATGAGGATTGGGGAAACGCTCGACGAAAGATTCATTGTTGTAGGAAATCAAGCCTGCGCGGGTCACCGCTAGATCTGAAGGAGGGAGATACCCTTGGATCTCTAGAACACAAAGCCGCAGGAGTGCTATGGAGCAGCTAGTCCAGTCCCCCAGACGTGAACCATAGGGGCGTGCGGAGGAGCTGGCGGCATTGGCCATCTTTTTCGTAGGATTTCCGCTTGGATTTTTTCCGATGGGGAGGAATAGGATGTGGTCTGAACCATGATCTTGTTTGATTAAATGAGTGATGCCTCTGTTGTGGAGGGGTGAGATCGTAAAAATCACTAACCACTCGCCTCCCCACAAGCGTGGAAATCGAGGCACACGGGTGGTTATTATAATGGCCCTATGTTCCGGACACTTGGGATTTTGCCAAAGACTGGTTAGTTGCCGAACAAGCACGAGTGAGGGACTCGCCTCGCAAGTCGAAGATGATGAAACGAGGAGATTGACCAGATATGTATCGGCGTTGAAGGCTAGTCCGGGGGCTACTAAGGGAGTCCTGGATTAGGGGGTCCTCTATTGCTTATGGGCCAAACTGTATGGGTCGCAAGGTGAGCATTGGATGATCAGGGTCACCATCGCCAGGACGAAGACCTCAAGGAGCCGTGACGTATCCTCCAAGTCGTCGACCATAGATAGGCATGTTTATCTCTTCGTCATGTAACCGACCATGTGTAACCCCTAGGTACCCTCGGCATCTATATAAGCCGGAGGGTTTTAGGTTGTAGATACAGAACAACTCATGTAGGGTTAGCTATACGATCTCAAGGTAGATCAACTCTGTAACCCCCATATCATCAATACATCCAAGCAGGACGTAGGGTATTACCTCCATAGGAGGACCCGAACCTGGGTAAATCTGTGTCCCCTTCGTCTCATGTTACCATTGATTCTAGTCTCACAGTTCGGGACGCCCTACCTGAGATCTGCCGGTTTTGACACCGACACCCATCAATACATATCAATGTGAGTGAGTAGGGATTGCCCTGCAAAGGCTGCACTAGAGCTATAAGTGTATGAAAGCTCAAAAGGAAACTAAGTGGACATGCATCTTGAAGAAAATTCCACTAGCTATATGAAAGTGACAAAATAGGAGACTCTCTATCATCAAGATCATGGTGATACTTTGAAGCACAAGTGTGGGGAAAAGGTAGTAGCAATGCCCCTTCTCTGTTTTCTCTCATTTGTTTTTCATTTTTTGTGGGCATCTGAGGCCTCTTTTATTAATTTTATTATTTGGGCTTCGCTGGCCTCTTTTATTTTTTCATAAAGTCTGGAATCTCATCCCCACTTTTGAGGGAATCATAGCTTCCATCATCCTTTCCTCACATGGGACATGCTCTATTAATGATGATCATCACACTTTTATTTACTTGCAACTCAAAAGAAAATTACAACTTGATACCTATGAAAAAATATGACTATATATGCAATACGGAAGTGATGGTGCAAGTCATAAAAGGAAACGGTGAAAGTTGCATGGCAATATATCTTGGAATGGCTATGGAAATGCCATAATAGGTAGGTATGGTGGCTTTTTTGAGGAAATATATATGGTGTTTGTTTTGAGAAAGGTATATGGTGGCTGTTTTGAGGAAGGTATATGGTATACCGGCGAAAGTTGTGCGGTAATAGAGAGGCTAGCAAAAGTGTAAGGGTGAGAGTACGTATAATCCATGGACTCAACATTAGTCATAAAGAACTCACATACTTATTGCAAAAGTCTATTAGTCATTAAAGAAAAGCATTAAACACATGCTCCTAGGGGGGAGGTTGGTAGGAGTTAACCATCGCGCACCCCCGACCCTCACACAAAGGCCGACAATCTATAAACAAGTCATGCTCCAAATTCCTTCATAACGGTTCACCATATGTCCATGCTACGGGAATCACAAACCTTTACACAAGTATTTTTTGCCAAATAAAAATTTACTTCCTAACATGTCTCTTAACATTACCATCTCTATATCTCAAAACTTTATGCAAGGAATCAAACTTCTCATAAATACTCAATGCACTTAGTATGTGTTCGGCATCCCTCCGCTCCGTAACTCTACCTCGGAGCAGAGCGTCATGCAACTCTAATTTAGGGAGCGATTAGAACCCCGCTCCGGACGCTCCGCTCTGTGGACCCTTGCCGAACAGGGCCTTAATATGGAAGTTTTTATTATATTCCTTTTGGATGCCTATCATATTAGGACTAAATTCATAACCTAGAAAAAAATAATATAAGTGAGGTGCAAGAGTTCAAGTATTTCTAGAAAACGCAAACACCACCGTGCTCTAAAAGATATAAGTGAAGCACATAGAGCAAAATTGCCCAACTCAAAAGATATAAGAGAAGCACATAGAGTATTCTAATAAATTCACGATTCAGCATGTATCTCTCAAAAGATGTGTGCATCAAGGATGATTGTGGCAAACTAACAAGAAAAGACTCATGTCATACAAGACGCTCCTAGCAAAACACATATCATGTGGTGAATAAAAATATAGCCTCAAGTAAATTTGCCGATGGATTGATGACGAAAGAGGAGATGCCTTCCGGGGCATCCCCAAGCTTAGGATCTTTAGCATCCTTGATTATAACTTGGGGTGCCTTGGGAATCCCAAAGCTTAGGCTCTTGCCACTCCTTATCCCATAGTCCATCAAATCTTTACCCAAAACTTGAAAACTTCACAACACAAAACTTAATAGAAAACTCGTGAGATCCGTTAGTATAAGAAAATAAATCACCACTTTAGGTTCTGTTGTGAACTCAGTCTTTATTTATATTGGTGTTATACCTACAGTATTATAAATTCTCAATGGCTCATACCACATGATACAACCCATAGATTTATCAAAATAGGCAAACAACTCAAAGAAAACAGAATCTGTCAAAAACACAACAGTCTGTAGAAATCTAAAAACTTTATATACTTCTGTAACTCAAACAATTCTGAAAAATAGGAAAACCTGGGAAATTTATTTATAAATCTTGTGTAAAAATTTCAGATCAATTCGACAGTTTGAAAAACTTATAATATTCCTAGACTTAGCGCAAATGTTTCTGTTTTTCAGCAAGATCAAATCAACAACTATCATAGATCACCCCAAAGGCTTTACTTGGCTCAAACACTAATAAAAACACCAAAACACAATTACTACAGAACTAATAATGTGGGAAACACTCAAAAATAGAAGCAAAAACAGAACACCAAAATAAAATTGGGTTGCCTCCCAACAAGCGCTATTGTTTAACGCCCATAGCTAGGCAAAACACAGTAGATCTAGGTATTGTCATCTTTGGTATTGGCAACTTTTGTGAGGACCTTATTGAATCTAGGGGGTTCTTTCCTCTTTCCCCCATTTGTAGGGGGAGGATCCATATTGGTGTCCAAAATGTCCAAACGCTTATTGCAAAGGGTAATCAAAGTATTCAAGTGATTAAGGTTCACGTTGATATGTTTGAGGGGTTCGTGATATTGTTGTAACTCGACCAAGTGCTTATGTAATCACCCAATTTTTATAGAACTTGAACTCCCTTTTTTGAGAAAGCAAACCCCCTTTTTGGTGGAGGAACCCCCAAAATCCCTTCTAAAACTTCATAAGCGGCATTCATGTCAAGCTCCCTAAAATTTCCTTTTGAGGCGAAATCTAGAAGTTCCCTATGATGCAAAGCTAAACCAATGTAAAAAATTCTAAGAAAACTTCCGCATCCCCTTTTATATTGTAAATACTATAAGATTCCATTAGCCTATACCAGGCATCTTTCAAAATTTCCCCTTGTTTTTGTTTGAAGTAAAGAACTTCAAAATCTGGTGACAAGTGGGACGTGGTAATACTAGACATAGTGGTCCAGCAAGAAAGAAGCAACCAAAGGAGGGGGAACAGAGAGTCGGATCTTTTGGTATTTTCTGAAAATCATTTTAGAAGTGGGGGAGAGGAAAACGAGAGGCAAATGGTCAATAACATAAATTCAAGAGATGAGTTTGTGATGGGTACTTGGTAGGCTTGATGTGTATCCTCCCCGGCAACGGCGCCAGAAATCCTTCTTTCTACCGCTTGAGCTTGCATTGGTTTTCCCTTGAAGAGAAAAGGGTGATGTAGCGAAGTAGATAAGTATTTCCCTCGGTTGTTGAGAACCAAGGTATCAATCCAGTAGGAGGAACAAGCAAGTTGCCAATGGTTGCACCTACACAAATAATCAATCTCTTGCACCCAACGCTATAAAGGGGTTGTCAATCCCTTCACGGTTATTTGGAAGGATTAGATCTAAAAGAGATAGATGTAAATGAGTGGGGAAAGTAAAAGATAAATAAATTGCAGCAAAGTATAGATCTGAAAGTATATGATGGAAAATAGACCCGATGGCCATAGGTTTCACTAGAGGTTTCTCTCTTGACGGAAAATATCATGGTGGGTAAACAAATTACTGTCAAGCAATTGATAGAAAAGCGAATAATCATGTAGTTATCCAAGGTAATGATCATGCATATAGGCGTCATGTCCATGACAAGTAGACCGAAACGATTCTGCATCTACTACTATTACTCCACACATCGACCAACTCCTGCCTGCATCTAGAGTATTAAGTTCATGAAGAACAGAGTAACGCATTAAGAAAGATGACATGATGTAGAGGGATAAACTCAAACAAAATGATGAAAACACCATCTTGTTACCCTTGATGGCAACAATACAATACATTCCTCGCTACCCCTACTATGTCACTGGGTGAGGACACCACAAGATTGAACCCAAAACCAAGCACTTCTCCCATCGCAAGAATTACCAATCTAGTTGGCCAAACCAAACCAATAACTCGAAGAGACTTGCAAGGATATGATATAATGCAAATAATAATTTAGAGGAGATTCAAATAAGATTCATGGATAATCTGAACATAAACTTACAATTCATCGGATCTTCACAAACACACCACAAAAGAGGATTACATCGGATAGATATCCATGAAGATCATGAAGAACATGGTATTGAAGATCAAAGAGAGAGAAGAAGACATCTAGCTACTAGCTATGGACCCGTAGGTCTATGGTGGACTACTCACGCATCATCGGAGGGGCAATCGAGTTGATGTAGATGCCCTCCGTGATCGAAACCCCCTCTGGCAGATTACCGGAAAAGGATCCAAGATTGGATCTCTCGGGAACGTAGGTTTCCAGCGGTGGAAAAGTATTTGTGTGGCTCGTTTTGATGTTGGGGGAATATTTGGGTATTTATATGCCAGAAAATAGGGTTAGGAGACCTGCCAGGGAGCGACAAGCCTGCTAGGCGCGGCCAGGGGGTGCCTAGCAGGCTTGTGGTGCCCTGACACCTCCCCTAACATGCACTCCAAGCTTGATTGACTTGTTTTCTTCTAGAAAAAATCATTCATAAGGTTTTATTCCATTTGGACTCCATTTAATATCCCATATCTGCAAAACTCAAAAACAAGGAAAAAAACAGAAACTCGCACTTGGCTCTAGATTAAGAGGTTAGTCCCAAAAATAATATAAAATAGCATATTAATGAATATAAAACATCCAAACAGATAATATAATACAATCCCATCATAAAAAATTATAGATACGTTGGAGACATATTGTCACGCCCAAGATGCGATCCTATCCTTATTTTGGCACGAGGGCCACGACAGGTATATAAGCGCATCTCGTCGTGTTGCAAGAATGGATATCATTACAAGTACATGTACAGAAGAGATGAGTATATGGAATTGGCTTACACTCTCCACAAGCTACATCAATATCACATCAATACATCAACATATTCAAACATCATACAGAAGAGCAGGGTCCGACTACGGACGAAAACAAACGACAAAATGACATCCATCCTTGCTATCCCAGGCTGCCGCCTAGAACCCATCCTAGATCGATGAAGAAGAAGAAGAAATCCAAATCAAACAAGCATCGCTCTCACATGAATGCACCACATTACCTATACCTGCAACTGTTGTTGTAGTAATCTGTGAGCCACAGGGACTCGGCAATCTCATTTCCAAGGGTATCAAGACTATTAAAGCTTAATGGATGAGGTAGGGTTAAGTGGTGTGGCTGCAGCAAACGACTAAGCATTTATTTGAGTGGCTAATTTACAAATACAGAAAGTAAAGTATGGTGGTCTATGCATAACGGACGTGAACTAGTAATGATCACTAACTGATCCTGAACACCTACATACGTCAAACATAACCCCACCATGTTCTCTCTCGGATAAAGGACTCATGAGCAGAGACAGTCACGGTTACGCACACAGTTGGTGTATTTTATTAGAGTTTACTTCAAGTTTGCTATGACCGGGTGTTAAACAAACTATCCAAGTTTGCCACATAACCATGGGCACGGCTTTTCGAAAGATTTAACCCTGTAGGGGTGCTCCAACTCATCCATCACAAATTAACCACACGCCGCGGGAATAACCTCGACCATGGATCTCGTGATCATCCTAGGCAATTACAAAGGAAATCCGACACCTCGAGATAGCCCGAAGAAGATCAGAGTTCCTCGCGCAAGACATTCGAGAAAGGTAAAAAAATCCAGCAAGGCCTCCCGACGTGTCGACGATCCCGATAGGAGCCATGTATCTCGTTCTCAGGACACGGCGGATAAGCGACGCATACAGTGGCCTGATAGAAATCCCCCAAGTTGCCCTGGGGTGGCCCTGCATAGTGCTCTAGTTTGGACCAACATTCATGAGGAGCACTGGCCCGGGTTGTTGATTAAGATCCTCGGGTTAATTACTCCCTATGCATGTTTATTAGTTATTAGGCAAATGTAGTACCAATATTGGGCCTTGCCAGACAAGCTTTATTCTAAAACGAAAATTAAGGGGGTCCCCATAACAACCCCGGGCATATTAGGAGCACTCAGTTATGGAACATAACACCGGTTCACAAGTAACTAGGGCGGCAAGAATGGAACAAAACACCGAGCAAAAGGCCAAGCCTTCAACCCTTTACCAAGTGTATAAGTGCATTAAATTAAATAGCAATAATATTGTGATAACAAAAGAATATCCATGTTGACACATGGAAGCAATTGCACCTACAGCTAGAAACGCTATAAGAAGGGCTGAGCAAGCGGTAACATAGCCAAACAAAGGTTTGTTGGGATGTGGAGAGGTTAGAGGCTTTCATGGAAATGTTGGGAGGCTTGACAAACAAGTGGTATGTAGCAAGACATAACGATAAAGCAGGACAACTAGCATAGCAATGATAGTAATGGTATCTAGAGAAATGTGTCATCTTGCCTGAGATCCCGCTCGAAATAAGAACGATTCCATGAAGAAGACGAGCCAACATCGGCAAACGAATCCTCACACTCCGAACGCTTTCGGAACTCTATCGAGAAGGAACAATCAGAAACAAACAATCAACACACGATACACCACAACATATGCATGACATGATGCACAAACCAATATGATGCATGTCCAGTTTAGATATGCATGGCATGGCATGGCAAGAACAACAAACAACTAAAACACATCAAGTGAATTTCAATATGCAACGAGTTGCATATTGACGAAACTCCACATTCGATTATTTAGTTCACTCTCATTTATTTGCACAACAATATTAAATGTTTTTTACCATGGCAAGAGGCGAAGCAAGAACAACCACAACAACTAGGCATATTAAATGAGGACAAAAGCAACATCTAGCACTTCTGAAACAACTTCATATGCAATTTAGTATTTCAGTACAGATCCATCTTCACACGATTTTAGAGTTGTTAAACAGCAAAACAAATGTCACCATGTGATTCTACACCTTTTTCTAGGCAAGTTACATATATAAAACATTTTCAACGGAGCTACGGTTCAAAAGTTATTAAATAATACATATCGGCGTGGCAATTATGCAGATTGCATGAAAACAGCAAGTTAAACATTTTTATCACATGGGAAAGTTGGATATTGAGAATCTACACGAAATTATAGTCACTTTTCATATGTTAAGTTTTCTCATATGATGCACGGTTATGAAGTTATTATATGGATGATGTTTAGGGGGTTTTGTGCAAAAAAGTAATTCTCAGATAAATAGAGAAATTCGCACACATGGGAAAAAACCTATACGGGCCGAATCAACAACAGACCCGAAATAGAGGCATGAGCGATAGATAGCTATATGACGCATGCGCGTCGGATAGGGGAGGTTAGCAGTGCTCACCATGGGCTTGGCCCGTTGGCTGTGGGAGCGAAGGGACCATGGGCCGGCACAAGGAGCTAGGCCCATCTAGCGTGTGCTGGCCCAAGCGACCGAGCGGATGAGGAGCTCGCCTTCCTCCCGCATGCGGAAGCAGGGCACGGGTAGCTCGAGCCCGACGACAGGAGCTTCCACAGAGGGCTTCAGAGCGGCGAGGACGGCAAGGGAGCCCGGATCCGCGATGGGGCCTCCCAGATCCGTCCATTCCCGACAGACACGGCACGCAATGGAGGAGATGAGGGCATGGCTGTGGAGGTCTCTACAACACACACACACACAGGCACAGAGAGAGGTTAGGGGAGAGATGGAGAGCAGGATGGGAGGAGGAGAGCAACGCGAGGGCGCAGGGCACCGGCCTGTTAGAGGTCGCCGGTGACAGGACTCCGGCAGCAGGGCTCGCACGAGCTAGGCCCTGGCTTGAGGAGAGCTCCGGAGGAGCTCGGGGGAGCCCGCAGGGAGCTCGGGCGGCGGCTACGGTGTCTCGGGCCCAGGCGGGCCTCCAGATGGGCCTAGGTGGGCCCTGGCAATGGGAGGAGGGAGATAGGAGGCTGGGTGGCAGCTGGGGGTTGATCTGGCACAGAAATCTAGGGAAGGGCTATGTAACATCCCAAACTTTGGAATGTTATAATAATTATTAGAATGATTGTTTGTTTGTTTGAGTGATTGAAAGTGAGTGAAATTTGAAACTTTTTGAAACTTTTGAAAGTTGAATGAGAGGGAATGAAATGACTTTCCCAAACTTTCACTTTGCATTTTGCTCATCAAGAATTCAAATTCATTTCATCACAAAACCCCAGAGTGAAGATGATATGACTTCTTCCATTTAAAGAAATGTAAAGGGATTTGAAAATAATTTGAATTCCATTTGATAATATTTCAAATCTAGCAACTTTATGCAACTCAATGATTTTCATGAGAGAGGATAATATGACTTCTTCAAATTATATGAAATATGAGTTGGGAGTTTAAAAGAATTTGAAAGTGCCTCTAAATTAATTTTGGAATCCATTTCATATTGGATCCTATTCAAACTTCAAAGTATTCAAACCCCTTGACAAATATTTTGAGAGGAGTAATATGACACTCCAAAAACCAGGGGTTATTTGTGAACTTTTTGAACTATAAAACCCATGAGGTTATTTGAAAAATATTTTGCAAAAGGTTTTGAAACCAAATAGCCAATTTCTGAAAATAATATTTTTTCCAAATTTATCAAATAACAGAATAAAAATGTCCATTAAATGGCATTTATTCTGTTGATAATTTTGATATAAAATTTTCCTATATTTGGAATTATATTGAATGCATTAAATAGTATTTATTCGCTCTGGAAATAGAAAATAGGAAAGAAATCAACAGGGATCGGGCCGGCCCACCTCCACTTAATGTCGAACCCCCTAAATCCCGGCTGACCGACAGCTCCACGCGCTCCCTACCCTTGCTGACAATGGGTCCCACCTGACCGCCCGATGATTTCGCGTCGGTCGCCCCCTTCCTCCCGCACGCGTCGCCGCCGCCGAGATCTCCTCCTCGTCGGGCCCCTCTCTCCTCCTTCCATTTCGGACGCCCGAGCCGTCCCTATAAATCCCGAGCCTCCCTCCCTCCATTCCACCCCTTTCCCCCTCGTCCGAGCTCCTCTCCTTGCCGGAATCCTTCGCCGAAGACCACCACGGCCGCCGTGCCATTGCCGCGCCCCCGCACCACCCTGCCTCCCCCGCACCCCCCGATCTCACCACCGAGCTCGCCACACCCGTGCACACCGCCCCATACCCCTGCTCGTGCTCCACCGCCCCTGGAACGTCGTCCCCGACAACCTCGTCGGAGCCCCACCTCCACCGAGCCGCCCCAGAGCTCCTGCCCGTCGCCTCCGTAGCCCCCGAGTCCCTCCGACGCCACCTAACTCGACGACGTCCTCGCCCGCGTCGAACGGAGCCATCCCCGATGTCGGAGGACCACCGGAGACGCCTCCTCGTCGCCCCACCTCCTCGGCCTCGCTGGAAGAACCATCGCCGGCGACTCCCTCCACTGTGAGCTCCCCTCCCCCTCCGTGTGCGTTGGATCTGGATCCAACGATCCAGATTATAACAAATAAAAACCCCGAACCGGTATGCGTTATACTCCGGTCGTCCGCCCGAAACTCCCTAGCACACGCACCCCGAGTGCCAATAGCAGAACGACACGTGTACCCCCCTGTCCGTTAGAAGCCACTTTTTATTTTTCTGTTTTAATTTCAAAAACAGAATAGTTCTGATTTTGTTTTTAGTATATCTTTTATGTTTTTAAGTATTTTAACTTGATTCTTTTTGTATTAGGTCACAAATTTTATCTAGTTTCTGTAGATGCCAAGTTTGACCATGTTTGAATATTTAAAATTGAATTTGGACAGATTTGATTTAAATTTTGTTTTCTGAATATCTTGAGTTCTAAAATGAATTTTTGAATGATTCTTTTTCCTACTTGTCACTAGTGATATTATCTATCATTTGGTAGAGTTTGAGGATTTTTAGAATAAATTTGATTAGTGTTTTAACAAAAAAACAGAATCTGTTTAATTTGTTAATATAGTTTAATTAGTTTTATTTTGTTAGTTTAAATCAGAATTAGTTATATTTTGTTTTAGCAGGTTCTTTTGTTTAAACATTAGGTGATTTACTTGATGTTAATAAATATATATAATTTGCTTAGTTTTATACTTAATATTCTAGGAATCTCTACTCCATTTTCAATTAGGTTTAGTTTGATAAAAACAAGCTAGTTAGTAATGATTCTTTTAACAAAAGTTTTATATAAGTAGATTATGTTTTCAAATAAAATTTGTAGTAATTCCTTTCTGTTAAGAAATGTTTTGTTAATAAAAATATTTTAGTTTTGCCCTATTATGATAGCAAAACTATATTCTTTATCATTAGGTAATGTTTTATAAAACAACTTAGTTTTAGTAGAGATTATTTTCACAAAAGTTTTAGATGACTTAATTCTGTTTTATAATAAATATTTTATTAATTACTTTCTGTTAACTTAGTTGTTTTACAATATGTTTTCTCTTAGTTTATGTTTTGTTTGTGGTTAAGTTTGTTAGACAAACACACATATTGTTTAGAATGTTGTTTTCGTAGTTTTACTTGTTCTTCAAAAGTAATTCTTTTTGTGAGTAAAATTATTTACTAAAATAATTCTGTTATATTTTACTTTGTTAATGTTTTGGTACTATTGAAAATAGTTGTTTGTAGGGGAAAACTACTTTAGTGGCTTTTATGAAAACTTTCTTGATTTTAACTTTTGTCTTAAGTATCTCCTTCATCATCACCTTAGTTGTGTTGATGTAGTTTTGTTGATTTTAACTTTTGTCTTAAGTATTTCCTTCATCAACCTTGATGTTTTTGTTTCTTGTGTTACCTTTTGATTGTTAGACTTGATTGCTAGTATGATTGCTTATGTATGCAATGTTTGTATAGATTTCTCATCGGAGAGTGACGACTAGTCTATCAAGTTATTTTTTGAGAGCAATCTTTATCTTCATAAACAGTACAGGCAAGTTCACCTTGACCATCTATTTCATACCTATGTTTTTATTGCATGTAGTGACATCATTCAACACATCCCTCCCGTAGTGTTATTGAAATTCTTGTAGGTGAGTAGAATGCATGAGGTAGGAACCCACCACTGGTTACTAAAGCCCCGGGAACGTTAGTTACTTTTATGCTATGCTAAAGTAGACGGGGTTTGGTATGAGTGTTCGTGAGTGGTGTGAAGAAGGACTCTACGTCAAGACGACAACTTCATGAAGACATCTTCAAGTCCTGCATCTTGAAGACCTCAAGACTTCGAGACTCGAGAAGACAAGTTTTCAAATACACACTACTGGGTGAAGGATGGAATTGATGGGCATCCCTGGGGAAACCAGTGGATGGCCAGGATGCATGGGGAAGTGCCATGACATCTTGCGGAAAGCTTCACCCAGACTCAAAGAGAAGGATGAATACTTCATGCTCGGAAGCTTACCTGTGTAGCCACAAGTCATTATGGGCTCTGGCTTGGTTGATCTTTGTTGCGACTCTGCTGGGCAGTGCTACGAGATGTAGTCGACGTTAGGATTGGATGGGCACTGTCGGACAGTCAGGGAAACACTTTGAAAAACCATGTTTCTTTCATCTTGTTCTCAAACACCAGGCAGTGCGAGGACTTACCAAGAGGGAAAGAATCTTGTGGGTAAAGTACACAACACTCTGCAGAGTTAAACCTAATCGATTAGCCGTGTCCCCGGTTACGGACAATTTGAGCTTCTAGACTTGGATCTATCTCTGAACTCTCAACACTGGACTGATAACTAATTGTGGGCAACTTAATGATACTTATGGGCATTGAGACATTGGTTGGCAGAACCATGTCATGATAGGTAACTAGATAGTGAAATTTCCGGATATTCCTTTGTTGTAGGAAAATAAAATCAGCTTTTACGCAAAATCTTAGCCACAGAGCCACAAAGCCTTTGCATATAGAATAGTTTAATCTTCTGATTTCTACTATAGTGATCTTGCCAGTACATTCAATGTACTGACCTATATGGCTGCAACGTATCATGTTGTAGATACTCTTCTACGACGGGTAAGAGTACGATTCAGGGTTACGGTCCGCACTCAACTTGCCGTTGGTGTTATTGGGACTCCACTCCCGTTGACTGTATCCGCTGCTATTTTAAGGTATATATCTGTTTTACGTTAATTACATGTGATTGCACTTTGATATATACATTGATGTACTGTGTGTGCCAGCATACTGATCCAGGGATGGCACAGAAAACACAGAGGCTTGACTCGTTTTGAGTCGGGTCGCTACAGGCTAGGGTTTCCATTAGGGGCAGATTAGGGGATGTTTACATAGGAAAGGGGGCTAGGTTAGAGGGTTTTGCTCCGTTTTCGGACCGTTCGATCTCGACTGGACGTATGGAAGCGGAGGGGGGGCTTGGTGGGCTAGGTGGCTGCATAGAGGGGGTTGGGCCAAGAAGAGATGGAGGTTTGCGGCCCGTGACTCGAGGTTTTAAAACACTGAAAAACGTCCGACGAATAAACTGATGATCGCACAGCAACGACTGGCCGATGGGGTATCAAACGAACTCGAAATATGACGAAATTTGATAGGAGGTGTACCTACAATATAACAAGACCGCATGCCAAGTTTCGACCCAATCCGAGAACATTTTTCGCGTGCTTTAAAAATGATTTCTTTTAATGATGTCGCGGGCGCGTGCGTGTGTTGTTGGTCTCGAAACGGTCGACAATACGAACGGAGAGAACCGGCAACTACCAACGGATGCAAGTTTTCAAAAATGAGTGACGATGCTATGTAGATGATGCGAATGATGCGATGATGAATGCAACAACCAAACAAACCACGTGACGATAATGGAAACAAAAGGGGAATCTTCTGGAGCGTCGGTCCCGGGCTGTTACACGTATCAATCACTCTCTCACTTTTCTCTCCACAATGGGATGTCGCTTGCTTGTCGGCGATCACTTGACTTGGAGACATAGAGCAAAGCACATATTCGGTGCCCTTCAACTTGAAGCTATATTGATGTGTGCACCCATTGTGTATGGCGCCACGGTCGAATTGCCAAGGTCTCCCAAGGAGTAGGTGGCAAACGGACATGGGCACCACATCACACTCCATGGTGTCTTCTTAAGCTCCAATCTTGAAGGAAACTTGCAAGTTGTTGTCGACTTGTATTGTGCTGGAGTCACTTAGCCATTGGACCTTGTAGGGGTGAGGATGCTTTTTCTTGATCAAGTGCAACTTGGAGCAAAGTTCCTCACTTGCCAAACTGTGGCAGATTCTTCCGTCGATGATGACCTTGACGATCTCCCTTGGATACCGGCCTTGGTGTGGAAGATGTGGCAATGTTGGTCCTCATCTTGTTGTTGTTGTAGAGTCAAAACCCTTGAGACAACGAGAGTAGGGCTCGGATCATTGTCACAAAAGATTTGAGAGTCTTCATCTTCATTGACTTGCCGGTGCATGGCCACTTGTTCCAAAGCTTACATCTCATCTTCACTCATGGAGACATAGGAGCCGTCATCTTGAAGGATCATGGTTCGCCTTGTGGGACACTCATGCATCTTGTGGCATCGGCCTTGGCACGTGAAACACGTGAAACCGGTGTTGGTGTAGAGGATGACGCTCTTGAATTTCTTGTAGGGGCATTGCGGGATGATGAAGATGGCTTGTCCTTGTAGCTTGACTTGTCATCTTTTGTCGTGGAGGTTCTTGTAGAAGGAGTCGTAGTTGGAGTAGCTTGGGTAGTTGCACTGTAGGTCTTTTAGGGGGTCTTGGATTACTTGTGGTCCTCTTGAACTTGATGTTCCGCCTTTGTGGCTTGGTGCACTAGCTCAAGCAAGCTGGAGTAGGGTTGGAAATCCGCAATTTTCTTCACTTGGTAATTGAGACCATTCAAGAAACGTGCCATAGTTTTCTCCTCCTCCTCCTTCACATTGTCTCTTATCATGTCTATCTCCATATCTTGGTAGTACTCTTCCACCGACTTGGTGCCTTGTTTGAGTAGTTTTAGCTTCTTGAAGAGATTGCGATTATAGTGTGTTGGGACGAATCAAGCTCTCATGGGATCTTTCATTTGTTCCCAAGTGGTGAGTGGAGGGTCACCTCTTTCTCTTCTTTGCTCAATCACTTGTTCCCACCAAATGAGCACGTAATCTTGGAACTCGAGGGACGCCATGGCAATCTTCTTGTCTTCTTCATAGTTGTGCAACCAGAATATTTTGTTGACCTTGAGTGCCCAAGAGAGGTAGTCTTAGGGATCGTTGCTTCCGGAGAACTTACGCATAGTGAACTTGAGCATGCCAAAGCGACTTTCCTCATTGTTGTTGTGATTGCGGTATCCTTGTCATGGAGGAGCATAGTTTTCTTGTTGACGTTGGCCTTGCCTTGGAACATGATCATCCATGTGGTCAATGGGATTTGCTTGAGGTCGCGCATCTTGTCGTGGAGGGGCATTGTTGTCAAGTTGGTCTTGCTCTTGCCTTTGAGCGAGCTCATCAATGTTTTGTTCCTCTTGCCTTGGGTGTTATTGATGTCGTTGTTGCATCCGTTGTTGGCATTCTTGGTGCTCCTCTTGACGTGTGGCCTCTTCTTGGCATTTTCGACGTAGAGCCTCTTGTTCCTCACGAGCTAGTCGGTTGCGTTCTTGCAAGGCATGGGTTGATTCACGAAGTGCCCATTGTGCCTCTCGTGCTTTCTCTTCACGGCGCCGGTCTTCCTCACGGTGGTGACATAGGTGATATTGCTCATAGGTGTCTTGATATTGTTGGTGACAATGGTCACGCTCACGATGTCGACCTTGAGGCTCGTTGTCATGGAAAGGATTGCTTGAGTCTTGAGAGAGGAGACGGGCGTCACGTTGTTCTGGTCGAGCTCAAGGAGGAGAACTCCCGTCGGAGGAGTCCTTGGAGGAGTGTCGACTTGTGGTGCAAGTTGAGTTGAGGTAGAAGTGGATGATGCGTGCTTCACCATCAAGGCGCGGAGCTCGTCCATTTGGGTTTTCATGAAATCCTGCGTCCGCTCCTCGGATTCATGTATGTTGGTGGCGAGGTGCTCGATGCGGTTCGTGATGACATCATCTGCTTGGTGCATTCCCTTTTGCACGGCGAAGAATTGTAGTTTGGTGACGTAGTTGTTCACGTCGTTGTCGTGCTCCTCCAATGCCGGGTTCGTCATAGTGTTCCTACCCATGGTACTCAAGTAGATATAAGTGGAAGAACGAGAAAACACAATACCAAATACTGTTTCGAAGGTTGAAATGAGGATGAATCACTCAATGCTGAATTTGTACTGAGTTTACCCTTCTCACACCTAAAAGTAATGCTTATGGAGTATCTTGGTTAGGATGGTGGCACAAAATTTTAGGCAATTCGAGAATACGATGCAATAAAGTTGAAATAGATTCGCAAGTTCGCAAGTAAGACAATGTGAATTAGTAGCAATGAGTGAACTCGGAAACACACACATGAATAGAAAAGTGGGGTTGTGCAACCAAGAAATGAGCTCAAAATGTGGAATCCATCGAAAACCCTCGTGTTGAACAACTATAGAGAGACGCTAGCACGATTGCTCGAATGGGTTGATACGAACTTGTGCACAACCTATAAGAAACAAAATGTGTCGTCGTCTTATTCCCGACTTGCTATGTATGTATGAGGCACGAGTCACTCGCTCAAGTGATCCACGGTGATCAAGTGTGATATGCAAATTTGGCGGTGCTATTGCTCTTTTGTCCTTCCTTAAAAGCTTCACTTATCTTTCCTTTAGCAATGATATTTGGATTGTCACTATGCGGGACGTGCAATTATGTATGCGGGTACTTTGTAATACAAGAGATGATACTAAGATGTATATGCATGCAATTGTATCTATGCGGAGCATGTATCACTAATGTGCACAAGTAGCGTGGCCCGACAATACTCAATGGCTAGTCTCGATAGGCAAGTAATGCAAATAGGCTAGGGGTAACAATGCAATGGCAAGGGTATATCTCAAGAGTGTCGTCGCGGTTGTCATCCTTGCTTATGGTGTAGTTTCAATGATGAGTTGGTTGGCGACGATCTGGGGCGATGATGAGCGGCGATGTCGATGAAGAACCACTCCTAATTAGTCAAAACACCTTAGGAAGTGGCGGGGCTCGCGACTCAAAATCTCAAATGCAAATGGGTTGCGGAATAAAATGGTGGTAAAACCCATATGAGGATTTCGGGCACATCGATAGCTTCAGAACGAGCCCAAGAACACTCAAATCGGAGTTCGGGAGTGGAAGTTCTGGTCGAAACGGTGAATCAACTGAGGCTGAAACTTGGAGGGGCGGTTGTACCGCTCCTGGAGCTTCCTGGAGGATTAGCGGTTGTACCGCTTATACGGGCGGTTGTATCGCTCCTGGCGAAACTGTAGGTCCGAAAATTCGGGTAAGAAGAAAATTTTGATCAATTTTGTGGAAGAAAACAATGGGGATGATGGTGCAAAGCTAGATCCACTTGTCCACAACCGAATCCACAGATCACAATCAACAAAATCTTCTCAAATCCAAGGAATCCAAGAAAATTTTGTATGGCTATTTTTGTGGGGATTTTCGAAATTAGGTCAAATCAAAACAAAAATTGGCTAGAAAACGGTGGGGGAGACTCCAAATTCATGATCAACGTGGCTCATGATACCATATGATACGGGGCAAGACCTGGGGTGGTCGATCTTTCACGAATTGGAGGGGGAAAGTACGAAGAACATAGGGAAGAACGAGAGGAAACACTCAAGAGCAAACTCAATCACACATCAACTTGATCCATAACAATACAAGAGGTACAAGATCCCAAATCAACCAATGATACAAGTAGCGGTACGCGATTTCCCACTCTGGAGGAGGGGCCTTGAATCCATGGGGATCTTCCCTCTAGAGGGGCCTTGGCATCACTTGGATCTACTCCCAAAGGAGGTCAAGCTCCTCAAGAGAGTCAAGTAATGGAGCTAAGCTGAAGAGCAAACATTAGATAACCCTAGAAATGAGGAGGGGACGGAGCATATATAGTGCTAGCCACGAAAGGGTAAGTGAGAGGGACATACATGGGCCTTTGGACCGTCCATGCGTGCATGCAGGGCGGTTATATTGGAGGTTGGACCGGTTGTACCGGTCTTGAGACATTAAGCAGAACATCTGGGGTAGTACCGGTCTTGAACCGCACGAGAACAGAAACTTGGTCGTGGTTGGATCGGTTGTTGGCGGTAGTGGACCGGTTGTACCGGTGGAGCAGTGGTTGACCGATGGTGGACCGGTTTTACCCCTAATTCTTGGGTTGTTGCAAATCCCTCTCCTTGTTCTTGGTGTCCCTCTTGCTTCCTTCCTTCTCCTTGTTACCTAAGCACACAAAGTGTCTCTTCTTGAGGTAGGATCCATGTTCCGAAAGAATCACATGGGAATTCACTAAGGAGAGGTGTCACCTCGAATTCTATGGCACGTGCAAGGGACCACTCGGAGCTTGAGGTGTTGATGATGAGTCCATGGGGATGTACTAGGGATGCTCTGCATCATAATCTTTCTAGCATTTGATCAATGAAAGGCAAAGGGTAATGATCTTTTATAGTAGCTTTATTTAATTTTCTAAAATCAATTACCATTCTATAGCCAGTGATAATTCTCTGTGGGATAAGTTCATTTTTATCAATAGGAACAACAGTAATACCTCCCTTCTTAGGGACATAGTGAACAGGACTTACCCATCTACTATTAGCTATGGGATAAATTATACCTACTTACAAAAGCTTTACTATTTCAGTTCTTACCACTTCTTTCATCTGAGGGTTCAATCATCATTGGTGATCAATAACGGATTTAGCATCAGGTTCCATATTAATCTTGTGCTGACATAGAGGGGGACTAATGCCCTTAATATCATCAAGAGTATATCCAATAGCAGCCCAGTGCTTCCTCAAATTTTTTAATAATCTTTCTTCTTCATGTTCTCAAAGGTTAGCACTAATAATAGCATGATATATCTTTTTCTCATCAAGATAAGCATACTTCAAAATGTCAGGCAATTGTTTTAATTCAAACACAGGATCACCTTTAGGTGGAGGAGGACCTCCTAGAGTTTCAATAGGCAAATTGTGTTTTAGGAGAGGTTGTTGTTCAAAGAAAAATGTATCTATTTCACTTCTTTCACACAAGTCCATACCATTTTCATGGTCTAGCAAATATTCTTCTAGTGGATCAGTAGGAGGAACGGCAATAGAAGCAAGACCTATTATTTCATCCTTACTAGATAATTTTTTATTACTGGATTGTCTACTAAACTTGGAAAAGTTTAATTCATGAGACACATCACCAAAATTAACACTGACGGTTTACCTCTTGCAATCTATCTTAGCGTTAACAGTGTTCAAGAAAAGTCTACCAAAGATAATGGGGAAAAAGTCATCTTATGGGGAACCAAGAACTAGAAAATCAGTAGGATATTTTATTTTCCCACAAAAGACTTCAACATCTCTAACAATCCCAAGTGGTGTGATGGTGTCTCTATTAGCAAGTTCAATAGTAACATCAATGTCTTCTATTTTAGTAGGTGCTATGTCATTCGTAATTTATTCATATAAAGTAAAAGGAATAGCACTCACACTAGCACCCATATCACATAAACCATGATAGCAATGATCTCCTATTTTAACTGAGACAACAGGCATGCCAACTACGGGTCTATGTTTATCTCTTTCATCGGGTTTGACAATTCGAGCAGCTTCATCACAGAAGTAAATAACATGCCCATCAATATTTTCTACCAAGAGTTCTTTAACCATAGCAAAAGTAGGTTCAACTTTAATTTGTTTAGAGGGCTTAGGTTCTTTAATATTACTTCTGCGAACCACAATTGATACCTTAGCATGTTCCTTTATCCTAACAGGGAAAGGTGGTTTTTAATATAAGCAGTAGGCACAACTGGATCAACATTGTAAATGATAGTTTCATCGTTAGCTATGACCGGTTCTTTGATTTCTTTTTAATATGGGGATCATATTTAAACCACTTCTCCTTAGGGATATCAACATGAGTAGCAAATGTTTCACAAAAAGAGGCTACTATCTCAGAGTCATGTCCATATTTAGTGCTAAACTTGTGAAAAGCATCGGTGTTCAAAAAAGATTTAACACAATCAAACTCAAGCTTAATATCTGACTCATTACCTTTGTCGAGTTCCCAAACTTCAGAGTTGCGTTTAATTATTTCTAAGAGATCCCACTTGAATTCCATAGTCTTCTTCATAAAAGAACCAGTACAAGAAGTATCGAGCATGGGTCAATCATTATGAGAAAGCCGAGCATAAAAGTTTTGAATAATAATTTCTCTCGAGATATCATGATTGGGGCATGAATATAAAATTGAATTAAGCCTTCCCCAATCTAGAGCGATGCTTTCTCCTTCATGAAGCCAAAAAATATATATATATATATAATTCTGATCACGATGAACAAGATGCATAGGATAAAACTTTTGGTGGAATTCCAATTTCAATCGATTCTTGTTCCATGATCCAATATCATCACATATCCTATACCATGCCAATGCTTTTCCCTTCAAAGATAAATGGAAAACCTTCTTCTTAAATTCATCTCCGAATAAACATGCAAGCTTAAATAATCCACAAATTTCATCCACAAGTATTAGATGCATATCAGGATGTTGAGGTCCGTCTCCTGTATAAGGATTAACTAGCAGTTGTTCTATCATACCCGACGGAATTTCATAACCAATATTTTCAGTAGGTGCGGTATGTTGAGGTGCAACTAATTGTGATTCCGGTCGAGGTGAAGATACCCCGAACAAACCCCTCAAAGGATTGTTTTCCATAGTAGCAAGTGACAATAAATTTCAGCACGTAGTGTAAGTTTCTCCTTATTGATTTCCACTTACCAAGAGCGCTTCACTCCCCAGCAACAATGCTAGAAAAGAGTCTTGATGACCCACAAGTATAGGGGTTCAATCATATTCCTTTCAATAAGTACGAGTGTCGAACCCAACAAGGAGCAGAAGGAAATGACAAGCGGTTTTCTGCAAGGTAATTTGTGCAAGCACTGAAATTGTAGGTATCATGTAGTTTGATAGCAAGATAATTGGTAACAAGCAAGTAACGATAACAAAATATGCAATGCATAAAGGTATCCTGATACTTTTGTGGCAAAGGACAGGCCAAAAACGGTCTCTTATAATAAGCAAAGCGTTCTTGAGAATACACGGGAATTTCATCTAGTCACTTTCATCATGTTGGTTTGATTCATGTTCGCTACTTTAATAATTTGATATGTTGGTGGACTGCTGCTTGGGTGCTGTTATTACTTGAACAAACCTCCCACTTATGATTAACCCCCTTGCAGGCATCTGCAACTATGAAAAGAGTATTACGTTAAAATCTAACCATAGCATTAAACATGTGGATCCAAATCAGCCCCTTCCGAAATAGCACATAAACTAGGGTTTAAGCTTCTGTCACTCTAGCAACCCATCATCTAATAACTACTCCACAATGCATTCCCTTAGGCTCAAATATGGTGAAGTGTCATGTAGTCGACATTCACATGACATCACTAAGGGAATCACAACATTCATATCATCAAAATATCGAACACATATCAACTTCAGATGATTACTTGCAACATGACTTCTCCCGTGACCCCAAGAACAAAGGAACCTACTCACAAATGATATTCATGCTCAAGATCAGGGGTATCAAATATCATAATGGATCTGAACACATAATCTTCCACCAAATAAACCATATAGTAATCAACTACATAATGTAATCAACACTACTAGTCACCCACAGGTACCAATCTGGGGTTTCGGTACAAATATTGAACACAAGATATGAACTAGGGTTTGAGAGGAGATGGTTATGTTGATGAAGATTGGCTCCCAAAGATGAGAGGGTTGTTGGTGATGACGATAGCTTCGACTTCCCCCTCTGGAAGGGTAGTTCCCTTGGCGGAATCGCTCCATCAGAGGGCAAAAGTGCTCATGCCCAAGTTCCGCCTCGAGACGGCGGCGTTCCATCCCGAAAGTCCCCTCTTTATTTTTTCTAGGTCAAAAGACCTTAAGTACCAGAAAATGGGCACGAGAGGTGGGCCGGGCTGGCCACAAACCACCAGGGCACACCTGCAGGCCTGGCGCACCCTGCTGTCTTCTGGTCACCAGGTGGCCTCCCTCTGGTAGTTATTTGCTCTAGTACCTTTTTATATTACAAATAATTCTCCATGAAGTTTTAGCTTATTTGAAGATGAGCAGAATAGGTATCTCTGATATGCTTTTTCAGGTCCAAAATTCCAACTGCCGGCATTCTCCCTCTTTGTGTAAACATTGCATATTATAAGAGAAAAGGCAGTAGAACTACTCCATAAAGCATTATTTTGCATAAAAAAATTATAAATAACAATAGGAAATCATGATGCAAAATGGGCGTAGCAGTCATCGAATTTGTACAATTGGCAACCCTTGGGGGCACTCAACGGTACTCGTGCAAATTGCTCACGGAAATCTCCACAACCTAATTGGAGACCGAGATACTTGCTCGGAGCTTACAACACAATGATTGAGCTCCGAGATACCACCAACCATCTAGGGCGCCCAAGCACCCAAGAGGCACACGCTCTATGGTGTGCAAACACCCAAGAGTAACAAGCTTCTCAAATTTTCACTTCCACATATCACCGTGTGGAACTCAAACCAATGCAACTAATGCAATGGCAAGAACACACAAAGTGATCAAGTGCCTCACTCCCAAATCCCACCACAACAACAAAATCTATGGAGGAATATGAGAGGAAGAACAAGGAGAACACAAAGAACTCCAAGATCTAGACCCAAGGGGTACCCCTTACATAGAGGAGAAAGTTATTGGTGGAAACGTAGATCTAGATCTCCTCTCTCTTTTCCCTCAAGAACTAGCAATAATCATTGGAGCACTTGAAAGATAGCAAGCTCTAAGAAGGTCAACAATGGGGGTGGGACATGATCTCAAATTATAAAGTCCATTGGGAAAAGAACCTCTTTTATAGGTAGGGGAAATCCAACCGTTATGCCCCACCCCATAGAACAGCGATACTACTGCTCAGGCCAGTGGTACTACCACTTGGAGCGGTACTACCGCTCAACAACTGCTCTACTATCGCTAGAAATAGATGAGATATAGAACACAAATAATAAGCGGAAGTAGCAACGGTAGTAGAAAGCGGTACTACCGTTGTGTTAGAGCGGTACTACCGCACCCTAATGCCGCCCTACTACTGCTGAAGCGAAATGACTCTGGTACCAAAATATAAGTGGTAGTGCCCATGGTACTTGAGTGTGGAAGTACCACTAGAGCGGTACTACGGCTTCCTAGCGCGATACTACCGCTTGCTATAGAAAAACTGTCATGAGAACTAAACTGCCATAAGTTCTGCATATGGACTCTGAATTGAGCAAACTATAGCTTGTTGGATAGATGACGACAAATACAATCCAAACAATGATTAGGAAGAGACCCTTCCTAACTGAACCGACAAAATATCCAACACAGAAAATGCAAGGATGATGCAAATGCAATCCGTTCTTGATGAACCCGAGATAGTCATGAAGATGACCGTAATCTCGAAAACTCACAAGGAGAAAAATCAAACAAGAACCAAGAAAGACGATGATGCAAGGATGCAATGATTTGAGCTCTCAACGAATGATACGATCAAGCTACTCACTCAAGAGCCCCCCTTTATAGTACGACAATTGATCCTATAACCTAGTATCCCAACTGACATCATGAGACCGGTAAAAGATAAAATCTATCAAGGACAAACCATTGTCTTGCGCGTAATCCACTTGAGCTAGATGATGACGATCTTGACCTTCTCAAGTTGGACCATATTTCTTTATTATGTCGGCTTGATGAAGACTAGTAAATTTCTCCCCCATACTCCACTACGGGTGAGCCTCTATTCGGCACATCTTCACATGTACATTGTCACCATAATGAACGACAAGTTGTAGGATCAAAAGTAGGTCTAGAGGGGGGTGGTTAGACTACTTGATCAAATAAAAGTTTTGCCTTTTTCCCAATTTTAATTCTTGGCAAGTTTTAGCATTCATAGCATATCAAGTAACACCCTACACATGAATGTCTAAGAGTGTAGCAGCGGAAAGTAAAGACATTGCAAAAAGAGAGGGTTAGGGATGCAAACACAAGTGATGACACAATGATTTTTCTCGTGGTTTTTATAGGTGGTGCTATCATACGTCCACTTTCATGGAGTCTTCAACCCACAGAGGGTAACGGTCGCAAGAGTACATGGAGGGTTCTACCCACGGAGGGTTCCACGAAGAAGCAACCTTGACTATTCCATGCGGCTTCCGTCCACGAAGGACTAGCCTCACTATGGGTAGATCTTCATGAAGTAGGCGATCTCCTTGCCCTTACAAACTTCTTGGTTCACTCCACAACACGAAGTAGGAGGCTCCCAAGCAACACCTAACCAATCTAGGAGGAACCACCCTCCAAAAGGTAATAGGCTCGGTAATGACGATGAACTCCTTGCTCTTGTGCTTCAAGATGATAGACTCCTCAACACACAATCTCTCTCACACAGATTTGGCTTGGTAGAAGAGATGGTATTGGTGGAAAGCAACTTGGGGAGGCTAGAAATCAAGATCCATATGGTTGGAGTGCAAGGTCTTGACATCAACACAAGGGTAGGTGGTTCTCTCTCAGAAAACTTAGTAGGATAGGTATGGAATAGTTCTGAGTGCTTCTCTTTCGAGTGAGTGGTGGTGAAGGGGTATGTATAGGCATCCCCAAAAATCCAACCGTTACACACAATAAGTTAGACTCGATGACACCGAAGTGTAAAACTCGGTGGTACCGAAGTGACTAAAAGTGGCAACTTTTGAATCTCAGAGGGACCGATATACAATTCTCGGTTGCACCAACAAAGTGACCAACAGCCAGATTTACCAGACTCGGTGACGCCGATTCACCATTCTCGGTCGGACCGAAAATGAGAACTTGCGTAACAGGAAGTTGGCAACCCAACTCGGTGGCACCGAGTGTAGTGTCGGCTGCACCGAAGTGTTAGGGTTTGGCTGAGTCTGTCTAGTGTTTGGAACTCAGTGGCATCGGGATAGGAATGTTGGTTGCACCTATTTGCATGTTTAGCTTAGGATAGACTTTGGTGGGAGTGTATGTGGATGTTTTGGTGACTGTCACTTGTGCACATTTGAGCATATTGTTCACCATCAAAACTTTACCCCCTTTTAAAAGTATTGGCTTTCCTATAGACTGAAAGTGGTTTCTCACAAATGTAAAATGTAGAGTCCTTTTGCTTGAAGCTTGGCCAACGTATTTCCTTGAATCTTGGGGTAATTCCACAATCCTTTAGCCATTCCCATCATTGAACTTTCCTGAAATATACTTGGTGAAAGCATTAGTTCAATGACTTATATGTTGTTATTAATTACCCAAAATACCAAGGGAGGAAATGTGCTTTCACAAGCTTCAAGTATGTGATCTCTTCGTGATGATCCACTTGAACTTTCACACCGCAACCTTGAATACGATCATCACTTGATGTCATCCTCCATGGGTCAAATGAGATCTTCCTTTTGGTGCATGCCCATGAAAACACACCTAAACCCACAAAGAAATCTCACATAGACCATGGGTTAGTGCACAAAGCATAATGGACAATGCTTACCATACCATAGTATCACTTGATCCTTCTCGATACATCTTTTAGGTTTTGTGTGTTGATCAACTTGAATCACTCTTTGTACTTAGTCTTGATCAACCTTGTATCTTGTCTTATCTCTTCATAAAGATGATGTATTGAAGGTAAACATGAATGATCACAATCTTCTTCTTCGAGACATACTCGCAATAAGCTCAACTCTTACATGGCCAATCATTGGATAACTCCTTGAATAGAACCTTGGTCAACACATAATCATTTTCTAATAACCCAAAAACCAACGAATGGTCTTCAAGCAGTGCCTATTGATACGTCTTCAACGTATCTATAATTTTTTATTGTTCCATTCTATTATATTATCATTCTAGGATATCATATATGCATTTATATGTTGTTTTATATCATTTTTGGGAAATAGCATATTAACCGAGTGCCTAGTGCCAGTTTAAGGTGTTGTTTTCTGCTTATTTTTGGTCTTTCAGGAAATCTATACCAAACGAAGTCCAAATGCCACGAAACTTTTTGATAGTTTTTTCGGACAAAAATAAGACCTGGAAGCTTCAGACGGAGTTCAGAGGCTACACGAAGCGGTGCCAAGGCAAGATGGCGCGTCCAGGGGGTAGGCGCGCCCCCTTGCCTTGGGACCACCTTGTGGATCCGTTTAACCTAACTTCATGACGTGGCTTGAGACTGTGTCGGCATTTCCCCAAAGAGAAAGCGATGATGGACCACAGCGACAGTAAGTATTTTCCTCAGTTATGAAACCAAGGTTTCATTCCGTAGAGAAAGATCAAGAAGCAATGTAAACAACACCTGCAGACAAATAACAAATACTTGCAACCCGACCGTAAGAGAGGATGTCAAGCTCTCAATGATAAAAAGATAGATCAGGTAGGGATAGTTTTGGCAAATAGATATCACAAGAACATAAAATAAAATAAGCAAACAAAAAGTGCATCAAGGTTTTTTTTTGAATTGAAAGATCTGAAAACAAAACGGCAAAATAGTAGATCGGAAAGCAATATGTTGGAAAAGTATACCCAGGGGACGTAGGTTTCACTAGTGGCTTCTCTCATGAGTATAGCGCACGGTGGGTGAAAAAATTACTATTGGGAAATTGATAGAAGATTAAATAATCATGATGATACTGAGGCAATGATCATTATATAGGCATCACGTCCAAGACAAGTAGACCAGAACGATCCCGCATCTACTTCTATTACTCCACACATCGACCGCTATCCATCATGCATCTAGTGTATTAAGTTCATGGGAAAACAGAGTAATGCAATAAGAACGGTGACATGATGTAGACAAGTTCTATTCATGTAGGAATATACCCCATCTTGTTATCCTTAATGACAATGATACATGTGTGCCTTGCTGCCCCATCTGTCACTAGGAAAGAACACCGCAACATTGAACCCATCAGAAAGCACCTCTTCCCATGGCAAGAAAAATCGATCCAGTTGGCCTAACTAAACCAAAGATTCGAAGAAGAAATATGAGCTATAAGTAATCATACAAATAAGAGATCAAAGAAGACTCAAATCATAGTCATGGATAAAAACTGATCACAAACTCAAAATTCATCGAATCCCAACAAACACACCGCAAAAGCCATTACATCAAATAGATCCTCAAGAGACCATTGTATTGAGAATCATAAGAGAGAGAGAGAGAGGAATCCACCTAGCTACTATCTAAAGACCCATAGGTCTATGGTGGAATACTCATGCATCATCGGAGAGGCACCTATGAATAAGGTGAACCCCTCTGTGATGATGTTAGATTGGATCTCGAGGTTTTGGAACTTATGGCGGATGGAATTGTGTTTTGTCAACTCCCCTAGGGTTTTCCGAATATTCGTGAATTTATAGGGTCGATAGTTGGTGGAGGGGGTCCCGAGGTGGGCCCCACCCACTAGGCCGTGCTAGGGGCCTCTAGCGCGCCCTGGTGGGTGTTCCTCTGGCGTGCCCTGGTGGGTGCTCCCCACCTCGGGCCTCCTCTCCGGTAGGTGTTTGGCCCATCTGGCGTTTTCTGGTGCAAAAAAATCTCCAAAAAATTTCACGACATTTGGGCTTCGTTTGGTACTAATTTTCTGCGAAGTAAAAAACAAGCAAAAACATCAACTGGCACTTTGACACTATGTCAATACGTTAATCTCAGAAAATGATATAAAGTTGCTATAAAATGATTGTAAAACATCCAAGATTGATAACATAACAACATGGAACAAGCAAAAAATTATAGATCCATTGGAGACGTATCACTTCACCTCTCTAAATTCTCTAAAATCGGGAAACCAACAGAGAGCCAGCCAAAATACTTTTTCTGCCACCGCAAGTCTCTGTTCCACTGTGTGCCCATCCGGAGCCCTATTCTGATGTCCTGTTGGAGGGGGATCAATCATGGAGGTCCTCTACATCAACCTTGCTGCTCCCATGGTGACATATTTGTAGTTCACCATAGATCTACAGGTCCATAACTAGTACCTAGATGGATTTCTCTCTCTCTCTCTCTTTGATCTTTGATACAAAGTCCACCGCGATCCCCGCGATGATCTATTCGATGTAATCTTCTTTCCGATGTGTTTGTTGGGATCTGATGAATTATGGGTTTATGATCAGATTATTCATGAATATTAATTGGGTCATATCTGAATTCTTTTATGCATGATTGTTATAGCCTCTTATTCCTCTCCGATCTATCAGGTTGATTTGGCCAACTAGATTGATTTATCTTCCATGGGAGCGTTGCATTGTGATGGGTTTAATCTTGCGGTGCTCAATCCTAGTGACAGAAGGGGACATGACACGTATTGTATTACTACCATCAAGGATAAAATGATGGGGTTTATTCATATTAGTTGAGTTTACTTTGTCTACATCATGTCATCTTGCTCAAGGCATTACTCTATTTCATACTTAATACTCTAGATGCATGATGGATAGAGGTGATGAGTGGATTAATAGTAGTAGATGCATGGAGAAGTTGGTCTACTTGCTTATGGACGTGATGCCTATGTACATGATCATTATTGTGAAAAAATATTTCATAACTATGCACTTTTCTATCAATTTCTCAACATTAAGTTGTCTACCCATCGTATGCTATCTTCGAGAGAGAAGCCTCTAGCGAAAACTATGGCCCCCGTGTCTACCCAAATATTATTATTAAAACCCTAGAAATATTGATGACATTTATTTGCTGTTATTTTATTTTATATTTATATCTATTCAACTATCAATATTTAATCCTAGCAAGTAACGAGTTCAAGGGGCTTGACAACCCTCTCGCCCACGTAGGGTGCAAGTGTTTGATTCTATGTGTGTAGGTGCTTATGATGGGAGATTGCATGATTGACGGGGTTATAACCCCTGGGTAGGCCAAATCTACGGGGTTCTCTCCCCTGCTTCAAGAAAAATCACATTGTCGGCTCGTCCTTAGCCGGCGGGAACGTTGTCGGCTGCCTCGCGGCCGGCTGGCACATGGCCGGCAGGCTCGTTACCGGCTGGTTCATGGTAGGCCGGCCAAGGAGCCAGCTCGGCCCTGGCTGACTAGGCCACGGTCGGTTGCCTCCAGGCGGGCCCTTCTGTTGACCCTCAAACGGACGGGCTCCCGTCCCATCTCTCTACGTGCGGCTACGGAGACAAGACAAGGCCCCCATGACGGACCCTGACGCGGCCACAATGACTGCTGACGCACGGGCGCGCATGGCTATAGTCCGGCCGATCGTACCGCTGGCCTTGGATGACCGTGACCAGGCAGGGCAACAGTGCCGACACGCCTCAGCCCACTCCATTACTTGCCCCCGCGTGGCTACAGCGCTACTGGTCATACCAGAGACCTCGGCCGGTTGGCGCAAGGCGACATCGCTTGGGCGGGCTGTGCAGTGGCAGGTGGGCACAGGCCAATCGCGGAGCCGGCTGGCGGCCCTAAGGGATCACTAGAAGAGTGTCTAGAGGGGGGTGAATAGACTACTAGCAGGAATTCAAAACCTAACCTTTCCCAAGTTAATTGGTTGGCAGATTTTATTAGTTTTAGCAAAGCTAACAAGTCTAACAGCCCTACACATGCATGTCAACAAATATGGCAGCGGAAAGTAAAGACATTGCATATGAAATAAAGTGTTGAGATAGGTAGATCAAACGCAGTTGGAGATGCATGGATTTTTCCCGTGGTTCCGATAGGTGACGCTATCGTACATCCACGTTTATGGTGTCTTCAACCCACGGAGGGTAACGGTTGCGATAGTCCACGGAGGGATCCACCCAAAAGGGTCCACGAAGTAGCAACCTTGACTATTCCATAACGGCTTCCGTCCACGAAGGACTAGCCTCACTATGGGTAGATATTCACGAAGTAGGCGATCTTCTTGCCCTTACAAACTTCTTGGTTCACTCCACAACACGAAGTAGGAGGCTCCCAAGCAACACCTAACCAATCTAGGAGGCACCACCCTCCAAAAGGTAATAGGCTCGATAATGACGATGAACTCCTTGCTCTTGTGCTTCAAGATGATAGATTCCTCAGCACCCAATCACTCTCGCATAGATTTGGCATGGTGGAAGAGATGGGATTGGTGGAAAGATACTTGGGGAGTCTAGAGATCAAGATCCATATGATTTGCATGGAACATCTTGACCTCAACACAAGGGTAGGTGGTTCTCTCTCTCAGAAAACTAGATGGGGCAAGTGTGGAATAGTTCTGAGTGCTTCACTTTCGAGTAGTTGGTGGTGAAGGGGTATATATAGGCATCCCTAAAAATCCAACCATTAAAAAAAATGACCAATTCGGTGACACCAATGTGTTAATCTCGGTGGTACCGAAGTGACCAAAAGGTGGCAACTTTTGAATCTCGGTGAGACCGATATAGGAAACTCGGTTGCACCGATAAGGTGACCAACGGTCAGATTTCCAATCTCGGTGACGCCGATCCAACATTCTTGGTGGTACCGATAATGTGAATTTTCATAACAAAACGTTGGCAACCTAAACTCGGTGGCACCGATATGGAATCGGTTGCACCGAAGTGGCTAGGGTTTGGCTGAGTCTGTCTAGGTTCTGGAATTGGTGGCACCGGTATGGGAAACTTGGTTGCACCGATTTTGACTGTTAGGTATAGAACGGACTTTGGTGGGAGATTTTGTGGATGTTTTTTGGCGACTATCACTTGTGCTAATTTGAGCATATTGTTCACCAACAAAACCTTACCCCCTTTTAATAGTATTGGCTTTCCTATGGACTCAAAGTGATTTCTCACAAATATAAAATGTAGAGTCCTCTTTCTTGAAGCTTGGCCAACCTATTTCCTTGCATCTTGGGGTATCTCCATAATTTCCTTTTGCCAAACCTCGCTATAGATTGTATCTAAAATATAGTAGGTAAAAATATCAGTCCAAGAGACAATGTATGTTGTCCTGAATTATCAAAACCACCAAGGGAGCATGTAGTGCTTTCAATCTCCCCCTTTTTGGTAATTGATGACAACATACAACCAAAGCTTCAAATAAAGATATGCATGGTTATACTGAAGACTTTGAGAGACACATGACTTAGACTTGCTCCCCCTAAATGTGTGCAGTCCTTTAAAGGATAGTTGCTTTTGAATGCATGAACTGTGACAACCCAAGTGTTGTCCCTTCCTTTTGTGGCATGTAACCCCATGTATGAACCTTGTGTCATGAGCTTATGATATTTTTTGCAACTTGCCATCCATGTGTTGTTTGCATGCATGCATCATTTCATCCATCATAATATTCTTCATGCCTTACTTGTATTCATGTGTTGTTGTATGATGTGGTGGTTGTGAGTGGGTCTTGTTTTGTGTTGGTGCTTGAGTGTGGCTGGAGTCTTGTGTGCAACCCCCTTCCTTCCCTCTCTTCTTTCATTCAAAACCCAACCTAATGCCTTTTTTCCCATGTTGTTTTTATAATCAGATTTAAGTTGCTATATAAATTGTTTAAAAATGTTCAAGTGCTAGCCTAATATGTTTTGAGTATGTGAGTGTGGTTCTTTTGTTAATCTGAGCCGTTTTGCTTTTGTGTCTTTTAAATAACAGGAGCTGATATTTTCTTTAAAGTATTAAATTTACTTGGCCTCAAAATCAACTTAACATTTTTATTAAATAGTGCATATTATTTGGTTTACAACAATATTTTTGTTTGCCCAAAAATCCTCTTAATTATTTCTCTGGGTTTCTTCTAAGTAGGTTGTTTATTTTAAAACAAGAAAACCCTCTTCTGTTTTTTTTAAGTGAGAGAGAGAGAGCAGCGTGGGCCTTTCCCCGCGGCCCAGCCCGCTCGGGAAACGGCTACCTACTCCCGTCCCCTTCTCCGTCAGGTTCAGAGAGGAGAGGCCGCGTCCGTCATCGTCGCCATCAGCTCCAGCCTATTTAGTGTTGGAAATATTCCCTAGAGGCAATAATAAATTAGTTATTATCATATTTCCTTGTTCATGATAATCGTTTATTATCCATGCTATAATTGTATTGATCGGAGACTTAAATGCATGTGTGGATACATAGACAAAACCATGTCCCTAGTATGCCTCTAATGGACTAGCTCGTTGATCAAAGGATGGTTAAGGTTTCCTAGCCATGGACATGAGATGTCATTTGATAACGGGATCACATCATTAGGAGAATGATGTGATGGATAAGACCCAAACTACAAACATAGCATATGATCGTGTCAGTTTATTGCTACTGTTTTCTGCATGTCAAGTATATGTTCCTATGACCATGAGATCATGCAACTCACGGATATCGGAGGAGTGCCTTGTGTGTATCAAACGTCGCAACGTAACTGGGTGACTATAAAGGTGCTCTACAGGTATCTCCGATGATGTCTGTTGAGTTGGCATGGATCGAGACTGGGATTTGTTACTCCGTGTAACGGAGAGGTTTCTCGGGGCCCACTCGGTAATGCAACATCACAATAAGCCTTGCAAGCAATGTGACTAATTGTTAGTTACGGGATCTTGTATTACGGAACGATTAAAGAGACTTGCCGGTAACGAGGTTGAACTAGGTATGGAGATACCGACGATCGAATCTCGGGCAAGTAACATACCGAAGAACAAAGGGAACGATATACGGGATTAACTGAATCCTTGACATAGAGGTTCGACCGATAAAGATCTTCCTAGAATATGTAGGAACCAATGTGGACGTCCAGGTCCCGCCATTGGTTATTGACCGTAGAGGTGTCTCGGTCATGTCTACATAGTTCTCGAACCCGCAGGGTCTGCACACTTAAGGTTCGGTGACGTTTCGGTAGTGTAGAGTTATGTATGGTGGTGACCGAAGGTTGTTCGGAGTCCCGGATGAGATCCCGGACGTCACGAGGAGCTCCGGAATGGTCCGGAGGTAAAGATTCATATATAGGAAGTCCCAGTTTGGTTTCCGGAAAAGTTTCGGGCTCATCGGTAGTGTACCGGGAGTATCGGTAGTGTACCGGGAGTGCCGGTAGTGTACCGGAGGACCTCCGGGAGGGGTATTTCGACCCCAAGAGGTCCATGGGCTGTGGGAGAATAATAACCAGCCCTTAGTGGGCTAGGAGAACAGCCACAAAGGTCCATGGCGTAGGAGAGAAAGTCCTAAAGCAAAAAGTGGAAAATCAGCCAATAGGAGGCAATCCTACTCCAACTAGGATTGGAGGTGAAGTAGGATTGCTCCCACCTCCTATTTCGGCCGACCCAAAGGCCTTGGCTGCCTCTCCTCTCCTCTCCTCCTATATATACTAGTGGATTGGATGGTTTTTGTACAGAATTTCCGGCCACGTGCTACCCGTTTCACCGGTGCACAGTTTCTCCTCTAGATCGGTTTTCCGCAGCGCTTAGGCGAAGCCCTGCCGGAATCACTCCACCACCGTCACTGGAGCACCGTCACGCTGCCGGTGAACTCTCTCTCCTCTCCACCTCCTCTTGCTGGATCAAGACGGTGGAGATCGTCATCAAGCTGCACGTGTGCTGAACGCGGAGGTGCCGTCCGTTCGGCGCTAGATCGGAAGGACCGTGATCGAGATCGCGAGACGGTTCGTGATTGGATCGCGGAACGGATCATGATGAGTTCGCGGGACAGATCGTGATCAATATCGTGAGACGGATCGTGATGAGATCGCGGGAAGGATCGTGATGAGTTCACGGGACGGATCGTGATTGGATCGTGGGACGGATCGTGATGAGATCGCGGGACGCTCGGCGATTTGGATCGCGAAGATGTTCGACTACACCAACCGCGTTTCTTAACGCTTCCCGCTTAGCGATCTACAAGGGTACGTAGATCCACTCTCCCTCTCGTAGATGCTCATCTACATGGATAGGTTTGCGTGTGCGTAGGAAAATTTTTGTTTCCCATGCGACGTTCCCCAACAGTGGTATTAGAGCTAGGTTGATGGTTCGATGAGATCTCGAGTAGAACACAAAAGGTTTGTGGGCGTTGATGCTTAGATTGCTTCCTCCCTTGGTCGTATTTTGGTTCAGCGGGATTGTGAGATGAAGCGGCCCGGACCAACATTACTCGTACGCTTACGAGAGACCGGTTCCCTCGACGCAACTTGTTGCCTAGATGGCTTGCGGGTGACAGTTTCTCTCACTTTAGTTGGATCGGATTCGACAAAGGCGGTCCTTGAGAAGGTTGAAAAGCAAACTAGTGTATCACCGTTGTGGTTTATGCGTAGGTGAGAATCGTTCTTGCTAGATACCCATAGCAGCCACGTAAAATATGCAACAACAATTAGAGGACGTCTAACTTGTTTTTGCAGGGTATGTTGTGATGTGATATGGCCAATTACATGATGAGATATATGTGATGTATGAGATGATCATGTGATGTATAGATTATCACGACTTGCATGTCAATGAGTACGGCAACCGGCATGAGCCATAGGGTTGTCTTTAATTATTGTATGACCTGCGTGTCAATCATTAAGCGCTATGTAATGCTTTACTTTATCGCTACGGTAGCAATAGTAGTAGAAGCATGCAGGGCGTGACAAACCCAATGGCAACACATTGATGGAGATCAAGATGATGGAGATCATGGTGTTGTGCCGGTGACGATGGAGATCATGCCGGTGTTTCGAAGATGGAGATCTTAAACACAAGTTCATGGCCATATCATGTCACTTATGAATTGCATGAGATGTTAATCCTTTTATGCACCTTGTTTTGCTTAGTACGGCGGTAGCATTATAAGGTGATCCCTCACTTGAATTTCAAGATGAACTGTGTTGTCCCCGAGTGTGCACCGTTGCGAAAGTTCGTCGTGTTGAGACACCACGTGATGATCGGGTGTGATAGACTCTACGTTCACATACAACGGGTGCAAGCCAGATTTGCACGCGCAGAACACTCGGGTTAAACTTGACGAGCCTAGCATGTACAGACATGGCCTCGGAACACGAGAGACCGAAAGGTCGAACATGAGTCATATAGTAGATATGATCAACATAATGATGTTCACCATTGCAGCCACCTCAACTCACGTGATGATCGGACTTGAGTTGGTGAATTTGGATCATGTATCACTCGAATGATCAGAGGGATGTCAATTTGAGTGGGAGTTCTTAAGTAATATGATTAATTGAACTCATTATCATGAACATAGTCAAAGTGTCTTTGCAAATTATGTTGTAGATTACTAGCTCGCGCTGTAGCTCCCTTGTATTTTTATATGTTCCTAGGGAAATAGAGTTGAAAGATGTTGGTAGCAATATTGCGGACTGGGTCCGTGATCTGAGGATTGTCCTCATTGCTACACAGAAGGCTTATGTCCTTAATGCACCGCTCGGTGCGCCACCCCCTCTAGCGTCGTCTATAGATGTTGTGAACATCTGACAGGCACGTTTCGATGACTACTTGATAGTTTAGTGCGTCATGCATTACGGCTTAGAATTGAGGCTCGAAAACGTTTGAACATCACGGAACATATGAGATGTTCTAGGACCAGAGATTGTGATCTCAGGCTCATGCCTGTGTTGCGAGATATGAGATCTCCAACAAGATTCTTTGCCTGTAAGATGAAGGAGAATAGCTCAATCGTTGAGCATGTACTCAGATTGTCTGGGTACTACAATCGCTTGAATCAAGTGGGAGTTGATCTTCCAGATAAGATAGTGATTGATATAGTTCTCCAAGTCACTGTCACTAAAGCTACTAGAACTTAGTGATGAACTATAATACACCAGGGATAGAAGTATTGATCCCTGAGCTGTTCGCGATGTTTGACACCGCGAAGGTAGAAATCAAGAAGGAGCTTTAAGTGTTGATGGTTAATCAAACCACTAGTTTCGAAAAGGGCAAGAGCAAGGAGGGAAACTTCATGGATAGCAAGTCAGTTGTTGCTCTAGTGAAGCAACCCAAAGTTGAACTCAAACCCGAGACTAAGTGCTTCTATTATGAGGTGAGAGGTCGCTGAAGCGGAACAACCCTAGATACTTGGTAGATAAGAAGGCTGGCAACATCGACAGAAGTATATTTGATATACGAGTTATTGATGTGTACCTTGCTAGTACTCTTAGTAGCACCTGGGTATTGGATACCGGTTCGGTTGCTAAATGTTAGTAACTCAAAATAAAAGCTACGGAATAAACGGAGAACTAGCTAAGGGTGAGGTGACGATATGTGTTGGAAGTGTTTCCAAGGTTGATGTGATCAACATCGCACGCTCTCTCTACCTTCAGGATTAGTGACGAACCTAAATAAATGTTATTTGGTGTTTTGCGTTGAGCATGAACATGATTAGATCATGTTTATTGCAATACGGTTATTCATTTAAGTTAGAGAATAATGGTTATTCTGTTTACATGAATAATACCTTCAATGGTCATGCACCCAGTGAGAATGGTTTGTTGAAATCTTGCTCGTAGTATTACACATGTTCATAACATTGATGTCAAAAGATACAAAGTTAATAATGATAGTACCACATACTTGTGGCACTGTCGCTAAATGTCATATTGGTACAAAGCGCATGTAGAAACTCCATGCTGATGGATATTTGGACTCATTCGATTTCGAATCGGTTGAGACATGCGAACCATGCCTCTTGGGCAAGATGACTAAAGGACCCCGTTGGATGGAGCGGGCAAGTGATTCTTTGGAAATGATACATGTTGATGTATGCAATCTAGTGAGTCTTGTAGCGTGTAGTGGATATCGTTATTTTCTTACCTTCACTAATGATTTGAGTAGATATAGTGTATATTTACTTAATGAAACACAAGTCTGAATCGTTTGAAAGGTTCAAGCAAATTCAGAGTGAAGTTTAAAGATCATCGTGACAAGAAGATAAAAATGACCGCGATATGATCGTGGAGGTGAATATCTGAGTTACGAGTTTGGCATACAACTTAAGACAACGTGAAATTTGTTTCACAGCTAACGCCACCTGGAACACCATGGTGTGATGGTGTGTCCGAACATCATAGTCATGCTCTATTGATATAGTGCATACTGTGATGTCTCTTATCGTTTTACTACTATAATTTTTGGGGTTATGCATTAGAGACAACTACATTCACTTTAAATAGGGCATCATCTAAATCCGTTGAGATTACACCGTGTGAATTATGGTTTGATAGAAACCTAAGCTGTCATTTCTTAATGTTTGGGGCTGCGATGCTTGTGTGGAAAATGTTTTCACATAATAAGCTAGAACCCAAAGCGGACAAATGTATCTTCATAGAATACCCTAAGAACAGATGGGTATGCCTTCTATCTCAGATCCGAGTGCAAAGTGTTTGTTGCTAGAACTGGGTCCTTTCTCGAGAAAAAGTTTCTCTCGAAAGAATTGAGTGGGAGGAAGATAGAACTTGAGGAGGTTGTTAAACCTTTGTTCAACCAGAGAGTAGCGCAGCGCAGAAAGATGTTTCTGTGAAGCCTACGTTAGTTGAAGAGGAAGTTAATGATGATGATCATGAAGCTTCAGGATCAAGTTACTATCGAACTTCGTAGGTCGACAAGGATGTGTACTGCTCCTGAGAGGTACGACAACTCTGTCTTGGAGGTCATGTTGTTGGACAACGATGAACCTACGAGCTATGGAGAAGCGATGATGGGCCCGGATTCCGACAAATGGTTGGAGGCCATGAAATTCGAGATAGGATCCATGTATTAAAACCAAGTGTAGACTTTGGTAGACTTGCTCGTTGGACGGCAGGTTGTTGAGTACAAATGGATCTTTAAAATGAAGACAGACACTGATGGTGAATGTCACTATTTGTAAAGCTCGACTTGTTGCAAAGATGTTTGTGACAAGTTCAAGGAGTTGACTACGATGAGACTTTCTCACTCGTAGCGATGCTAAAAGTCTGTTGGAATTATGTTAGCAGTTCCTGTGTTTTCAATTACGAAATCTGGTAGATGGATGTCAAAACATCGTTTCCTTAATGGTTTACTTGAGGAAAGGTTGTATGTGATACAACCAGAAGGTTTTGTCAGGCCTAAGGATGCTAAAAGGTGTGCAAGCTTCGGTGATCCTTCCATGGACTGAAGCAAGCATCTCGGAGTTGGAATATACGCTTTGATGACGTGATCAAAGTTTTGATGTTTATACAAAGTTTATGAGAAACTTGTATTTGCAATAAAGTGAGTGGGAGCACTATAGAATTTCTGATAAGTATATGTGGATGACATATTGTTGTTCAGAAATAATGTAGAGTTTCTGGAAAGCATAAAACGGTTATTTGGAAAGTGATTTTCAAAGGAAGACCTGGATAAAGCTACCTAATTGTTGAGCATCAAAATCTATAGAGATAGATCAAGATGCTTGATGAGACTTTCAATGAGTGCATACCTTCACAAGATTTTGAAAGAGTTCAAAATGGATCAGCCAGAGAAATAGTTCTCATCTGATTTGTAACATGTGAAGTTGAGTGAGACTCAAAGCTCGACAACGGCAGAATAAAGAGAAAGGACGAACGTCGTCCCCTATGCCTTAGCCATAGGCTCTATATTATACCATGCTGTGTACCGCACCTATGTGTGCCTTGCCATGAGTCTGTCAAGGGGTACAAGAGTGGTCCAGGGGTGGATCACTGGACAGCGGTCGGAATTATCCTTAGTAACCAGAGGACTAAGGAAATGTTTCTTGATTATGGAGGTGATAAAGAGTTCGTCGTAAAGAGTTACGTCGATGCAAGCTTTAACACCTATCCGGATGACTAGTAGTAGCAATCTGGATACGTATAGTGGAGCAGCCATTTGGAAATAGTACCAAGTGGAGTGTGGTAAGAGTGTTTACGGTTTGACATAGAGATATGCAAAATACACACGGATCTGAATATCGCAGACCCGTTGACTATAAGACCTCTCTCACATGCAAAGCATGATCGAGCCCCAGAACTCATTGGGTGTTAGATTCATAACAATGCGAATCACATGGTGATGTGAACTAGATTATTGACTCTAGTGCAAGTGGGAGACTGTTGGAAATGTTCCCTAGAGGCAATAATAAATTAGTTATTATCATATTTCCTTGTTCATGATAATCGTTTATTATCCATGCTATAATTGTATTGATTGGAGACTTAAATGCATGTGTGGATACATAGACAAAACCATGTCCCTAGTATGCCTCTAATGGACTAGCTCGTTGATCAAAGGATGGTTAAGGTTTCCTAGCCATGGACATGAGATGTCATTTGATAACGGGATCACATCATTAGGAGAATGATGTGATGGATAAGACCCAAACTACAAACATAGCATATGATCGTGTCAGTTTATTGCTACTGTTTTCTGCATGTCAAGTATATGTTCCTATGACCATGAGATCATGCAACTCACGGATATCGGAGGAGTGCCTTGTGTGTATCAAACGTCGCAATGTAACTGGGTGACTATAAAGGTGCTCTACAGGTATCTCCGATCGTGTCTGTTGAGTTGGCATGGATCGAGACTAGGATTTGTTACTCCGTGTAACGGAGAGGTTTCTCGGGGCCCACTCGGTAATGCAACATCACAATAAGCCTTGCAAGCAATGTGACTAATTGTTAGTTACGGGATCTTGTATTACGGAACAAGTAAAGAGACTTGCCGGTAACGAGGTTGAACTAGGTATGGAGATACCGACGATCGAATCTCGGGCAAGTAACATACCGAAGAACAAAGGGAACGATATACGGGATTAACTGAATCCTTGACATAGAGGTTCGACCGATAAAGATCTTCGTAGAATATGTAGGAACCAATGTGGACGTCCAGGTCCCGCCATTGGTTATTGACCGTAGAGGTGTCTCGGTCATGTCTACATAGTTCTCGAACCCGCAGGGTCTGCACACTTAAGGTTCGGTGACGTTTCGGTAGTGTAGAGTTATGTATGGTGGTGACCGAAGGTTGTTCGGAGTCCCGGATGAGATCCCGGACGTCACGAGGAGCTCCGGAATGGTCCGGAGGTAAAGATTCATATATAGGAAGTCCCAGTTTGGTTTCCAGAAAAGTTTCGGGCTCATCGGTAGTGTACCGGGAGTATCGGTAGTGTACCGGGAGTGCCGGTAGTGTACCGGAGGACCTCCGGGAGGGGTATTTCGACCCCAAGAGGTCCATGGGCTGTGGGAGAATAATAACCATCCCTTAGTGGGCTGGGAGAACAGCCACAAAGGCCCATGGCGTAGGAGAGAAAGTCCTAAAGCAAAAAGTGGAAAATCAGCCAATAGGAGGCAATCCTACTCCAACTAGGATTGGAGGTGAAGTAGGATTGCTCCCACCTCCTATTTCGGCCGACCCAAAGGCCTTGGCTGCCTCTCCTCTCCTCTCCTCCTATATATACTAGTGGATTGGATGGTTTTTGTACAGAATTTCCGGCCACGTGCTACCCGTTTCACCGGTGCACAGTTTCTCCTCTAGATCGGTTTTCCGCAGCGCTTAGGCGAAGCCCTGCCGGAATCACTCCACCACCATCACTGGAGCACCGTCACGCTGCCGGTGAACTCTCTCTCCTCTCCACCTCCTCTTGCTGGATCAAGACGGTGGAGATCGTCATCAAGCTGCACGTGTGCTGAACGCGGAGGTGCCGTCCGTTCGGCGCTAGATCGGAAGGACCGTGATCGAGATCGCGAGACGGTTCGTGATTGGATCGCGGAACGGATCGTGATGAGTTCGCGGGACAGATCGTGATCAAGATCGTGAGACGGATCGTGATGAGATCGCGGGACGGATCCTGATGAGTTCACGGGACGGATCGTGATTGGATCGTGGGACGGATCGTGATGAGATCGCGGGACGCTCGGCGATTTGGATCGCGAAGATGTTCGACTACACCAACCACGTTTCTTAACGCTTCCCGCTTAGCGATCTACAAGGGTACGTAGATCCACTCTCCCTCTCGTAGATGCTCATCACCATGGATAGGTTTGCGTGTGCGTAGGAAAAATTTTGTTTCCCATGCGACGTTCCCCAACATTTAGCCTCCCCTCGGCATGCATGCCCCCTCGCCTAGGGTTCCGCTTCTCCCAGCCGCCGCCACAGCTCTCTTCTTCCCCTCCATCTCTGTGCCTCCTCTCTTCTTTCCCCCTGCCAGGTAAGCTTCTGAGAGGTTTAGATAGTTCAGTCGCATCCGCCAGTCGTCGTCGCCGTCGTCGCCGCGTCTCTGGTGGGCGGCGTCCTTGGTGGTGATGGCGTGGAGCTCGGGGGTTGTCCCGGCATTCCATTCCCACCGCTAGGGGCCCTGGAGGAGCCCTGCAGCAATGGCCTCGTCGTCGCCAGAAGCCCTACGCTGCCGTCTTCTTCCCCTGCATCGTCTCCGGCCATCTTCTTCCCCTCCGTCGACTCCATCGTGACCGTCTCGTCGTCTCCTTTCCCCCAAGGTGAGCTGCCGGTCCCCGTATCCCTTTCCTTCATGCGTAGCTCGTTAGGTGGTCGCCGACACGTCTGTTGCCGCTAGTAGCAAGACGAGCACCTGCCGCTCGCCTCCTTCCTCCTCTTCGCAAGGTGAGCAGGGGAATGGAGCCGTGGATGAACCGTTATGCATAGGAGCAGTTTGCGTAGCCAGATTCGTCGTAGGATCGCCAGAGTTTGTCGCCGTCATTACCTGTCGCCGCATTGTGTTGTTTGTCAGTTTTGTCAGGTTTCGGAGTGCGTGTGTGGTACTAGAGCCGTAGTGCCCCTCCTCTATTGTCGATACGCAGCATAGCAGAGTGGTTGGTGTAGTGTGTGGTGACCAGGAGGTCTAGGGTTCGAGCCCGACCCCTTCCCCCTTTTGATTTTTTTTCTTTTCCTTTTGTTTTCTTTTGTTTTCTCTTTGCTACATATGTGGTGTGTGTGTGTGCTTAGTGCAAACACACACACATGTGAGTGTGAGTGTGAGAGGGTTATGTGCATGTGTAGTTAGTGTATGTGTGTTTGCACATATGTATGAGAGTGTGTATGTGTATATACATAAGTGTATATATGAATGTGTTTGTGTGTGTGTGGTTTGCTTTATGCAAGTGCAGTGATGTATGTGGTGTTTGTGTGTTTTTGAGTGTGTGTGTGGCAGGTTGCACATATGTGGTGTATGTGCATGAGAGTTGTGAGTGTGTGTGTATGCTATGCATACATACACATGTGTGTGAGTAGTATAGAGAGTGCATATGCATATGGTGCATGTGAGTGTGTGTGGGGGTGAAGACCCCCCTTCATGGGTGGTATGTTCTTAGTGGTAGTTGTGCTCATATGCCTTGGGCATGTGTAGAGCATGTGTGTGGGTGCTTGTAGTGGTGTGTGTAGGTGAGTGTGTGTGAGGGTGACTAGTGGTATCCCACTTGTTTTGCCCTTGTGGTAGATAAGCATGTCATGTAGGGTTTGCTAGATCATTGCCATTCTTAGCTAAGTTAACAATATGCTTATGTCCATTAATGTGCATGCCTAGTAGAGTAAGTCTTGACTTTGAAGAATAGGTGGTAGTTTTGATATCTTGTTTGTGCCTTGATGTTTTACATGAACATATGAGTATGACCCATGGTTTTGGGGTATAAAGAGCCAATGAACTCATTGGAACTCTCAGATTTCACTTTTGAGCAAGTTCATAAATCTGTCATTTTAGCCGGGATGTCCTTTTGTCATTTTTGCATGATTTAATCCATGCTTGCTTTGGGATATGTGTCAACATGTAAGTGCTAGTGCTTCATATCTATTATGCCCTACTATTTTTTAACATGAGAATCACCCATATAAGTGGGAAACAAGATTCTAAGTTGCCTACTTGATGTTTCTGTTTCAGCATGCTAGAAATGACCAAGTCTGGGGATCTGCTGTTATTTTTATGCCATGTAGAGTGGATGGTATCTTGTGATGTGTTGGATATTTGCTCATGCTCAGTGTTAGTTATTTGTAGTAGATATTGCCTTATACCATCCTGTTAATTTTCATGCAAATAGGAGCTCTCTAGAATATTTAAATACTACTGTCAACTTGCTACTTTGCTGAATGTGAGCCTCCTTTGCTGAATGTGTAGTGGGATAATTTGATGTGTGTGTTGAGTAGATTATTTTCATATCTTGCTTGTGGCTGTAGCGTTCCTGTAGCTCAACTGGTGAGCTGTAGAAGTTGCTATGTTGTTGTTTTGTGGCAGATTGTGGGTTTTATTGTTTTGTGACTTGTGGGAGCTATGATCCATGGAATTGATTGATTCTTGAGGCTATTGTGATAGGTTTTTCATCACCTATCCAGTGGCTACCTTTGAATGCCAAGAATTAGCCTATGGCTTGGTGGTCTTGTGGTTTTGCCTCCGTACCTTGTCGTGAGCGTATCGTGAGAACCGTAACTCCGTTTCTTGCGTTCTTTATGTGCATTTCTATCGATTTTGGATGATTCATCCATATTTTCCATGATCATGCATGTTTAAATAACTTAACATGAGGTTTGTACAGATTCATTAATAAACAAACTTTGCATGTGAAACATGACTAGTTTTGGATTGCCATGTTTAATTCTTCATAAATGAATCATGCATCATCTTGGTTGTGCATTGCACCTTGGTTGGATGTCTATTGTTGCTGTTTCTATTGGATAGAGGCGAGTGTTGATACTGAGTACGAGGATCCAGGAGAGTACCACTACGAGGATCCCGCTACTTGTTCCACTGAAGAACCAACAGGCAAGATAATCGTACCCGGATCCCGATACTATTTTTGCTTGCTAGTTTCTCGCTCTTATCGTTACGATTGCGCTACCTACCACTTGATATCAGCCCCATGTTGCCATGACAGCCTCTAACCTCCACATCCTAGCAAACCTTTAATTGGCTAAGATACCGCTGCTCAGCCCCTCTTATAGCATTTTAGTTGCAGGTGCAGGTTGTTCCATGTGATAACATGGATTTGAATATCACAATATTATCTGTTATTTAATTTAATGCACATATATATCTTGGTATTGGTGGAAGGCTTGGCCTTTTGCTAAGTGATTTGTCTCGCCGTTACCACCGTTAGTTCCTTGTTACCGGTGTTATGTTTTCCATAAATTTGCGCTCCTAACATGCTCGGGGTTGTTATGGGAACCACCTTGTTTATTCGGTTGAGATTAAAACTTGTCGGGCAAGACCCAAGATTGGTACTACATTTGCTTAATAACTTAATAAAATTTGCATAGGGTCTTGCAAACTTGTGGATAATTTAATCAACCCCCGGGCCAGTGCTCCGCATGAGTGTTGGTCCAACCCAGAGCAGCTTATTAATGCCGCCCGGGGCAACTCGGTGATTGGCGTGGTAACCATCGCTCATCCGTCGTGTCCTAAGAATGAGATACGCGGCTCTTATCGGATTTGTCGACACGTCGGGAGGTCTTGCTGGATTTGTTTTACCTTTACTGAATGTCTTGCGTGTGGAGTCTGACTTTCTTCGGGTTTTCTCGAGGTGTTGGAATTCCTTTGGAATTACCTATGATGACCGCGAGATCCGCAGTCGAGGCTATTCCCGTGGAGTGTGGTTAATTTTGTGATGGATTAGTTGGAGCACCCCTGCAGGGTTAAATCTTTTGGAAAGCCATGCACGCGGTTCTATGGCAACTTGGATATTTGTTTAACACCCAGTTATAGTTAACTTGAAGTAAACTCTAATTAAAATGCACCAACTGTGTGAGTAACCGTGATCGTCTCTGCTCGTGAACACGATCCGAGAGAGAACACGGTGGGGTTATGATTGACGTAAGTAAGTGTTCAGGATCTCTTAGAGATCAAACTAGATTCGATCATTCATCGTAGGCCACTCATATGTATTTTCATGTTGCGTAAGTTAGCCACCATAAATGCTTAGTGCTGCTGCAAACTAAACACTACCACATCCCAACCTTTAAGCTTGAATAGTCTCGGTACCCGGGCACATGATAGCTGAGTCCTCTGTGGCTCACAGTTTACTACAACACTCCAGGTGCAGGTTCAGATGAGTTCGTGTAGGATGATCTTACCCAGATCTAGTGGGAATATGATGAGGAAAGAGGCAGGATGTACGTGACGTATTCGGATGAGTAGAGGACCTGGTCGTGATCTTTGGGATAACTTGATAGTATCATTTGCAACTGTTTTAGCATTTGATTTCGTCTGTAGTCGGACCCTATGTTCAACTTGATGATATGAATTTGAGTGACATTGTAAGGTAGCATGTGGCGAGTGTAAGCCAATCTTGTATACTCATCTCTTTTAGTACTGTATATTGTGATGATACTGTTCTTGCTAATGGCAAGATGCGCATCTATCCCTTGCGAGGCCCTTGTGCCTTAAAATGGATAGGCGCGCATCTTGGGCGTGGCTTTAACACACATAAGGTAGAAGGGATATAACAGGCCATATGTATCTTGGCTATATGCATCAAATATATATGAATGAGATGTTTCTTTGTTCAAGACATCACTCTTGCAAACAATATGTGCAAGAAGCAAGAGATCATCTTGACCAAGGATATGATGCATATACTTACCTTGAGTTCTTGAGCATCCTGGTAATAGAAACACACTTGAGAAAACAATGTTAGGAAACACAATAGTATTCTACCAAACAGCAAGGCTATAGAACTCAAAATTGCCAAGATATGGAGGACATATAGAAGATAGTATTCCTTAGAATTGATATGTCTCCAAGATCATTTAGAATTTTCTGACCGTAGATATGAAAATAGATTATCCTCTCCCCCTGAATCTTAGCATGTAGATATTAGGATTGGATAAGGTGAGAAAGGTCAAAAAAATTCTATGGACTCAAAGTGATTTGTCACAAATATAAAATGTAGAGTCCTCTTGCTTGAAGCTTGGCGAACCTATTTCCTTGCATCTTGGGGTATCTCCACAATTTCCTTTTGCCAAACCTCTCTATAGACTGTATCTGAAATATACTAGGTAAAAATATTAGTCCAAGAGACAATGTATGTTGTCATGAATTATCAAAACCACCAAGGGAGCATGTTGTGCTTTCAGGGCCCCTGTGGGCGATGGGACCGCATAGCCAGTGGGCCCTATGGGCGACGAGACGGCTCAATGGGTGGACCCCCTAGCCAGCCAAAGAGGCTGCACACCGGGTCCCCCCACCCAGTACTTTAGGGATATTGTAAGCCGAGGGGTTGGCCTATAAAAACCCCTGAGCCCCCCCCCATGCATAGCGGGACGGATGGAGAACACACGCACACAGGATCCCTTCCTCCCACATCCACTCACGTAGCAAAGGAGAAGGAGCCGGCTACTCCTTCCTCCACCTCTAGACAACGGCTCCAGAAGCACCATTGTAACCACCCTTGTCTATCAACCTAGACCAAGAAGGACTAGGGGTATTACCTCCCACACAGAGGGCTCTGAACCTGGGTACATCGTGCGTCCACCGCCACTTGTGCCTAATCCCGCTCCTGGAGCCCGACGGCATCCTTCGGCCCCAACCACCTTCGATAAGCCTACCCATGGCATCTGTCGTGAGAAAACAATTACAGTTGGCGCCCACCATGGGGTCGTATGCGGCGCTGACCGGAGTCACGCTCCGGGCGGGACCCTTCACCACCTCCTCCGGCCGCTTCGCGTCCGGATGGAACCGCAAGCGTGTGGGGCTTGCTCTGGCAGGCCCTGCAGGCAACAATGTCGGTTTCCCTGACAAACACCTCGGTAGCGACCTCGCGCTCGACATCGATGCACCCATCGAGCGCTTTGGCAAGTTGAGCCTCGCCGACGAGCCAGCAGCCGACGAGTACCCTAGCTAGGTGCTCTACTGCACCGATCCTCCCTCGTCTGTTGGGGCTCCCCTCCTGGCCGAGTCCAATGGCTCCCACGTCCGCGTGAGGGTGATCATAACTGCCTCATCCACCTCCTCCGGCCATGCGCAGGCCAAGGCCCACGTGCCCGCGTCCCGCACCAACACCTCGGATCCGCTCGGTGCCACCCTCAAGGAGCTGAGCACTCCCATCGCCCTGACAGCAAACCTAGATGCTGTCGCGGTCGAGATGGAGGTGGCTCGCTGCCTGCTGTTCGAAGGCGCCAGTGCCCTCGTGGCTGAGCAACACCGTATGGAAGCCGCTCAGCGAAAGTACGCCTCCGCTTACGGTCTCACCCTGGCTGGCACCAAGCCCAGTCGATGTGGGCCTGTGCGCAACCACGGCCGTGTGGTCGCCGAAATCCTCGGCGGCAATTTGCCCGTCTACGACACCCACGCGGCCAACCTGCGGGCCGCCAAGGTAGCTCGCGAGGACTTGGCTACCTTGGTAGGCAAAGAGCGTGCCTCGCGCGAGCGACACATCAAAGACATCTGTAACATCCCAAACTTTGGAATGTTATAATAACTATTAGAATGATTGTTTGTTTGTTTGAGTGATTGAAAGTGAGTGAAATTTGAAACTTTTTGAATCTTTTGAAAGTTTGATGAGAGGGAATGAAATGACTTTCCCAAAACTTTCACTCTGCATTTTTTATCACCAGGAATTCAAATTCATTTCATCACAAAACCCCAGAGTGAAGATGACATGACTTCTTCCATTTAAAGAAATGAAAAGGGATTTGAAAATGATTTGAGTTCCACTTGAAAACATTTCAAATTCAGTAACTTTATGCAAATCAGTGATTTTCATGAGAGAGGATAATATGACTTCTTCAATTTATATGAAATATGAGTTGGGAGTTTAAAAAAGGATTTGAAAGTGCCTCTGAATTATTTTGGAACCCATTTCATATTTGATTCCTATTCAAGTTTTCAAAGTATTCAAAACCTCTTGACAAATATTTTGAGAGGAGTAATATGACACTCCAAGCCAGGGACATCTTGGTGAAATATTTGAGAAATAAAACCAGGGGGTTATTTGAAAAATATTTGCAAAAGGTTTTAAAAGCAAATAGGCCATTTCTGAAAATAATATTTTTTTCAAAGTGTTCAAATAACAGAATAAAAATGTTCAACAAATGGAATTTATTATTGTGTTAAGTTGGATATAAAATTTGGCTATATTTGGAATTGAATCAATAGCATTAAAGTAGTTTTACAGCACTGTTTTTGACAAATAGGAAAGACTTTAACAGATCAGGCCGGCCCACTGTAATTAACTCCCCCGACTTGCCTAATATTCGGCCAACTGACGCGCTAACGTCTCTATCCCTCTCTCTCTCTCTCTCTGTTCGGTGGAGCCCAATGCCTGCTCTCTCTCTCTCCCGCGCGGTCATCATCCCCTCCATCGCACCCCTTTCCACGCCGGCGAAACCCTCGCCGTGAATCTCGCCCCCTCTTCATCCCCGGCCACCGCTCCGCCCTATATAAGACCCCCTACCTCTCCCGCACCCGCTCCCCCACTTTCCCCCTCTTCCTGAGCTCTCCCCTCGCCGGAATAGCTCACCGGAGCTCCCTGTCGCCGCCGCATTTTTTCCCTCGTGCCCGTCGCCACACTCCTCCCCGAGTCCCTCCGAGACCTCCGTCGACCTAACCGCACTCAGACACACCTCCCCATCCCCTCTCCTGTGCCCCAACCACATCGGAACTCCTCTCACCGTCGAAACCCGAGCACCACCGCCGTTTCCGAGCTCGTCACCGTCGACACCTTTGCCCCCGAGCCGTCCGAGCGCCACCTACCTCATCGCCGTCTTCGCCCGCATCGATTGGTGTCGCGGCCATCGCCAGAGGACCACCGCAGGCACCTTGCCGATGACCTTGCCGCCGTCGGACATCGCCGGGAGCTTGCCGGAGACCTCCCCCACCGCGGTGAGTTGCCCCCTCCGTCTGATCTCATTTGAACTGCCACGATTAGAACCCCATACCCTTTCGGTTTATTTAAAATGAACTGTCCGGTTTTTCCTCTGTTTAAATTTTAGCCGAACCGTTTTCTTTATGTTTCGGTCGTCTGCTCATTTGTCACCGCAGGACACCCTCACTAGCTAGTAGGAAGCCGCCACGTGTACCCTATCCGTTAGATAGGATTTTCATTTTTTCTGTTTTTTGTTTTAAAAACAGATTTAGTTCTGTTTTTGTTTTAATCATATCTTTTATGTTTCTAAGTATTTTTAAATGAATCTTTTTGCATTGTGTCAAAAAAATTATCTAGTTTCTGTAGATATCAAATTTGACCAAATTTGAATAATTAAATTTGAATTTAAACAGATTTGAGTTAAATTTTGTTTTCTGAATATCTTGAGTTTTAAAATTTATTTTTGATTGATTCTTTTTGCTACTGCTTGGTATTAGTTAGGACTATCAACATGCTTAGTTTGAGAATTTTCAAAATTAATTTGATTAGGCTTTTAACAAAAAAACAGAATCTGTTTAGTTTGTTAATATAGTTTAATTAGTTTTATTTTGTTAGTTTAAATCAGAATTAGTTATATTTTGTTTCAGCAGGTTCTTTTGTTTAAACATTAGGTGATTTACTTGCTGTTAATAAATATGTATAATTTGCTTAGTTTTATACTTAATATTATAGGAATCTCTGCTCCATTTTCAATTAGGTTTAGTTTGATAAAAACAAGCTAGTTAGTAATAATTATTTTTAACAAAGTTTTAAGTAATTAGAATCTGTTTTCAAATAAAATTTGTAGTAATTCCTTTCTGTTAAGAAATGTTTTGTTAATAAAAATAATTTTTGTTTTGCTCTATTATGGTAGGAAAACTATATTATTTTCATTAGATAATGTGTTATAAAACCATCTAGTTTTAATAGAAACTCTGTCCACAAAACTTTTAGATGATTTAATTCTGTTTTATAACAAAGATTTTTATTATTTACTTTCTGTTAACTTAGTTGTTTTATAATTTGTTTTGTTTTAGTTTATGGTTGTGCATGTAGTTAAGTTCATTAAGCAAACACTTATGTTGTTTAGAATGTTGTTTTCATAGTTTTACTTGTTCTTCAAAAGTAATTCTTTTTGCTAGTAACATATTTACTAAAATACTTTAGTTGTATATTTTTTGTTATTGTTCTGGTACTATTGAAAATAGTTGTTTGTAAAGGAAAACTACTTTAGTTGCTTTCATGAAAACTTTCTTGATTTTAACTTTTGTCTTAAGTATTTCCTTCATCAACCTTGTTGTCTTATTTCTTGTGTTATCTTCTGATTGTTAGAATTGATTGCTAGTATGATTGCTTATGTATGCAATGTTTGTATAGATTTCTCATCGGAGAGTAACGAATAGTCTATCATGTTATTTCTGAGAGCAATCTTTTTCTTCATCAACAGTACAGGCAAGTTCACTTTGACCATCTATTTTATACCCATGTTTTTATTGCATGTAGTGACATCATTCAACAAATCCCTCCCGTAGTGTTATTGAAATTCTTGTAGTTGAGTAGAATGCATGAGGTAGGAACCCACCACTGGTTACTAAAGCCCCGGGAACGTTAGTTACTTTTATGCTATGCTAAAGTAGACGGGGTTTGGTATGAGTGTTCGTGAGTGGTGTGAAGAAGGACTCTACGTCAAGACGACAACTTCATGAAGACATCTTCAAGTCCTGCATCTTCAAGACCTCAAGACTTCGAGACTCGAGAAGACAAGTTTTCAATACACACTACTGGGTGAAGGATGGTTGATTGGGCATCCCTGGAGAAACCAGTGGATGGCCGGGATGCATGGAGAAGCGCCATGACATCTTGCGGAAAGCTTCACCCAGACTCAAAGAGAAGGATGAATACTTCATGCCCGGAAGCTTACCTGTGTAGCCACAAGTCATTATGGGCTCTGGCTTGGTTGATCTTTGTTGTGACTCTACCGGGCAGTGCTACGAGATGTAGTCGACATTAGGATTGGATGGACACTGTCGGACAGTCAGGGAAGCACTCTGAAAGACCATGTTTTTTTCATCATGTTCTCAAACACCAGGCAGCGCGAGGACTTACCAGGAGGGAAAGAATCTTGTGGGTAAAGTACACAACACTCTGCAGAGTTAAACCTAATCGATTAGCCGTGTCCCCGGTTACGGACAATTTGAGCTTCTAGACTTGGATCTATCTCTGAACTCTCAACACTGGACTGATAACTAATTGTGGGCAACTTAATGATACTTATGGGATTTGAGACATTGGTTGGCGGAACCATGTCATGATAGGTAACTCTATAGTGATATTCCTGATACTCCTTTGTTGTAGGGAAAATAAAATCAGCATTTACGCAAAAACTCAGACACAGAGCCACAAAGCCTTTGCATATAGAATAGTCTTTATTCTTCTGTTCTACTATGGTGATCTTGCCAGTACATTCCATGTACTGACCTACACGGCTGCAACGTATCATGTTGCAGATACTCTTCTACGATGGGTAAGAGTACGATTCAGGGTTACGGTCCGCACTCAACTTGCCATTGGTGTTATTGGGACTCCACTCCCGTTGACTGTATCCGCTGCTATTTTAAGGTATATATCTGTTTTACGCTGTTCCATGTGATTGGACTTTGATATATACATTGATGTACTGTGTGTGCCAGCATACTGATCCAGGGATGGCACAGAACACACAGAGGCTTGACTCGTTTTGAGTCGGGTCGCTACAACATCATCGACACCGCCAACGAGCAGCAGCTCCTGCTCACCCCCGGTAGAGTTGCCTCTGAGTTTCCCTGTCCCGAGGGCGAGGGCATGGGGGTTGCTGGCCGTCAGCCAGCTTAACACTCTTGCTCCCCTCGCGCCTCTGGCCGGCAAGCCGAGGCAAGCAACCCCTGGCGCTCCTAGCCACCGGGGAACGAGCAGCCGGCTATGAACAGCCGACACAACAACAATATGGCTCGTAGCAACTGCCGCAACGAGGCGCCGACTGGCGGTAGCCGGCGTAGCCGCAGGCACACGACACCTCCGCGGCATGAACCAGCATGGTCAGTCCCGTCGGCCGTCCGCCCGGAGCTCGTGGCCCTGCTTGGACCACGGGTCCCCCACAGCGACAATGACGTGTGCCTCCTCCTTGACCGGCTGGCGCAGTCGGCCCTCCTCGAGGAGGAGGGCTCGATAGGCCCGGCATACTTCGGCCCCCAGATCCGTAACGAGTCGTTCCCGACTGACTTCACTCTTCCCCGGGACACCCCGAAGTACAACGGGGCCACAAAGCCCGAGGACTAGCTGATCGACTACACCACCGTAGTCGGCATCGCCAGGGGGAACAAGCGGGTAGCCGTCCACTACGCTCCCCTCATGTTGATCATCTCGACTCGTACCTGGCTCAACATCCGGGTTGTTGGCAGCATCAAAACCTACACGGACTTCGAAGAAGCATTCGTCCGCAACTTCACTGGCCACTACAAACGGCCAGGCCGTCCCCGCGAACTGGCCATGTGTGTTCAGGGGCCGGATGAGGACCACTGCGACTGGCTCACCCGATGGACCAAACTCCGCAACTCCTGCAAAGGAGTGCACGAGGTGCAGGCCATCCAGTACTTCATCAAGGGCTGCCGCGACGAGCACCTACCTCAAGCACAAGCTCCTGTGCTTCGAGCCGGCTATGCTGGCAGAACTCATGGCCAAGGCGGACAAGTACGCCACGGACGACTCCACAATCCGGCTCAAGACGAGCATGCCCTCCAAGGCGGCACCGACACCGGCTGCGTCACCATCGGCTGCCGACAACCGGCAGCCACAGAACAACAAGCGCAAGCCCGGCCAGACCGACTCCCGCTATGGGAGCCGGCAGGTCACCGCCATCGAGGAAGAGGAGCCAGTTGCCCTGCCTTCCGGTCAGCGTCAGCGCACCGGCAAGGCTTCCTGGCAGCCCAAGCTCACATTCGAGCAAATGCTCGACCTCCCCTGCAAGAACCCTTGTAGAGCCAAGCCCTCCATGCACACGCCCTGGCAGTGCAGCTTCTCACAGTGACTGGCCGAGGGGGACGGCCTTTCGGCTCCCCCCGCGCCGCCTGCCTGACCCCTGGCGCCGATTCCGGCTCCCGCTCCGGCACCGGCTCTGGCTCCGGCCCAGAATGATGGTCGCTTGCTCGACTAGTTTCCCAACTAAGATGGTTCCTACGTCGTCTTCACGAGTGAAGAGACGGACAAGCACGCTCAGTGTCGGCTCCACCGCGAGGTGAACGCCACCATGCCCGCGACTCCCCAGTTCATGCACTGGTCCGAGAAGCCGGTCACCTGGAGCCGCGCGGACCACACGGCCATGATGCCAAATCCTGGCAGCTACGCCCTGGTCCTCGACCCTACCATCGCCTCCGAGAAGCGCACCTGCCGCTTCTCACGGGTGTTAATCGATGGAGGTAGCAGCATCAACATCCTCTACCTCGACACAATGCAAAAGCTAGGGCACAAGGCAGAAGATATGTAGACCAGCCGAACCATTTTCCACGGCATCGTGCCAAGTAAGTCCTGCACCCCCATTGGCAAGATCAAGCTCGAAGTCCTCTTTGGCAGTCCTAGCCACTTCCGCTGTGAGCCAATATGGTTCAAGGTGGTGGACCTCGACAGTCCCTACGACGCGCTGCTGGGCCGGCCGGCTCTCGTCAAGTTCATGGCGGTCCCCCAGTACGCCTACCTCAAGCTCAAGATGCCGGGTCACAAAGGGATCATCACTGTCGTCGGCGACTACAAGATGTCCATCGTGTGCGTGCGGGACGGCAGCCGACCAGCCGAAGCCCTAGAGATAGCGGAGGAGAAGCGGCGGCTCGACTGGCTCATGGCCCTCGCCGCCAGCTAGCTAGCCGTGCCGGCTCCCCCGTCGCAGTCGGTCGGCAAAGCTTCGTTCTAGCCGTCTAAGGACACCAGGCAGGTCCCTCTCGACCTGGCCTACCCCGAGCAGTGTGTCACCATTGGCTCCTGCATCGACAGCAAATAGGAAAGCGAGCTCGTCGACTTCCTTTGTGAGAATCGGGACATCTTTGCGTGGTCCCCCAAGGACATGCCGGGTGTTTTGAGGAAGTTCGCCGAGCACAAGCTTCACGTACGACCGGATGTGAAACCGGTCAAGCAACCCCTACGTCGTTTCTCCAAGGAGAAGCGGCGCACTATAGGAGTAGAGATCACCCGGCTACCCGTAGCCGGCTTCATCATGGAATTTTTCCACCCGGACTGGCTGGCCAATCCAGTCCTGGTGCTGAAGAAGAACAAGATCTGGCACATCTGCATTGACTACACCAGCCTGAACAAGGCGTGCCCCAAGGACCCATTCGACTTGTTGTGGATCGATCAAGTCATCGACTCCACGGCCAGCTGCGCCTACTCCGGCTACCACCAGATCAAGCTCGACCAGGACGACCGGCTCAAGACCTCCTTCATCACCCCCTTTGGGGCCTACTACTACATCACCATGTCCTTTGGCCTGAAGAATGCAGGTGCTACCTTCCAGTGTTGCATGCAGAAGTGTCTCCTCCCTTAGATAGGCAGGAACGTCCATGTCTACATTGACGACATCGTCGTCAAAACCAAGAAGCACTTCAGCCTCTTCGACGATCTCTCGGAGACGCTCGCGAACCTGCGCGAGTACAAGATCAAGCTCAACCCTAAGAGGTGCATCTTCGGCATCCCAGCCGGCCAGCTCCTGGGTTTCTTTGTGTCCACTCGCGGCATCAAAGCTAACCCCGAGAAGATCAAGGCGATCGAGCGCATGCCCAAGTTGACCCGGCTCCACGACATCAATAAGTTCATGCGATGCCTCGCCTCGCTCAGCCGGTTCATCGGCCAATTGGGAGAGAAGGCTCTGCCCCTCTACAGGCTCCTGCGAAAGACGGCTCTGGTCGATCCGGGTCGCACCCTCTCGAAGAAACCGGCCATGTTCGACTGTCCTGATGAGGCAGACGGGGCCTTCCGTGGCCTCAAATGGGCCCTCACCAGCGTGCCCATCCTGTCCGCGTCGGCCGAGAAGGAGCCCTTGCTCGCCTACATCGCGGCGACCACACGCGTCACCAGTGTCGTCCTGGTGGTCGAGCAGCCTGAGGAGGGCAGGATGCTACCGGTCCAGTGCCCCATCTACTACCTCAACGAGGTCCTCTCCGCCTCCAATTAGAACTACCCCCACTACCAGAAGATGTGTTGCGGCATATCCTTTGCTGCCAAGAAAGTCAAACAGTACTTTCAAGAGCACACCATCATCGTGGTGAGCACGGCCCCGCTCGGCGAGATCATGAGCAGCTAGGACTCCACCGGCTGGATTGCCAAATGGGTCATCACCCTTGTAGACCATGAGATCAGGTATGAGCCATGCACTGCCATCAAGTCGCGGGCAACGGCCGACTTCCTCGTCGACTGGGCGGAAACCAATTTCGTGTCCCCTCCCCCAGACTCTACGCATTGGCGCATGCACTTCAACGGCTCGAAGATGAGGACCGTCCTGGGCGCCGGCATAGCCTCTCCTCCCCGAAGGGAGACCAACTCAAGTATGCTCTCAAGATCAGCTTTGCTGCCTCCAACAATGTGGCTGAATACGAGGCGCTCGTCCATGGCCTCCGGCTCACCAAGGAGATTGGCATCAGGCGCATCCTATGCTTCGGCGACTCCGACCTCGTGGCGCAGCAGGTCTCTAGCGAGTGGAATGCCAAAGACGCCGACATGGCCAGCTATCGCTTCCTCGTCTAGTGTCTCACCGGCTCCTTCGAAGGCTGTGAGTTCCACCACATTCCCCGGGTGGACAACGAGGCGGCCAATGCGCGCGCAAAAATCGGCTCCACCCGGCAGGCCATCCCAGCCGACGTATCCCTCGAACGGCTCCTCAAGCTGTCGATCAAGCCCTCCCTCGAATCGGAGTCCATGTTCATGATGGCCAATGCTGGCGGCCCATCGGCAGCTCTGGCTGCTCCGTCGGCACCATCACCACTGGCTGCACCACCAGCTCCGTCAACCCCGGCCACTATGCCGGCACCCTCGGTGCCGGCTACCCAGCCGGCATCACTAGATCCAACCATCGAGCCGACCGTATCCGAAGCGGTCGGCTCCGATGATGCAGCGGTCATGATGGCGATCGACCTCCCTCCCACCGCCTTAACCCCGAAGACTAGTGAGCTAGTCCCGGGGGCTGGCGAGCCGGTCCTAGGGGCGGATCGCCCAGGCCCGGGGGCTCCCAAGACGGCCCCCGTCTCGGCTCCCTAATGGGCCCAACCCATCCTGGTGTTCCTCCTATGCGATGAGCTCCCACCTGATGAGGCCATGGCAAGGCAGATTCAATGCCGAGCTCCGGCCTACAGCATCATCAACCGCGAGCTGGTTCATCGCAGCACCACCGGCGTTTTTTAACGATGCGTCAAGCCGGAGAAGGGACAAGAGATCCTCTTCGACATCCACCAGGGTGAGTGCGGGCACCATGCCATCTCTAGGACCCTGGTGGCCAAGGCATTCTGCCATGGCTTCTACTGACCGACAGCCTTGGAGGAGGCCAAGCGGTTGGTCGACAAGTGCGAAGGTTGCCAGCGCTTCAGCACACAGAGCCACCTGGCGGCTACGGCCCTCCAGATCATCCCCCTCTGATGGCCCTTTGCCGTCTAGGGGATGGACATGGTGGGTCCCTTCACAACCACGTGAGGCAACATGACGCATTTGCTAGTAGCCGTCGACAAGTTCACCAAGTGGATCGAAGCCAGGCCGATCAAGAAGCTGGACGGCCCCACAGCCGTCCAGTTCATCGAAGACATCATGGTCCGCTATAGTGTCCCCCATAGCATCATCACTGACAACGGCACAAACTTCACCAAGGGCGCGCTAGTACGCTTCTACACCCAGCAGGGCATCCGGCTCGACCTGGGATCTGTCGCTCATCCATAGTCGAATGGCCAGGTCGAGAGAGCGAACGGCCTGATCCTGTCCGACATCAATCCTCGGCTCGTGGCGCCGCTGGTCAGGTCAGCCACTGCTGGATCAAAGAGCTGTCGGTTGTCCTCTAGAGCCTCAGGACCACGCCTAACCAGTCAACTATCTACACCCCTTTGTTTCTCGTATACGGGTCTGAGGCAATCATCCCCACTGACGTCGAATTCGATTCGCCTCGGGTCGCCCTGTATATGGAGAAGGACGTGAAGGAGGCAAGGGAAGACGACATCGACCTACTCGAAGAAGCACGTGAGCTCACTCTAAGCCGGATGGCCATCTACTAGCAGAAGCTCCAGCAATACCACAGCAAGCAGATCCAATCAGTCTCTTTCTACGAAGGAGACTTGGTGCTGAGGCGGATCCAACGAACCGCCAGCCAGCACAAGTTGTCCTCCCCATGGGATGGCCAGTTCATCATCAGCAGAGCGCTGCACAACAATGCGTACTACTTGATAGATGCCTAGAAGCCAGAGAAGCACAAGAGAGACGCCTCCGGCGAGGAGACGGAGCGTCCATGGAACGTGGCGCTCCTCCGCCTGTTTTACTACTGAAAAACCAGTGTATGTATGTATCCTTCCCTTTTAGGGCTCATGAATGCAACGGGTGCCCCAAGCCAGCTCTTGGGACACGCCCCTTTCATTTCCTTACAAAGTTTTCTCGATTCACCGGCTCCCGGATCCGGCTCCCGGTCCCGGGGGCTCGCCGGTCAGTCCTAGGCATCCTCCACCGAAACTGATCAAGTAATGTGAACTAAACAAGCCCTCACACCCCTCCCAGCTACAGACCGACTCCCGGCTGTCCGGGTGACGGGTCCTCGGGGCGGCGAAACTTAGCGCACACGAAAAATCAATCACAAGGGGATCACCGGCTAGGTCTAGCCGGAGCACTTTCTCGCCTCAGTCACTTGCCTTACCTAAAAAACTCTTGTGGTTTCCAAACTCAGAACTGAATCCCTCGAGGCGGACACCCCGTCCCAGCTAAAGACCGGCTCCCGACTATCGGGCTGGTGGGGCCAAAACCGAGGGGGACAAGGGTTTCAGCAGACGGAACCAAGAGGGCAAAAAAGGGGTAAGGACGAGCTGGAACGCATAAAACAACAGTGCAACAACCAAAAGCACAAGTTAAAACGATAAAGACTACCGGCCACATGTTCATTACAATACACCCCAGTGGGTGGAAATATGTCTTAAAAACAGTACTCCAGCAAAGGAAGAAACAAGTAAAATGCGTGGGGTGGCTCAGGCTACCGGCACGTCGCCAGCCGGCTCGACGTTTCGCCTAGAAGAAGTTGCGGCCTTCGGGTCCGCCTCCGTGGTCTCCGTGGCCTCGGTGCCGCACCCGGTGCTAGAGGCGGTGCTCTCGTCCGCGACCTCCTCGTCCTTCGGGCCTTGGGGGTTGCCAAAGGAGTCCTCAGCGACCGTCTCGCCATCCTCACCGAGAGCCAGCAAAACTTCATCTGGGTCGACGTACGAGGCAAGCTCGTTGGCCCGGCGGACAAGGGTGCTTTCACGAGCCGCTAGTTCCTCCTCCGGCACGTCTTGCATGGTGGACAACCGGTCCAGGTCGATGCCGTGGTACCACGACATGATGAACTGGAGCGCCATCTGTGTGCCGGCTCGAGCCGCTGACGCTTTCCAGACCTCGAGTCGAGCCACGGCGTTCTCTAGCCACAGCGCCACCCGGCTATCCGGGGCCCCACGACCCGGCCACAAGGCAGAGATCACCTCCTTGCCGGTTGTCTTTAGCTGCTCCATGCTGTGCTGGAGGTGGATCAGCCAGTTCTCCATGGCCAACCCAAGCTCCGCCATGTCCCAGTCGGCGTTCTTTGCAAGATCGCGCCCGTGCTCCTGCAGATACTCCCGGTGTTTCGCCACGGCTTGCTCAGCGTGGTGCTGGGTCTCCGGGAAGCACTCTGGAAAAGAGAAACGGGAATCAAAAAACCAACTCAAGGGCAAGAAAAACACAGCCGGCTGAAAAGGAAAATCAAGACTCACGCTGGAAGGAATCATCCAGTTTGAGGGCAAAATGCAGCGACGAGTCCTGCTTCCTCTCCAACGCCGTCTCCGCCTAAGCTAGCTCAGCCTCATGTGCCTCAAGCGTCTTCACGAGCCGGGTCACCTCGTCGTGGAGAGCGGCGGTCCATTGGGCAGCATCAGCTGCCTACTTTGCGGCGTCCTCCCTGGCTGCCACCACCCGCTGCACGTCCGCCCTCAAGCACTCTTGGGCCGCCTGCCCGTCCACTAGCAAGGCGCCAACCGATCCCTTTCCGAGATGATCGCCTGGACACTCTGCGCTAGCCGGTCCCGCTCGGAGACCACCCCGTCCTTCTCCCCCCAAAGGGCGTTCAACTGTCCTGCAAAATAAACCAAGCAACGGTTACTAAAAACACACAAGACACGGCCTGGCCGCCGAGCATCCGACCTGAATCTCAGGGGCTACGCGCCCCCACTGGATTGAGCGTACCTCGGATCCTCTTCAGCTCCTCCTCCAACCGGTAGAAGTCGTGCTTACTATGGTTGTGGATGGCGACCGCTTCATCAAAAAGCTCTTGCCGCTGGGCGTTGCCTGCCTGCTCTAGGAAGCCAGAGTTAAAAGAATGCAAGCGAAGGAAGATTCGTCCTGGCTGCCCCGTAGCCAGTCAGCCGGCCTGCATCTCGGGTGCTACACCCAGTGAGTGCGCTCGTGTGCCCCCACTGAAAAACAAAAGAAAGCAGAATGCAAGCGAAGGAAGATCCCACCAGTCTGGCCCGCAGCCGGTCAGCTGGCCCGCATCTCGGGGGCTACACCCAGTGGGTGCGCTCGCGTGCCCCACTGAAAAGCGAAAGAAGATCTGGCCTGGCTGCCCCACAGCCGGTCAGCCGGCCCACATCTCGGGGGCTACACCCAGTGGGTGCGCTCTTGTGCCCCCATTGGAAAAATCAACGAAGCCGAGCAAAGTTTACCTTGGCACATTGCAGGGTGCTATAGGCCGCCTCCACAAACCTAGACAACTCCTCACGGCACCGCACCAGAACGCCACCCAGCTCCCCAAAGTGCCGGGACTAGGCCACCGCCCGGCGGAGGCGGGAAGGCAGGGACGCGAGCCAGCGCCTCCCAGTCCTAGATCACATCCGGCATGCTCGTCCGGGACCGTCTCCCCCCGCTGCCGTCCCGGCATCCGCCGTGGAACCTGCTGCCTGGCGGCAGTTGAGAACGACAAGGGCGCGAGAATCGGCTCCCAGCAATCCTGCGTCCGGCGCCGCCGCTGCCTCCTCCCCCAGCCGGCTCGGCGCGATGATCGCGGCGGCCGACACCTCCATCTCCATGGTCGGCACCTCCAGTGTCGCCTCTGGTGCCACCGGGAGCTCCGGCACGCCGACCAGGGTCGGATTGGCGACGGGCGGCGCCACCGCCGACTCCACCTATCGGGGCTCCTCGGGGGCCGGCTCGAGAGGTCGCTCCCCCTGGCTGGGCTACCTCCGCCCCGGACGGAGAGATGACCATCTCCGTAGCTAGTCATCGTGGCTCGCTCGACGGAGGTCTCGACATACGAGTCGACTTTGTCGCCGAGTCCGATGCCCACGCAGGGTCCACAAACCTCCTCTGCCTCCCGCCACTCGAAGCCCAAAGCGAGAGGGTCCGCCCTGGGCTCCTGACTTTGAGGCTCGTAGTTCCGCGAGCCTCCTCTTCTCCTCATGCAATGTGGCTGCATGCTCCTGAGCCAGTCGGTTGGCCGCCTCTGCTGGACCGGTTATCGACTCCACATCGTGGAGCTCGATGGGGTCCCTGGAGCAGGCAAATACTCAAACGTCTGCCGGCACACGACTCACATAGAGAAACCCACACAAGAAATGAAGCACTTACCCGGCGACAATGGCCAGAGCCTGCTTGGCACGCACCGGCGGCTTTGACGTGACTGCCTTCGCTCGCTTACGAGGTGGCGGTTGGGCCGCCGGGTCCACCTGAGCCAGCCTCTTCCCCAGGCTGGAGGTCCCGACCGCCTAGGCACACGCCGGCTTCTCCTTGGTTCGCCCGCGCGAGGCCTGCTGAGTTGTGGGGGAGGCGCGTTCAGGATCCGGATGTCATCATCATCGTCGTCGTCATCATCGGTCCAATCTTTGACCGTGGGGCCGGAGGGGAACTCACCAGCCACTCTGGACCCGTCGCCTCCCGGGTCACCTGCCGCCTCGGCCTCTCCCGACGAGTTGACCCCCTCTTTGGGTCCACCACCTAGTTCATAGTCCTCGGAGTCGGACTCGGCGCGCTCCGCTGTTGGAAATATGCCCTAGAGGCAATAATAAAATGGTTACTATTGTATTTCCTAGTTCACGATAATTGTCTATTATTCATGCTACAATTGTGTTAACCGGAAATCGTAATACATGTGTGAATACATAGACCACAACATGTCCCTAGTGAGCCTCTAGTTGGCTAGCTCGTTGATCAATAGATGGTCACGGTTTCATGACCATGGACATTGGATGTCATTGATAACGGGATCACATTATTAGGAGAATGATGTGATGGACAAGACCCAATCCTAAGCATAGCACAAGATCGTGTAGTTCGTTTGCTAAAGCTTTTCAATGTCAAGTATCGTTTCCTTAGACCATGAGATTGTGTAACTCCCAGATACCGTAGGAATACTTTGGGTGTGCCAAACGTCACAACGTAACTGGGTGGCTATAAAGGTACGCTACGGGTATCTCCGAAAGTGTCTGTTGGGTTGACACGAATCGAGATTGGGATTTGTCACTCCGTGTGACGGAGAGGTATCTCTGGGCCCACTCGGTAAGACATCATCATAATGAGCTCAATGTGACTAAGGAGTTGGCCACGGGATGATGTGTTACGGAACGAGTAAAGAGACTTGCCGGTAACGAGATTGAACAAGGTATAGGGATACCGACGATCGAATCTCGGGCAAGTACCATACCGATAGACAAAGGGAATTGTATACAGGATTGATTGAATCCCTGACATCGTGGTTCATCCGATGAGATCATCGTGGAGTACGTGGGAGCCAACATGGGAATCCAGATCCCGCTGTTGGTTATTGGCCGGAGAGGTGTCTCGGTCATGTCTACGTGTCTCCCGAACCCGTAGGGTCTACACACTTAAGGTTTGATGACGCTAGGGTTCTAGGGAAATGGTATACGTGATTACCGAAGGTTGTTCGGAGTCCCGGATGAGATCCCGGACATCACGAGGAGCTCTGGAATGGTCTGGAGGTAAAGATTGATATATAGGAAGTCTAGTTTTGGTCACCGGAAAGTTTTCGGGCTCATCGGTATTGTACCGGGAGTGCCAGGAGGGTGCCGGAGGACCCCCGGGAGGGGTGTGACGACCAGAGGACTTCATGGGCTGTTAGATAAAGTGTGTCAGCCCTTATTGGGCTGGGAAATACTTTTGCTAAAGGCCCATGTGGCTGGAGATAAGAGATAGGGCTGAAAAAGATTTAAAAGGAGGAGATCCACCTCCCTTGTGGGAGGTGGACTCTCCCCCTAGCTTGGCCGAACCTCTCCTCCTTGGAGGAGGGGTCAAGCCAGCCCTCCCTCTCCCTCCTCCTATATATACTTGAGGTTTTGGCCCTTTGAGAACAGATCTGAACTCTCTCGCTCTCGGCGAAGCTCTACCTCTCTTCTTCCTCCTCCGCAGTGCTTGGCGAAGCCCTGCCGGGATACCTTGCTACTCCACCACCACCACGCCGTCGTGCTGCTGCTGGAGCTCTTCCCCAACCTCTCCTTCCTCCTTTCTGGATCAAGGCGTAGGATACGTCACCGGGGTGCACGTGTGTTGAACGCGGAGGTGCCGTCCGTTCGGCACTTGATCGGATCTTCCGCGATCTGAATCGCTGCGAGTACGACTCCATCAACCGCGTTCTTGTAACGCTTCCGCTTAGCGATCTTCAAAGGTATGAAGATGCAATCTCTCCCCTCTTGTTGTTGGTTTCTCCATAGATAGATCTTGCTGACACGTAGGAAAATTTTGATTTACTACCACGTCTTCCAACATCCGCCTCGAAGATCTGGGGGTGTGGACCGTCCGACGTGTTCTACCAAACGAAAAGTTGCGGTCAGCGTGTTGGGGCCGGCTGAAAGGATTCAAAGAGAAAGAAAAATCACCTTGATAGGGCATACCAGGGGTGTCGGGCTATGCCAGGCGTACAGCTCCTTGTCGCTCGACAGGGCGTACCAGGGGTGTCGTGCTATGCCAGGCGTACAGCTCCTTGTCGAAGGACCAAGTCCCCGGCACCAGCTTGAAGGTCATGATGGCGTTCACCCACGCCACCACTCGAGCCGGCGTCAGCTCAACAGTCGAGAGCCGGCGGGGGTCCCGATGGCTAGACATATCACAGATCCGGTGCGGTCTCAGTTGGAGAGGCAACACCTAGCGTGCAATGAAGGTTGCCACCAGGTCGGAGGCGACCAACCCTTCCCCGCTCCTCATGGCCAGGAGTCGGCCCAGCTCTTCAAACGCGGCCCCGTGCGGAGCGGACCCTGACCAGTTCACTCTGATGGACGGGGTATTGACGAACATCGGTAGCGAGATGTAGTCCTGCTGCGGATTGGCGTTCTTCACATAGAAGAACGTCCGGTTCCACCCTTTGACGGATTCGATGAGGCTTAAGTGGGGAAAGCATGAGCCGCGTCAGCACACCACTGCGCCCTCGCAAGCGTATGGCTCCTCGCTGTTCTTTAGAGCCTTGAGATAGAAGAGCTTCTTGAAGAGGTCCACGTAGGGAAGCATCCCAAGATAGCCCTCGCACAAGGTCATGAAGCCCGCGATGTAGAGAATGGCATTGGGGTCGAGGTGGTGCAGTTGGAGATCAAAGGAATCCATCAAAAGACAGAAGAAGAGGCTGACTGGAAGGACGAAGCCGCGCGAGAAGTGGCAGGCAAAGACGACGTGCTCCCTTGCCTGTGGCTTGGGCACCACCTCATTGCCCAGCGCGTGGGCGACCACGCGCTTCTCCGATGGTAGCATGCAGTTGTGGCGAAGCTCCATGATGGTATCCTCCATGACGATGGAGCCAGCCCAGCTTCTGGAGGGGCCATCGGACATCGCTGTGTCGGGACGGCGCGGGGTGACGAGCGGGCGGAAAGGCGAGCGAGCAGGCGGCAGCGCAAGAAGGAGCAGAGAAGGCAAGGAGAAAGACGACGAAGGGGGCAACTGGAACGTGGCTGCCTCCGCCCCTCGCCCTTCCCCTTTAAGTATGGGGGCAACGCCCGGGGGAGGTGGGGATTAACTGTGCCCACTCCCCAAGGATATCCGCGTGGTCGTGGGCACCTCGGGCTGCAACCGCCATGAGTTGGGCGCAAAAGATCTTGGCCTGTGGCACGAGGCCTATTGGGCTACACCCGCGGTCTAGTGAACTAGGCCCAGGGCGACGTCCCGTCTGCCCACGAGCGCGAGCCCCATGGCATCATTCCACTCCGTGTCGCGCATCGCGGGCTGACATGGGACCCGGAGAAGCATGACGGAACCCAAGGAGTCAGGGGCAACTGCTGGCTCGACCAGCCATTTGGCTCCGTGTAGGGGGCGAGTGCCGCATGAGGGAAGCTGTCGGCTCCCCCTCGTCTGGCAGACGTGGGCCCCCATCGGCTTTGGGGACTACTGACGGGGTTATAACCCCTGGGTAGGCCAAAGCTACGGGGTTCTCTCCCATGCTTCAAGAAAAATCATGTTGTCGGCTTGTCCTTGGCCAGCAGGAATGTTGTCGGCTGGCTCGTGGCCGGCTGACGCACGGCCGACAAGCTCGTTACCGGCCGGCCAAGGAGCTGGCTTAGCCCTGGCCGGCTACCTCTAGGTCGGCCCTTTCGATGACCCTCGAATGAACGGGCTCCCATCCCATCTCTCTACGCGCGAGTACGGTGACAATACAAGACCCCCACGACGGATCCCGACGCGGCCACAGTGATCGCTGACGTGGGGCACGCATGGCTATAGTCTGGACGGTCGTATTGCTGACCTTGGCTGACCGCGACCGGGTAGGGCAACAGTGCCGGCACGCCTCAGCCCACTCCATTACCTTCCCCCGCATGGCTACATCGCTACCGGCCGTACCGGAGACCTCGGCCGGCTGGCGCAAGGCGACACCCCTTGGGCGGCTCGTGTCGTGGCAGGTGGGCGAGGGCCAATCGCGGAGCCAGCTGGCAGGCCCCAGTGGGCGATGGGATCGCACAGCCGGTGGGCCCTACGAGTCATGAGAAGCCTCAACGGGTGGACCCCCTAGCCAGTCGGAGAGGCTGCCCGCCGGGTCCCCCACCCAGTGCTTTAGGGATATTGTAAGCCGGGGGGTTGGCCTATAAAAACCCCCGAGCCCCTCATGCATACTGGGATAGATTGAAAACACACGCACATGGGATCCCTTCCTCCCACATCCACTCATGTAGCAAAGGAGAAGGAACTGGCTGCTCCTTCCTCCACCTCTAGACAATGGCTCCAGGAGCACCATTGTAACCACCCTCGTCTATCAACCTAGACCAAGCAGGATTAGGGGTATTACCTCCCACGGAGGGCCCTGAACCTGGGTACATTGTGCGTCCCCCGCCACTTGTGCCTAATCCCGCTCTCGGAGCCCGTCGGCATCCTCCGGCCCAAACCACCTTCGATAAGCCTACCCATGGCATCTGTCATGAGAAAACAGCGACAATGATTCTCCTATTGGCTCGATAACCTTGGTTCTCACTGAGGGAAATACTTATTTCTACCGCACTGCATCTCCTCTCCTCTTTGGGGGAAAACCCAATGCAGATTACAAGTAGCGCCTATGGATAAACCCTTCAAATATAGCTCAAGGAAACCAGTAGTCCATATGGATTGTCATCAATTACCAAAACAAAACATGGGGGCACTATGCTCTTTCACCAGGTCTGCGCAAAGTCTGTCGCATGACGGTCTTGGTCCAACGTCATGGACACATGCTGATACTTATGATCTCTGTTGGGTTTTCCGTGAAGATGAAAGGGTAATTGCAGCACAATATGGGTAAGTATTTCCCTCAATTAAGAAATCAAGGTTTATCGAACCAATAGGAATATACATCCACAACCATCTTCAACGGCTGCATACGAAAGAGCAAACAACCTGCACCCAACTCGGGCAAGAGGTTGTCAATCCCCTTGATCTCGTTATTTGCAAGAAAGTGAAGTGTGTAGATAATAGTAGATAATTGAAAAATAAAATAAAATAAAAATAATGGCAGCAAGGTAAAGATAAGTTTTGTAAATACATAAGTGAATCGACCCTGGGGCACAGTTTTCCCTAGGAGCATCTCTCATGAAAGTAAGCACAAAGTGGGTAAACAAATTAGTGTTGGGGAAATGATAGGAAAGCGCATAGTTATGTGATATTAACGGCAATGATCATGTGTATATAGGCATCATGTCCAAAAAATAGGCCGACTCCAGCCTACACATATTACTATTTGTTGGAAATATGCCCTAGAGGCAATAATAAATTAGTTATTATCACATTTCCTTGTTCGTGATATTGTTTATTATCCATGCTAGAATTGTATCGATCAGAAACTCAGATACATGTGTGGATACATAAACAACACCATGTCCCTAGTATGCCTCTAATAGACTAGCTCATTGATCAAAGATGGTCAAGGTTTCCTAGCCATGGACATGAGATGTCATTTGATAATGGGATCACATCATTAGGAGAATCATGTGATGGACAAGACCCAAACTATAAACATAGCATATGATCGTGTCAGTTTATTGCTATAGTTTTCTGCATGTCAAGTATCTGTTCCTATGACCATGAGATCATGCAACTCACTGACACCAGAGGAGTACCTTGTGTGTATCAAACATCGCAACGTAACTGGGTGACTATAAAGGTGCTCTACAGGTATCTCTGAGCGTATCTGTTGAGTTGGCATGGATCAAGACTAGGATTTGTTACCCCATGTGACGGAGAGGTATCTCAGGGCCCACTCGGTAATACAACATCACCACAAGACTTACAAGCAATGTGACTAAAGTGTTAGCCACGGGATCTTGTATTATGCAACGAGTAAAGAGACTTGCTGATAACGAGATTGAACTAGGTATAGAGATACCGATGATCGAATCTCGGGCAAGTAACATACCGAAGAACAAAGGGAACAACATACGGGATTAACTGAATCCTTGACATAGAGGTTCAACTGATAAAGATCTTTGTAGAATATGTAGGAACCAATATGGGCATCCAGGTCATGCTATTGGTTATTGACTCTAGAGGTGTCTCGGTCATGTCTACATAGTTCTCGAACTCGCATGGTCTGCACACTTAACGTTTGGTGACGTTTCAATAGTATTGAGTTATGTATGTTGGTGACCAAAGGTTGTTTGGACTCTCGGATGATATCCAGACATCACGAGGATCTTCGAAATGGTCCAAAGATAAAGATTGATATATAGGAAACTTGTATTTGGGTTCCCGAAAAGTTTCGGGCACTGTCGGTAGTATATCGGGAGTGATGAATGGGTTCCAGGGGTCCACCAGGAGGGGCCCACCCACCTCGGGGGGGCACATGGGCCCAAGAGGTGGCACACCAGCCCCTAGTGGGCTGGGCATCCAGCCCCATGAAACCCATGTGCCCAAAGAGGAGGAAAAGGTGGAGGTGGGAGGAGTCCTCGTTGGACTAGGACTCCTCCCGGTGCCCCACCTCTTATAGGAGGTGGACTCCACCACCCTGGCCGGTGGCCAAGTCCTAGGGAAAACCCTAGGGCGCCTCCTCCCACCCCTTCCTCCTATATATACTAGAGGTTTGAGGGCATCCCACCACCTGAAAGCCATGTGCTGCCCTCCTCCATCTAGATCGTCTCTCTCCTCTAGATCTGTTCGGTATAGCTCGGTGAAGCTCTGTCGGATCAGCTCCACCACCACCACCAAAACATCGTTATGCTACCAGAGAACTCATATACCTATTCACCCTTGCTTGCTGGATCAAGGAGGTGGAGATCGTCATTGAGCTATACGTGTGTTGAACGCGGAGGTGTCGTCCGTTAGGCGCTAGATCAGAAGGACCGTGATTGGATTGCGGGACTATTCATGATTGGATCGCAAGACGGATCATGATCAGATCACGGGACGACTTGCGATTTGGATCATGAAGACGTTCAACTACATCAACTCCGTTTCTTAACGCTTCCCGCTTAGCGATCTACAAGGATATGTAGATCCACTCACCCTCTCGTAGATGCTCATCACCATGGATAGATCTTGTGTGTGTAGGAAATTTTTTGTTTCCCATGCAACATTCCCCAATAGTGGTATCTGAGATAGGTCAATGTGTAGATAAGATCACGAGTAGAACACAAAAGAGTTTGTGGGCATTGATGCTCAGATTGCTTCCTCCCTTGGTGTTTTATTGATTCAGCGGTATTGTGGGATGAAGCGGACCGGACAAACCTTACTCGTACGGTTACGGGACACCGGTTCCATTGACTGACATGTGACTTTGTTGCGTAAAGATGGCTGGCGGGTGTCTGTCTCTCCTACTCTAGTTGGATCGGATTCGACAAAGGCAGTCCTTGAGAAGGTTGAATAGCAATTTGTGTATCACCATTGTGGTTTTTGTGTAGGTGAGAATTGTTCTTGTTATATACCCATAGCAGCCACGTAAAACATGCAACAACAATTAGAGGACGTCTAACTTGTTTTTGCAGGGTATGTTGTGATATGATATGGCCAATTACATGATGAGATATATGTGATGTATGAGATGATCATGTTTTGTATAGAATATCACGACTCGCATGTCGTTGAGTATGACAACCGGCAGGAGCCATAGGGTTATCTTTAATTATTGTATGACTTGCGTGTCAATCATTAAGCGCTATGTAATGCTCTACTTTATCGCTAAGCGGTAGCAGTAGTAGTAAAAGCATGGTGGGCACGACAACCCCGATAGCGACACGTTGATGGAGATCAAGATGATGGAGATCATGGTGTCATTCCAGTGACGATGGAGATCATGTCGGTGCTTTGGAGATGGAGATAAGAAGCACAAGTTCATGGCCATATCATGTCACTTATGATTTGCATGTGATGTTAATCCTTTTATGCATCCTATTTCGTTTAGGACGACGGTAGCATTATAAGGTGATCCCTCACAAAAATTTCAAGATAAAATTGTGTTCTCCCCAAGTGTGCACCATTGCGAAAGTTCATCGTGTGGAGACACCACGTGATGATCGGGTGTGATAGACTCTACGTTCACATACAATGGGTGCAAGCCAATGTTGCACGTGCAGAACACTCGGGTTAAACTTGACAAGCCTAGCATATACAGACATGGCCTCGGAACACAAGAGACCGAAAGGTCGAACATGAGTCATATAGTAGATATGATCAACATGATGATGTTCACCATTGAAACCACCTCAACTCACGTGATGATCGTACTTGAGTTGGTGAATTTGGATCATGTGACACTTGGATGACCGGAGGGATGTCAATTTGAGTGAGAGCTTTTAAGTAATTTGATTAACTAAACTCATTGTCATGAACATAGTCTAAAGTTGTCTTTGCTAAATTATGTTGTAGATCAATAGCTCGCGCTATAGCTCCCCTGTATTTTTGATATGTTCCTAGAGAAAATAGAGTTGAAAGATGATGGTAGCAATTATGCGGGCTGGTCCATAAACTGAGGATTGTCCTCATTGCTACACAAAAGGCTTATGTCCTTGATGCACCGCTTGGTGCGCCACCCCCTCTAGCGTCATCTGTGGATGTTGTGAACATCTGACATGCATGTTGTGATGACTACTTGATAGTTCGGTGCATCATGCATTGAGGCTTAGAATTGAGGCTCCAAAGACGCTTTGAATGTCACGAAGCATATGAGATGTTCCAAGAGCTAGAATTGAGATTTCAGGCTCGTGCCCATGTTGAGAAGTATGAGACCTCCAACAAGATTCTTTACCTGTAAGATGAAGGAGAATAGCTCAATCTGTGAGCATGTGCGCAGATTGTCTGGGTACTACAATCTCTTGAGTCGAGTGGGAGTTGATCTTCCAGATAAGATAGTCATTGATATAGTTCTCCAAGTAACTGTCACCAAACTACTAGAGCTTCATGATGAACTATAAACCTGCCAGGGATGGAAATGATCCCTGAGCTATTCATGATGTTTGACACTGCGAAGGTAGAAATCAAGAAGGAGCATCAAGTGTTGATGGTTAGTAAAACCACTAGTTTTGATAAGAGAAAGGGCAAGGAGGGAAACATCATGGATGGCAAGCCAGTTGCTGCTCTAGTGAAAAAACCCAAGGTTGAACCCAAACCCGAGACTAAGTGCTTCTATTATGAGGAGAGAGGTCGTTGAAGCGGAACAACCCTAGATACTTGGTAGATAAGAAGGTTGGCAATGTCAACAAAAGTATATTTGATATACATGTTATTGATGTGTACCTTACTAGTACTCCTAGTAGCACTTGGGTATTAGATACCGGTTCAGTTGCTAAATGTTAGTAACTCGAAATAATAGCTATAGAATAAATGGAGACTAGCTAAGGGCGAGGTGACGATGTGTGTTGGAAGTGTTTCCAAAGTTGATGTGATCACCATCACACGCTCTCTCTACATTCAGGATTAGTGATGAACATAAATAAATGTTATTTGGGGTTTGCGTTGAGCATGAACGTGATTAGATCGTGTTTATTGCGATACTATTATTCATTTAAGTTAGAGAATAATGGTTATTCTGTTTACATGAATAATACCTTCAATGGTCATGCACCCAATGAGAATGGTTTATTGAATCTTGATCGTAGTGATACGCATGTTCATAATATTGATGCCAAAAGATGCAAAGTTAATAATGATAGTACCACATACTTGTGGCACTACCGCTAAGGTCATATTGGTGTAAAACGCATGAAGAAACTCCATGTTAATGGATCTTTGGACTCACTCGATTTTGAATCGGTTGAGACATGCAGACCATGCCTCTTGGGCAAGATGACTGAAACCCCGTTTTCCAGTATGACGGAGCGGGCAAGTAACTTATTGGAAATGATACATGTTGATGTATGCGGTCCAATGACTGTTGTAGCATGCGGTGGATATCATTATTTTCTTACCTTCACTGATGTTTTGAGTAGATATGGGCATATTTACTTGATGAAACACAAGTCTGAAACGTTTGAAAAGTTCAAGCAAATTCAAAGTGAAGTTTGAGATCATCGTGACAAGAAGATAAAATGTCCATGATATGATCGTGGAGGTGAATATCTGAGTTACGAGTTTGGTATACAACTTAAAGACAACGTGAAAGTTGTTTTACAACTCACGCCACCTGGAACACCATAGTGTGATGGTGTATCCGAACGTCGTAGTCATGCTCTATTGGATATAATGCGTACTATGATGTCTCTTATCGTTTTGCCACTGTCGTTTTGGGGTTATGCATTAGAGACAACTACATTCACTTTAAATAGGGCACCATCTAAATCCGTTGAGATGACACCATATGAATTATGGTTTGGCACAAATTTTCATTCCGCGGAGTTTGGGAGTGCGACGCTTATGTCTGATGAGCTCGAACCCAAAGCGGAAAGGTGCATCCTCATAGGATACCCAATAGAGAAGGTTGGGTACACCTTCTATCTTAGATCCGGAGGCAAGGTGTTTGTCAATAAAAATGGGTCATTTCTCGAGAAAGAGTTTCTCTCAAAACAATTGAGTGGGAGGAAGATAGAACTTGATGAGGTTGTTGAACCTTTGTTTCAACCAGTGAGTAGCGCAGCGCAGAAAGATGTTTCTGTGGAGCCTAGTCGATTGAAGAGGAAGTTAATTATGATGATAATGAAGCTTCACATCAAGTTACTATCGAACCTCGTAGGTCGACAAGGACGCGTACTGCTCCTGAGTGGTATGGCAACCCTGTCTTAGAGGTCATGTTGTTCGACAATGATGAACCTACGAACTATGGAGAAGCAATGATGGGCCTAGATTCCAACAAATGGTTAGACGCCATGAAATCCAAGAAAGGATCCATGTATGAAAACCAAGTATGGACTTTGGTAGACTTGCCCATTGAATGGCAGGTCGTTGGGTACAAATGGACCTTTAAGATGAAGACAAACACTGATGGTGAATGTCACCATTTATAAAGCTTGACTTGTCACAAAGAAGTTTCTGCAAAGTTCAAGGAGTTGATGATACGTCTACATCGTATCTACTTTTCCAAACTCTTTTTCCCTTGTTTTGGACAGTAATTTGCATGATTTGAATGGAACTAACCCGGACTAACGTTGTTTTCAGCAGAATTGCCTTGGTGTTATTTTTGTGCAGAAATAAAAGTTCTCGGATTGATCTAAAAATTTACGGAGAATATTTTTGGGATTAATAAAAAATACTGGTGATAGAATCAACTGGAGGGGGCCACCCATTGGCCACAAGCCATGGGGGACGTCCACCCCCTGGCCGCGCCCAAGTGGCCTCTAGGCCCTCTGCAGCTCCACCGACCTCAACTCCAACTCCATATAACCCAATTCGGGGAGAGAAAAAATAGAGAGAAGAGTTCACCATGTTTCACGATACGGAGCCACCGCCACCTCCTGTTCTTCCTCGAGAGGGCAGATCTGGAGTCCGTTTTGGGCTCCGGAGAAGGGAAATTGACGCCGGCGTCATCACCAACCATCCTTCATCACCAATTTCATGATGTTCTCTACCATTCGTGAGTAATTCCATCGTAGGCTTGCTGGATGGTGACGGGTTTGGATGAGATTTACCATGTAAAGTTAGTTTTGTTAGGGTTTGATCCCTAGTATCCACTATGTTCTGAGATTGATGTTGCTATGACTTTGCTATGCTTAATACTTGTCACTAGGGCCCAAGTGCCATGATTTAATATCTGAACCTATTATGTTTTCATGAATATATATATGTGTTCTCGATCCTATCTTGCAAGTTGTAGATACCTATTACGAGTTATGATCCGCATCCCCCAGGGTGACAATAACTAGGATTCTTTTCGGTGATTACCGTAGTTTGAGGAGTTCATGTATTCACTAAGTGCTAATGCTTTGGTCCGGTTCTCTATTAAAAGGAGGCCTTAATATCCCTTTCTTTCCATTAGGACCCCGCTGCCACGGGAGGGTAGGACAAAAGATGTCATGCAAGTTCTTTTCCATAAGCATGTATGACTGCATATGGAATACATGCCTACATAACATTGATGAATTGGAGCTAGTTTTGTCTCACCCTATGTTATAACCGTTGCATGATGGATCCCATCCGACATAATTATCCATTACTGATCCATTGCCTACGAGCTTTTCACATATTGATCCTTGCCAAGTTACTTTTCCGTTGCTACTGTTACAATCACTACAAAACTACTACTATCACTTTTGCTATCGTTACCATTACTTCCATACTACTTTGCTACTAAATACTTTACTGTAGATATTAAGTCTTTCAGGTGTGGTTGAATTGACAACTCATTTGCTAATACTCTAGAATATTCCTTGGATCCCCTTGTGTCAAATCAATAAATTTGGATTGAATACTCTACCCTCGAAAATTGTTGCGATCCCTCATACTTGTGGGTTATCAAGAACTTTTTCTGGCGCTGTCGCCGGGGAGCATAGATATATTCTCTGAGTCACTTGGGATTTATATCTGTTGATCACTATGAAGAATCTGAAAGACCCCAAAACCAAGATCTATCCCTCTACTATGAGGGGAGGTAAGGAACTGCCATCTAGCTCTGCACTTGATTCACCTTCTGTTATGAGTAAATTTGCGACACCACCACCTGCTATTGATTCTGATATGTTGCAAGTAATTGATGATGCCACTTCTGCTATGCATGATGCTTATGATGGTACTTTGCTTAATAATACTATGCCACTGGGTGAATTTCTTGATGAACAAATTGCTAGAGTCAATGCTGAAATAGATGATATTTATGAAACTGTTGAAATTATTGAAACTGCACACTATGAGACACCTGTTAGACCTATCTCTCCTAGATATGAATTGCCTAATATACCTAAGGGTTATGTAATGGAGGGAGAGGTAGATAGGGACTTTCTTGCTTGTAAGGATAGAGATGATATTAAGAAATTGCTATGCAAGTGGAAGGAAAAATCTTTGAATGCTAGAATGCAATATGATCCTAAGTTTGCTACTTCACCTATCTTTTTTACTGATAAGTATTATGAATTCTCTGTTGATCCTGAGTTAATTACTTTGGTTGAATCCGATCCTTTCCATGGTTATGAATCTGAAACTGTTGTGGCACATCTTACTAAATTGAATGATATAGCCACCCTATTCACTCATGAGGAAAAAAATCATTATTACTATATTCTTAAGTTGTTTCCTTTCTCATTAAAGGGTGATCCTAAGATATGGTTTAATTCTCTTGCTCCTGGTTGTGTGCGTAGTCCCCAGGATATGATATATTACTTCTCTGAAAAATATTTTCCTACCATAAGAAACAAGATGCCTTGCAGGAAATACTTAACTTCGTGCAAATTAAAGAAGAGAGTCTCCCATAAGCTTGGGGGAGGCTTCTCTAATTACTTAATGCTTTGCCTGATCATCCTCTCAAGAAAAATGAAATACTTGATATCTTTTATAATGGACTAACTCATGCTTCTAGGGACCACCTAGATAGTTGTGTTGGTTGTGTTTTCAGGAAACGAACTGTTGAACAAGATGAACTACTATTGAATAATATATTGAGCAATGATAATGATTGGACTATTCCTGAACCACCTCCAAAGCCCACTCCGAAGAAAAGAGGTATTCTATTTCTCAGTCCTAAAGATATGCAAGAGGGAAAGAAATCTATGAAAAAAAGGTATCAAGGCTGAAGATGTTAAGAATCTACCACCTATTGAGGAAATACATGGTCTTGATAACCCGACACAGGTAATAGAGGTAAATTATCTCCGTAGATTTAATGAAGGTGATATTCCTTATAAGAAGTCCGCTAGCTAATGCTTGGATGAGTTTGATAACTTTGTTGTTAAGCAAGAAAAATTCAATGCTTATGTTAGTAGACAATTGAAACAAAATGCTTACATGCTTGATCACTTAGGTGATTATATGGGTAGAACTATTAATGATCTTAAGCTTATTAGTAAACATGCTTCCATGGTAACTACTCAAGTAGAACAAGTACTTAAGGCACAAAATGATTTGCTTAATGAGATGAATGGTAAGAACAATGATCATTCTGTTAGAGTTGTGGCTAGAGGTGGTAAAATGACTCAGGAAGATTTGTATCCTCAGGGCCATCCTAAGAGAATTGAGCAAGATTCTCAGGACATTAATACTGATACACCTAGTCCTTCCATTAATAAAAGGAGAAAGAATGATGATACGACTTTGCATGCTCCTAGTGAACCTGTTATAGATACACCTAAAAACCCAAATGATATTTCTATTTCTGATGCTGAGACACAATTTGGTAATGAACATGAGCTTAGTGATAATATTAATGATGATGTTCATGTTGATGCTCAACCTAGTGATGATAATGATGTGGAGATTGAACCTGTTGTTGATCTTGATAACCCACAACCTAAGAATAAAATATATGACAAAAGAGATTTTGTTGCTAGGAAGCATGCTAAGGAAAGAGAACCATGGGTTCAGAAACCCATGCCCTTTCCTCCTAAACCATCCAATAAAAAGGATGATGAGTACTTTGAGTGTTTTGTTGAAATGCTTAGACATGTCTTTTTACGTATGCGCTTGACTGATATTCTGAAAATGTCACCTTATGCTAAGTATATGAAAGATATTGTGACAATTAAAAGAAAGATATCGGAAACTGAGATTTCCACCATGCTTGCTAATTATATCTTTAAGCGTGGAATACCAAAGAAACTCGGAGATCTCGGAGTACCTGCAATACCATGATCTATAAAAAGAAATTATGTTAAAACTACTTTATGTGACCTTGGAGCTGGTGTTAGTGTTACGACTTTCTCTTTGTATTGTAGACTAGATTTGAATAAGTTGACACCTACTAAAATCTCTCTACATATAGCTGATAAATCAACTGCTTTACCCATCGGTATTTGTGAGGATGTGCCTGTCATAATTGCAAATTTTACTATCCTAAAGAACTTTGTTATTCTTGATATTCCCAAGGACGACAGTATGTTGATCATCCTTGGTAGATTATTTTTGAATATTGTAGGGGCTGTTATTGATTGCAACAAGGACAATGTCGCTTTTCATGTTAATGGTAATGAACATACGATACACTTTTCAAAGAAACAACCTCAAGTTCATAGTATCAACTCCATTGAAAAAAATTGAACGATTATTATTGGAGATTTTGAATTTCCTCTCCCTACTGTCAAGAAGAAATATGAAATAATTATGGTAGGGGACATGCCTATCCTCGTTAAGGTAACTTAGTGTTATTCAAAAATTCTCTGGTTTCATGTTACTCCAAAGAAGTTTGTTAATAAGACTTGATCACCCTTATTGATGGATTCCTTTTGATGGGCATGAGGTGGATGGATTTTGAAGGCACAACCTTCTGTACCCAACTTTTACTTTTTGTTGTTTAGAATAAATAAAGTAAAAATTCTACTCCCTCTGTCCCAAAATTCTTGTCTTGGATTTTTCTAGATATGAATGCATATAAATACTAAAACGTGACTAGATACATCCATATGTAGATAAATTTAAGACAAGAATTTTGGGACGGAGGGAGTATTATTTTTCTGTTTTCTGATTTTTCTATGCAATAAAAGATGACCTGAAAATAAAAGTTTCCCAAATGCCCTAAAAATACAGTATGATTTTTTCTGGAATATTTAAGAATTTCTAGCACTAAGAACATATCAGGGGGTTGCACCAGTGGGCCACAAGCTCACAGGGTGCGACCACCCCCTGGTCACGCCCAAGAGGCTTGTGGGTCCCACGTAGGCCCCCTCACTTATTCCAACACCCATCCACTTCGTCTTCCTCCAGAAAAAATCCCACCATTGCTCAAACCCGTGTTCTAGCTCATTTTGCTGCCACTTTCGATCTCCTTGTGCAAAGCTCCAATTGCAAAACTGTCTTGGGGGATTGATCTTCGGTATGTGACTCCTCCAATGTTCCAATTAGTTTTTGTTTTAGAGATTTATATATTGAAAAAAAATTCTGTTGTGGTGAACTTGTTCTTGAGCTTGCATGTCAAAATTGTTTGGTCCCAAGTAGTTTTGATGCATGATATAGGCTCTAGGCACTTGTGGGGGTAGTTGCTATAAGTTTTGTGGAGTTTTGTTCACCTTTATTTTGAGTCACTAAAAATTTCAGAAATGTTTTAGAGAAAGAAATGATGAGGAGATTGTTAAGAGGCTCTTCAAGCCGGGGTGAAGAAGATCAAAATGAGGTGAAGAAGAAGTCCAAATACAATCTTCCTCGCGTCGCAGAGGTTCGGCCATGTGAATGGCCAAGTGATGCATTCTTGAGGGCGGCTAGAATTTATGAAGATTTCTATTATTTGGTAGAGAATGCAGGCATCACTGACTTCCTCAACGATAAGTGTGACCAGTCCTCCTACTCGCTAATATCTTCGTGCAAAACTTTCACTTTTATCCTAGGAAAGATCCTCCCATGGTAGAGTTTTACTTGTATGATGTGCCTAAGAAAATGACACTTTACGATTTTGCAATGTTTGCAAAATACCTTATGAGAGCGGCATTAGTGAATCACGTCCTAGAGACACGAAGGACTTTATTGCCGCAACCACTGTGGGGGAAGAGAGAGGGGTATGAAAGGCAAGAGTAGCTAGTTTACATTTTCCTGTTCTATGCTATTATTCATTATTTGCAGGGAGATGTTTAGTTGGTCGTGGGGAGAGTGAAGGCCTTAGTGCTCCCGACCTCGCCATTCCGCGCCACGCTTTACTTGTGGATAGTACTTTTAGTTTGGGCACTATGGTGGCCCAATGGTTGAATTTAAACCGTTCGAAGGGCCCCATATTCGGAGGTATCTATGCATCTCGTCTAGCCAAACACTTTAAGATACCCATTAGGCTTGATGAGGAAGAGGAAATGCCGCTACCTACAAGATATTTAGACTATAACAGTATGGTAACACATGATTTTATTAGGAAGGATAATGTTAGGAGGCTCCTTTACAACTTAGTATTTAGTCAAATTACTTGCGAGATTATTACTCTGTCTGCTTCTTCTTTGTTCGATATTCATCCAGGCAGGTACACTATTATGCCCAAGGACATCTACAGATATTGGGGTTTGTCGCAACCCCCGGCACCTGAGCCGGCACCAGCCTTGATCCGTATCAGGATCCAGTTTTTCAATGGGAGCCACACGAGCTCGACAACCAGTGGAACCCTCGGGACCCTCCGGAGTATCTAGGAGATGGTTATTTTCAGCCATGGCTCTAGACCAACTTAGGCCAAAAGCCTAAGCTTGGGGGAGTACGTATTTCTCACCGACATTACATTCATGTTCACACACTCATCTTAATAGTCGGTGCTCATAGTTTATCATTGTACCTTCCATGGTAGTTTATTTCTTCTTTCCGTTTTTTTCTTGTGTGCTTAATTAACCTTGAGAGAATCCAAACAAATAGTTGTAGCTTTACCTTCTAGTCTTTTAGTTGTAGAATTAAAAGAACCCAAAAATATTTCTCGTTCTTCTTTTGCTTGTTGGGAGCTTTCCCATGTAAATATTTTTTCTCGTTCTTGTTTTGAATTTTCTTTCTTTGGTCGTAAGGAGAAGACCACAATGAAAATGATGAGTGGCTCTCATATGCATTATTGCTTATCTATCAGAGAGCCCATATTACCTTGACTTCTCACTTGAGTTATTGTTTGCAGATTCCAACTTAGTCCAATGCACGTGCACTCTTATTATTATTATTCACATTGTTCGGTTGTGCAAGTGAAAGGAAATAATGGCGATATATGATGAAGAGATTGAGATGGAGAAAACCTGGTATGAACTCGACCTATTTTGTTTTTGTAAATATGATTGCTCATCGCTCTGGATTCAGATCGTTATGGATGAAACATATTTGCAATGACAATTAGAGACTATAGTTACTCACGCCATGCTTAATTATGTAAGAGTGGATGATGGTTTGTCTTGAGTGCCAACATGCATTTTAAAATGGTTGTGTTATAGTATGATAGGATGGTATCCTCCTTTGAATGATTCAAGTGGCTTGACTTGGCACATGTTCACACACGTAGTTGAAACAAAATCAACACAGCCTCCACGATATTTATGTTCATGGTGATTTATATCCTACTCATGCTTACATTCAATGTTGGTTAATCTCAATGCATGTTGATGACTGTTGTCGCTCTCTAGTTGGTCGCTTCCCAGTCTTTTTCTAGCCTTCACTTGTATTTAGCGGTAATACTGCTTGTGCATCCACTTCATTAAACCCAAAGTTGTCCCATCTGAGTCCACCACACCTACCTATATGTGGTATTTACCTGCCGTTCCAAGTAAATTTGCATGTGCCAAACTCTAAACCTTCAAATGATGTTCTATTTTGTATGCCCGAATCGCTCATGTTGCGACTGGGGGCGGTCAGTATATTCCGTGCTAGGTGGGTTATTCTCACGATATGTGTTGATTCACTATCACTCGCGAGAAAGTGGCTAGTATTCGGGATGTCCAGTTCCATCTCAAAAATCAAATCAAAATATAATGAAACAAAACTCCCCCAGGATTGTTGTTTGTATGGACTGTACCCATGGATTCGGCCAGTCGTGGAGTGTGTTCGATTGGTGGAGGGGGAGTAAAAACTTTATCATTCTATTTGGGAACCGCCTATAATGTATATAGCATGGAATATGGTGAAATAAATTGGTTGTTATGTTGGCAATGAAAGCATACCGCTCAAAATTATTATTCATCCCTGTCTTAAAAAGCTTGAGCTCTGGCACCTCTGCAAATCAATGATTCCCTCTATGAAGGGCCTATCTATTTTCCTTTACTGTTGAGTCATCCTCCTCTTATAAAAGGCAACAGTTAGAGAGCACCATTGTCATTTGTATGCTTTGATATTAATTGATATTGAGTATGGGTATGTCTGGATCTCTTTTACCATGAGTTACAATGTCTAGTCAGTCCTTGTTCTTTAGGGGTGCTCTGCATTTATGTTTTGCGGTCTCAGAAAGGGCTAGCGAGATACCATTATATCATATTGTATCATGATTGTTTTGATAAAATTGTTGTCATACGAGAGTTATTATTATTTCTTGCTAGTTGATTATGTCATTGGTATGAGTAAATGTGAGACCTAAATGTTATTGCGAACGTGTTTAGTCTATAATCTTTGCTGAAAATCTAAACATCAGTTAGACATATTTACAACAACAAGATCAAACAGAGTTTGCAAAAGTTTTTCATTGTCACTTTCAGTTTGTCAACTGAATTGCTTGAGGACAAGCAATGGGTTAAGCTTGGGGGAGTTGATACGTCTCCATCGTATCTACTTTTCCAAACTCTTTTGCCCTTGTTTTGGACTCTAATTTGCATGATTTGAATGGAACTAACCCGGACTAACGTTGTTTTCAGCAAAATTGCCTTGGTGTTATTTTTGTGGAGAAATAAAAGTTCTCGGATTGACCTAAAAATTTATGGAGAATATTTTTAGAATTAATAAAAAATATTGGTGAAATAATCAACCGGAGGGGGGCCACCCATTGGCCACAAGCCAGGGGCGCGGCCACCCCCTTGGCCATGCCCAGGTGGCTTGTGGGCCCCCAGTAGCTCCATCGACCTCAACTCCAACTTCATATAACCCTATTCGGGGAGAGAAAAATCGGAGAGAAGAGTTCATCGCGTTTCACGATACGGAGACGTCGCCACCTCCTGTTCTTCCTTGGGGGGGCAGATCTGGAGTCCGTTTTGGACTCCGGAAAGGGGAAATCGATGCCGTCGTCATCACCAACCATCCTTCATCACCAATTTTAGGATGCTGGCAGTGATGGGTTGGATGGGTTGGATGAGATTTACCATGTAATCTAGTTAGTTTTGTTAGGGTTTGATCCTTAGTATCCATTATGTTCGGAGATTGATGTTGCTATGACTTTGCTATGCTTAATGCTTGTCACTAGGGCCTGAGTGCCATGATTTCAGATCTGAACCTATTATGTTTTCATGAATATATATGTGTTCTTGATCCTATATTGCAAGTTGTAGACACCTATTACGAGTTATGATCCGCATCCCCCAAGGTGACAATAACTTGGGATTCTTTCCGGTGATTATAGTAGTTTGAGGAGTTCATGTATTCACTAAGTGCTAATGCTTTGTCAGGTTCTCTATTAAAAGGAGGCCTTAATATCCTTTAGTTTCCATTAGGGCCCTGCTGCCACGGGAGGGTAGGACAAAAGATGTCATGCAAGTTCTTTTTCATAAGCGTGTATGACTATATATGGAATAATGGAATACATGCCTACATTACATTGCTGAATTGGAGCTAGTTCTGTGTCACCCTATGTTATAATCGTTGCATGATGAATGCCATCCGACATAATTATCCATTATTGATCCATTGCCTATGAGATTTTCACATATTGATCCTTGCCAAGTTACTTTTCCGTTGCTAATGTTACAATCACTACAAAACTGCTACTGTCACTTTTGTCATCGTTACCATTACTTCCATACTGCTTTGCTACTAAATATTTTGCTACGGATATTAAGTCTTTCAAGTGTCGTTGAATTGACAACCCAGCTGCTAATACTCGAGAATATTCCTTGTCTCCACTTGTGTCGAATCAATAAATTTGGGTTGAATACTCTACCCTCGAAAATTGTTGCGATCCCCTATACTTGTGGGTTATCAGTTGACTACGATGAGACTTTCTCACCCGTAGAGATGCTAAAAGTCTATTGAAATTATGTTAGCAGTTGGTGCATTTTTTTATTATGAAATTTGGCAGATGGATGTTGAAACATAGTTTCCTTAACAGTTTCCATGAGGAAAGGTTGTATGTGATAGCAACCAGAAGGTTTTGTCACTCCTAAGGATGCTAAAAGGTGTGCAAGCTCCAGCAATCCTTCTATGGGCTGGAGCAAGCATCTTGGAGTTGGAATATACGCTTTGATGAGGTGATCAAAGTTTTTGGGTTTATTGTAACATCCCAAATTTTGGAATGTTATAATAATTATTAGAATGAATTGTTGTTTGCTTGAGTGATTGAAATTGAGTGAAAATTTGAAAACTTTTTGAAACTTTGAAAGTTTATTGAGAGAGAATGAGATGACTTTCCCAAACTTTCACTTTGCATTTTTTTTCTCATCAAGAATTCAAATTCATTTCATCACAAAACCCTAGAGTGAAGATGACATGACTTCTTCCATTTAAAGAAATGAAAAGGGATTTGAAAATGATTTGAATTTCCATTTTGAAAATATTTCAAATTCAGAAAACTTTATGCAACTCAATGATTTTCATGAGAGAAGATAAAATGACTTCTTCAAATTATATGAAATATGAGTTGGAAGTTTAAAATAAATCTTTGAATAGTGAATGTGAAAATCTCTGGATTTTCTTTTGGAATCATTTCATATTTGGTTCCTATTCCAATTTTCAAAGTATTCAAACCCCTGACAAAAATTTGAGAGGAGTAACATGACACTCCACACCAGGGACTTCTTGGTGATTTATTTGAATAATAAAAACCAGGGGTTATTCTGAAAAATATTTGCAAAGGGATTTAAAAGCAAAAGGGCAATTTCTGAAAATAATATTTTTTACAAGGTATTCAAATGCCAGAATAAAAATGTTCATTAAATTGCATTTATTATTCTGTTAATTTTGATATATAATACCCCTATATTTACAAACGATTTGAATGCTTTAAAAGCTTTTGAATGTCTCTAGAAAATTATTAAAGGAAAAACGGTAACCGTTTCCGGTATTAAACGGGCCGGCCCACGGCAGTTACTCGCGTATTGATTAGAAGCCGGCCGACCGCGCGTAACGGACACGCCCTCCTGTCACTGATGCTGGACCCCACCCGACCGACCGTTTCACCGAACGGTCATCTCTTCCCCCCCCCCCCCCCCCCGCGCGCGCCGGACTCGACGTCGGCCGTTTCCTCCCCTCGTCGGATCTCTCTCCTCTCTTAACTCCCTCTCGCTCCCCGCACTCCTATATAAGCCGGCCAGACCCGCCTTTCATCCCCCCCTAGCCCCCTCTGTCCCTCGCCGGAAGACCGCGCAATTGCTCGCCGGAGCTCCCACCCCCATCGGACCTCCCGTCGACCGTAGCCACCGATTCCGTCCACCTCTCGCCCAACCGACCTCACCAATCGACTCCGGAGAACCGTCGCCATCGCCCGGACCACTTCCCCGTCTTCCCCGACCACCGGAGCACCAACGCCGTCGTCTTTGCCGTTCCAGACTCGCCGGAGATCTCCGACGCCGGCGACTTTTCCCCGTAAGCTCCCCTCGACCATCGGATCCTGAATCAACGACCGAGATTAGAACGGATTTAAATCCGAACCGGCATCCTCTACCGACCGGTCGCCCGCTCTAAATCACCTACCGCACGCGCTCGCTAGCCAATAGGATCGCGCCACGTAGCCCCCTGGCCATTGCAAAGTCAGGTTTCTTTTTCAGTTTTGTTTTAATTAACAGAATGATTTCAAATTTTGTTTTGCTTATAACTTTTAACCTGTCTAATATTTTGAGTTGATTCTTTTTGCAATAGCTCACATTTTTCATGTAGTTTCACCCTGTACTTTTAAATTTCAAATTTGAACTATAAAATTTGAATTGAATCAAATTTGCTCAAAATCTTCAAATCTGAATAACTAGAGTTTGAAAATAGTTTTTCAGATGAATCTTTTTGCTACTGTTTGGTATTAGTTATGACTACCTTCATGTTTAGTTTGAAGATATTTAGGATATATTTGATTAATGTTTTAACCAAAAACAGAATCTGCTTAGTATTATAATATAGTTTTATAAACTCAATTTTAATTAGTTTGATTTAGAATTTGGTTTTATTTGTTTATTAGGTTATGTTAGTAAACATTTAGTGTTTTCACTCACTGTTAATAAAAATATAAATTTGCTTAGTTTAATTTTATTTAACATAGGAATCACAACTTATTTTCAAATAGGTTTAATTTGATTAAAACAACTAGTTAATGATAGTTAACCTTTCAACAAGTTTTGTATATTTAATTTTGTTTTCTAAAACAAGTTTATTTGTAGTAATTCTTTTCTGTTAAGAAATGTTTGTTAATAAAAATAATTTAGTTTTGCTCTATTAGGATAGGAAACTAGATTATTTTGCATTAGGTAATATGTTATAAAAACAATTTAGTTTCATAGAAACTCTTTTCACAAAGTTTTAGATGACTTAATTCTGTTTTATAATAAAGATTTTATTTAATTACTTTTTGTTAACTAAGTTGTTTCATAATTTGTTTTCTCTTAGTGTATGGTTGTGCTTGTAGTTAAGTTCATTAGGCAAACACTTGTGTTGTTTAGAATATTGTTTGCATAGTTTTACTTGTTCTTCAAAAGTAATTCATTTTGCTAACAAAATATTTACTAAAATCCTTTTATTATATTTTACTTTGTTTTGGGTTTTGTGTTACTTTTGAAATTGTTGGAGTTTTGTGTTTCAACTTCGTCTTAAGTATTTCTTCCATCAACCTTGTTGCTTTTGTTTTGTGTTACTTTTGATTGTTAGAACTGATTATTAGTATGATTGCTTATATGAATGCAATGCTTGATTATAGATTTCATCGGAGAGTGACGAATAGTCTATCAAGTTATTTTTGAGAGCGATCTTTCTCTGCATCAACAGTACAGGCAAGTTCACTTTGACCATCTTTTCATACCTATGTTTTATTGCATGTAGTGACACCATTCAACAGAATCCCTCCCGTAGTGTTATTGAAATTCTTGTAGTTCAGTAGAATGCATGAGGTAGGAAACCACCACTTGTTACTAAAGCCCCGGGAACGCTAGTTAGTGCAATGCTATGCTAAAGTAGACGGGGTCTGGTATGAGTGTTCGTGAGTGGTGTGAAGAAGGACTCCACGTCAAAACGACGACTTCATGAAGACATCTTCAAGTCCTGCATCTTCAAGACCTCAAGACTTCAAGACTCGAGAAGACAAGTTTTCAATACACACTACTGGGTGAAGGATGGTTGATTGGGCATCCCTGGAGAAACCAGTGGATGGCCGGGATGCATGGAGAAGCGCCATGACATCTTGCGGAAAGCTTCACCCAGACTCAAAGAGAAGGATGAATACTTCATGCCCGGAAGCTTACCTGTGTAGCCACAAGTCATTATGGGCTCTGGCTTGGTTGATCTTTGTTGTGACTCTGCTGGGCAGTGCTACGAGATGTAGTCGACGTTAGGATGGGATGGGCACTGTCGGACAGTCAGGGAAACACTCTGAAAGACCATGTTTCTTTCATCCTGTTCTCAAACACCAGGCAGTGCGAGGACTTACCAGGAGGGAAAGAATCTTGTGGGTAAAGTACACAACACTCTGCAGGGTTAAACCTAATCAATTAGCCGTGTCCCCGGTTACGGACAATTTGAGCTTCTAGACTTGGATCTATCTCTGAACTCTCAACACTGGACTGATAACTTAATTGTGGGCAACTTAAGATACTTGTGGGTATTGAGACATTGGTTGGCGGAACCATGTCATGATAGGTAATTCCATAGTGAAATTCCTGATATTCCTTTTGTTGTAGGAAAAATAAAATCAGCTTTTACGCAAAAACTCAGACACAGAGCCACAAAGCCTTTGCATATAGAGTAGTCTTTATTCTTCTGTTCTACTATGGTGATCTTGCCAGTACATTCAATGTACTGACCTATATGGCTGCAACGTATTATGTTGCAGATTCTCTTCTACGACGGGTAAGAGTACGATTCAGGGTTACGGTCCGCACTCAACTTGCCGTTGGTGTTATTGGGACTCCACTCCCGTTGACTGTATTCCGCTGCTATTGTAAGGTATATATCAGTTTTACGCTATTTACATGTGATTGCACTTTGATATATACATTGATGTACTGTGTGTGCCGGCATAGTGATCCAGGGATGGCACAGAAAACACAGAGGCTTGACTCGTTTTGAGTCGGGTCGCTACAGAAATGGTATCAGAGCACATGTTGACTGTAGGACGTGACCCTAGAAACTGGAAAGCCCTTAGGAAATGATTTCTTGAAAAACTTTGTTTTCAAAAGACCTTCTCATCTTATTTGAGCTTTATCAAATGATCTCTCCTACTTCAAAAAGTTAGAAAATACTCTTTCCCCTTGGCCACACGAAGGATCAACTGAAGCCCTCCAAGAAGGACAAGATATCGAAACAACTGATGGTCACTTCAAAGTAAAGAAGATTTCACCATGCATTAGAAGAGTTGAAGCTACACGTGTTGAAGACTGTGAAGACTCGAAGAAATTGAAGACCATGAAGAATTTTCCAAGATATTATGCCCCTAGAAGACCAAACCCCTGTTGTATACTTACGTTAGATACGATGATTTGTGAGCTGTCATTTGTGTGTAATTTTTGACAGCCACAACAACAACAAAAAATCTATTTTTAAAACCATTGTTTGTATTGTGTGTATCTCCTCCTTTCTCTCTACCATATCATCCCAAAACCTTGAACCCAATAGATGGCATATGAAGCTGGACTCGTACTTTCTGGACCAATGACCCAGCTAGAGGCAGAAGTATGGATACACAACATGGAGAATCACTTCAGGAGCAACTCGATAGCACAGAAGTATAAGGTTCAATATGCTCTCCAGCACTTTACCCAAAGTGCCGCAACTTGGTGGAAAATGCATCATGCCATACAAGGATTTAATGGAGCAAAGAATTGGGAAGAACTCAAGAAGACTCTGTTAAGATCCCGTCTCATTCAGAAGCATTGTGTTATCCCGATGAAGAAGACCCGGGCATGCAAAATCTGTGGAGAGATAGGACACACCCAGGAAAAACACAAGAAAGGATGCCCTCATTGTGAAGAAAATCACCGAGCTGAGGAATGCCCAACTAGTAGGGTGACTTGTTTCTTGTGTGAAGGGACTATGCACTACCCGGCTCAATGCCAAATGTACCCCAAGGTACAGGAAGTCATCAAACAACAGAAGGAAGCCATGAAGGAAGCCTTCAGAGGAGAATTTGGAGAATTTGTAATGAAGAAGGATATTGAAGACCCTGATGGAGAAGGATTAACCAGATTTTACTCAAATGTCTGCTATACATGTGGAGAAGAAGGACATTTCTCACAGGACTGTACGAAGGAAAGAAAAGAGTATCTGGGAAATTTTCCGACAGAAGAAGTGGAGTTTGATCCACAGGAAATTGAAGCTTTGATCGGAACAAAGAACCTCAGGAAGAGACAAGCCCCTGAACAGAAGGACCTGAGTCATATTAGATGTTTCAAGTGTAAGGATATGGGCCACTATGCCGATAAGTGTCCAAGAAAGGAACCAAAACTCCCAAGAGCAAAAACCAACATCAAGAAGCCCCGAGATATGTCAGAAATCATTTGTTTTCAGTGCAAGAAGACAGGACACTACTCCTATACCTGTCCAGAGAAGAATGGCTAAACATGAGTAGTCTGAGTTTTGGATTCTGGATGTAACAAACGTAATAGGTAGCACTCTTACCATTTCGGAGTTATGTAATGGAAGTCTCAGAGTCTGTAAATAAATTCATGAGTCAATGGAAATTATGGTGTCATGATTTATCTTCTGTTGAAATATGTGAGTTGTTACTCTATGAACAAAGATCTCTTACCATTTTCGAGGATATGAGAAAATATGGTCTATGCATACATGAGTGCATTTCATTTTAAGTGTGGTAGTGACCACAGGTACCTTCCCCGAATTAAGGAGTTTGGATAAGTGAATACAGATGAAGAGAATGTGGAATCATATCCAAACTGTGTGGATGATAACCTTTGTGACAAAGTGCTTTTGAAGCTGGAATGACGAGAAAAAGAATGATTGTGATGAAACCACACCCAAGGTTAAACAAACCAATGGAAAGGAAAATGGATTCTGCAGAGTGGAATCTAGACAAGAATAAGTCTGAGATTTGTTACCTCAAGGGTATGGTGTAGTGAATTGAAGGTAATGCTGGAATATGGATCGATAGTCACCCCACGGGTGAGATGAAGTTGTTCAAGAATTCAAGTGAACCCACAAGTCACTGACCTCAGGATTGATAAGGATCAAGCCCCACCTTTGTGAAGGCAGAGACTTGGAAGAAGCTACGACTGCTCAGCAAACGTGTTTCTTAGGAACATACGATAACCTGAGAGATGTGAAGAAACGATAGGTGTTTTTGTTCAGCTTGCAGAAATCAATGGATTTATCTGAACTTTGTTCATTGACAAGAGAAATTTTCTGCAACGCTTGTGAGGAAGCCCAAGTGTTAGAATACGAGATTCACTAAACCTTATACAAGGTAATGATTTCAGTGCGACATGGTTTGGCCACCATGACGACTTACTCTTATCATTCTCTTGCTATTCGGATTGGTAAATCTGAGTGACTTACCCATAGTAAAGAGACGACGTTCTTTGAAGCTTTTTGTTTAAGCCTTAGAATGGTAGGATGAACCCTTGTACATGACAGTTGCTGTCACACGTAGGAATTTTACGGTGAGGATAAAGCCAAGACCCATTTCATTGCAGGATAACCACTAATGGTAGACCACCATGAGATCTTCGATAAGTTATTTAGAATGATCGAGAGACCTATCAGTTAATAAGACCCAGTATCAGAGGAAATACATGTTGTTATGAGGACACAAGACTTTGATATAACGGAAGAGCATCACTGAAGGAGCTATCGTGAAGAAGGTGAACAGACAGATGTACCCAGAGGACTGCCAAGATTTTGAGAGACCAGTAACTCTCATTTCAAGTGTGGTAGACCCACATTTCCAGGTCAATGGAGTTTTGTTGGAAGACCCCTCACCTTCTTGGTCAATGGATTTGTTAGAAGACCCCAAACCCTAACCTTTTCTTTCTAGCCCTTCCGAATCTCGAGGACGAGATTCATTTTAAGTGTGGTAGGTTTGTAACATCCCAAATTTTGGAATGTTATAATAATTATTAGAATGAATTGTTGTTTGCTTGAGTGATTGAAATTGAGTGAAAATTTGAAAACTTTTTGAAACTTTGAAAGTTTATTGCGAGAGAATGAGATGACTTTCCCAAACTTTCACTTTGCATTTTTTTCTCATCAAGAATTCAAATTCATTTCATCACAAAACCCTAGAGTGAAGATGACATGACTTCTTCCATTTAAAGAAATGAAAAGGGATTTGAAAATGATTTGAATTTCCATTTTGAAAATATTCAAATTCAGAAAACTTTATGCAACTCAATGATTTTCATGAGAGAAGATAAAATGACTTCTTCAAATTATATGAAATATGAGTTGGAAGTTTAAAATAAATCTTTGAATAGTGAATGTGAAAATCTCTGGATTTTCTTTTGGAATCATTTCATATTTGGTTCCTATTCCAATTTTCAAAGTATTCAAACCCCTGACAAAAATTTGAGAGGAGTAACATGACACTCCACACCAGGGACTTCTTGGTGATTTATTTGAATAATAAAAACCAGGGGTTATTCTGAAAAATATTTGCAAAGGGATTTAAAAGCAAAAGGGCAATTTCTAAAAATAATATTTTTTCCAAGGTATTCAAATGCCAGAATAAAAATGTTCATTAAATTGCATTTATTATTCTGTTAATTTTGATATATAATACCCCTATATTTACAAACGATTTGAATGCTTTAAAAGCTTTTGAATGTCTCTAGAAAATTATTAAAGGAAAAACGGTAACCGTTTCCGGTATTAAACGGGCCGGCCCACGGCAGTTACTCGCGTATTGATTAGAAGCCGGCCGACCGTGCGTAACGGACACGCCCTCCTCTCACTGACGCTGGACCCCACCCGACCGACCGTTTCACCGAACGGTCATCTCTTTCCCCCCCCCCCCCCCCGCGCGCGCCGGACTCGACGTCGGCCGTTTCCTCCCCTCGCCGGATCTCTCTCCTCTCTTAACTCCCTCTCGCTCCCCGCACTCCTATATAAGCCGGCCAGACCCGCCTTTCATCCCCCCCTAGCCCCCTCTGTCCCTCGCCGGAAGACCGCGCAATTGCTCGCCGGAGCTCCCACCCCCACCGGACCTCCCGTCGACCGTAGCCACCGATTCCGTCCACCTCTCGCCCAACCGACCTCACCAATTGACTCCGGAGAACCGTCGTCGTCGCCCGGACCACTTCCCCGTATTCCCCGACCACCGGAGCACCAACGCCGTCGTCTTTGCCGTTCCGGACTCGCCGGAGATCTCCGACGCCGGCGACTTTTCCCCGTAAGCTCCCCTCGACCATCGGATCCTGAATCAACGACCGAGATTAGAACGGATTTAAATCCGAACCGGCATCCTCTACCGACCGGTCGCCCGCACCTACCGCACGCACTCGCTAGCCAATAGGATCGCGCCACGTAGCCCCCTGGCCATTGCAAAGTCAGGTTTCTTTTTCAGTTTTGTTTTAATTAACAGAATGATTTCAAATTTTGTTTTGCTTATAACTTTTAACCTGTCTAATATTTTGAGTTGATTCTTTTTGCAATAGCTCACATTTTTCATGTAGTTTCACCCTGTACTTTTAAATTTCAAATTTGAACTATAAAATTTGAATTGAATCAAATTTGCTCAAAATCTTCAAATCTGAATAACTAGAGTTTGAAAATAGTTTTTCACATGAATCTTTTTGCTACTGTTTGGTATTAGTTATGACTACCTTCATGCTTAGTTTGAAGATATTTAGGATATATTTGATTAATGTTTTAACCAAAAACAGAATCTGCTTAGTATTATAATATAGTTTTATAAACTCAATTTTAATTAGTTTGATTTAGAATTTGGTTTTATTTGTTTATTAGGTTCTGTTAGTAAACATTTAGTGTTTTCACTCACTGTTAATAAAAATATAAATTTGCTTAGTTTAATTTTATTTAACATAGGAATCACAACTTATTTTCAAATAGGTTTAATTTGATTAAAACAACTAGTTAATGATAGTTAACCTTTCAACAAGTTTTGTATATTTAATTTTGTTTTCTAAAACAAGTTTATTTGTAGTAATTCTTTTCTGTTAAGAAATGTTTGTTAATAAAAATAATTTAGTTTTGCTCTATTAGGATAGGAAACTAGATTATTTTGCATTAGGTAATATGTTATAAAAACAATTTAGTTTCATAGAAACTCTTTTCACAAAGTTTTAGATGACTTAATTCTGTTTTATAATAAAGATTTTATTTAATTACTTTTTGTTAACTAAGTTGTTTCATAATTTGTTTTCTCTTAGTGTATGGTTGTGCTTGTAGTTAAGTTCATTAGGCAAACACTTGTGTTGTTTAGAATATTGTTTGCATAGTTTTACTTGTTCTTCAAAAGTAATTCATTTTGCTAACAAAATATTTACTAAAATCCTTTTATTATATTTTACTTTGTTTTGGGTTTTGTGTTACTTTTGAAATTGTTGGAGTTTTGTGTTTCAACTTCGTCTTAAGTATTTCTTCCATCAACCTTGTTGCTTTTGTTTTGTGTTACTTTTGATTGTTAGAACTGATTGTTAGTATGATTGCTTATATGAATGCAATGCTTGATTATAGATTTCATCGGAGAGTGACGAATAGTCTATCAAGTTATTTTTGAGAGCGATCTTTCTCTGCATCAACAGTACAGGCAAGTTCACTTTGACCATCTTTTCATACCTATGTTTTATTGCATGTAGTGACACCATTCAACAGAATCCCTCCCGTAGTGTTATTGAAATTCTTGTAGTTCAGTAGAATGCATGAGGTAGGAAACCACCACTTGTTACTAAAGCCCCGGGAACGCTAGTTAGTGCAATGCTATGCTAAAGTAGACGGGGTCTGGTATGAGTGTTCGTGAGTGGTGTGAAGAAGGACTCCACGTCAAAACGACGACTTCATGAAGACATCTTCAAGTCCTGCATCTTCAAGACCTCAAGACTTCAAGACTCGAGAAGACAAGTTTTCAATACACACTACTGGGTGAAGGATGGTTGATTGGGCATCCCTGGAGAAACCAGTGGATGGCCGGGATGCATGGAGAAGCGCCATGACATCTTGCGGAAAGCTTCACCCAGACTCAAAGAGAAGGATGAATACTTCATGCCCGGAAGCTTACCTGTGTAGCCACAAGTCATTATGGGCTCTGGCTTGGTTGATCTTTGTTGTGACTCTGCTGGGCAGTGCTACGAGATGTAGTCGACGTTAGGATGGGATGGGCACTGTCGGACAGTCAGGGAAACACTCTGAAAGACCATGTTTCTTTCATCCTGTTCTCAAACACCAGGCAGTGCGAGGACTTACCAGGAGGGAAAGAATCTTGTGGGTAAAGTACACAACACTCTGCAGGGTTAAACCTAATCGATTAGCCGTGTCCCCGGTTACGGACAATTTGAGCTTCTAGACTTGGATCTATCTCTGAACTCTCAACACTGGACTGATAACTTAATTGTGGGCAACTTAAGATACTTGTGGGTATTGAGACATTGGTTGGCGGAACCATGTCATGATAGGTAATTCCATAGTGAAATTCCTGATATTCCTTTTGTTGTAGGAAAAATAAAATCAGCTTTTACGCAAAAACTCAGACACAGAGCCACAAAGCCTTTGCATATAGAGTAGTCTTTATTCTTCTGTTCTACTATGGTGATCTTGCCAGTACATTCAATGTACTGACCTATATGGCTGCAACGTATTATGTTGCAGATTCTCTTCTACGACAGGTAAGAGTACGATTCAGGGTTACGGTCCGCACTCAACTTGCCGTTGGTGTTATTGGGACTCCACTCCCGTTGACTGTATTCCGCTGCTATTGTAAGGTATATATCAGTTTTATGCTATTTACATGTGATTGCACTTTGATATCTACATTGATGTACTGTGTGTGCCAACATACTGATCCAGGGATGGCACAGAAAACACAGAGGCTTGACTCGTTTTGAGTCGGGTCGCTACATTTATACAAAGTTTATGAGAAACTTGTATGAGCATTATAGAATTTTTGATAAGTATATGTGGATGACATATTGTTGATTGGAAATGATGTAGAATTTCTGGAAAGCATAAAGGGTTGTTTGAAAGGAGTTTTTCAAAGGAAGACCTGGATAAAGCTACTTAATTGTTGGGCATCGAGATCTATAAAGATATATCAAGACGCTTGATGAAACTTTCAATGAGTACATACCTTTACAAGATTTTGAAAGAGTTCAAAATGGATCAATCAAAGAAGGAATTCTTACCTGATTTGTAAGGTGTGAAGTTGAGTAAGACTCAAAGATCGACCACGGCAAAAGAAAGAGAAAGGACGAAGGTCGTCCCCTATGCCTTAGCCATATGCTCTATAGTATGCCATGCTGTGTACAGCACATGTGTGTGCCTTGCCATGAGTCTGTCAAGGGGTACAAGAGTGATCCAGGAGTGGATCACTAGGAAGCGGTCAAAATTATCCATAGTAACTAGAGGACTAAGGAAATGTTTCTCGATTATGGAGGTGATAAAGAGTGTTGGAAATATGCCCCAGAGGTAATAATAAAATGGTTATTATTGTATCTCCTTGTTCATGATAATTGTCTATTGTTCATGCTATAATTGTGTTAACCGGAAATCATAATGCATGTGTGAATACATAGACCACAATGTGTCCCTAGTGAGCCTCTAGTTGGCTAGCTCGCTGATCAATAGATGGTCACGGTTTCATGACCATGGACATTGGATGTCATTGATAATGGGATCACATCATTAGGAGAATGATGTGATGGACAAGACCCAATCCTATGTGTAGCACAAGATCGTGTAGTTCGTCTGCTAAAGCTTTTCTAATGTCAAGTATCATTTCTTATACCATGAGATTGTGAAATTCCCGGATACCGTAGGAATGCTTTGGGTGTGCCAAACGTCACAACGTAACTAGGTGGCTATAAAGGTGCACTAAGGGTATCTCCGAAAGTGTCTGTTGGGTTGGCATGAATCGAGACAGGGATTTGTCACTCCGTGTGATGGAGAGGTATCTCTGGGCCCACTCGGTAAGACATCATCATAATGAGCTCAAAGTGACTAAGGAGTTAGCCACGGGATGATGTGTTATGGAACGAGTAAAGAGACTTGCCAGTAATGAGATTGAACAAGGTATAGGGATACCAACGATCGAATCTCGGGCAAGTATCATACCGGTAGACAAAGGGAATTGCATACGAGATTGATTGAATCCCCGACATCGTGGTTCATCCGATGAGATCATCATGGAGCATGTGGGAGACAACATGGGTATCCAGATCCCGCTATTGGTTATTGACCGGAGAGGTGTCTCGGTCATGTCTACGTGTCTCCCGAACCCGTAGGGTCTACACACTTAAGGCTCGATGATGCTAGGGTTATAGGGAAATAGTGTACGTGGTTACCAAAGTTTGTTCGGAGTCTCGGATGAGATCCGGGACGTCATGAGTAGTTCCGGAATGGTCCGGAGACAAAGATTGATATATAGGAAGTGAGGTTTTGGTTACCCAAAATGTTTCGGGTGTCACCGGTAACCTACCGGGACCACCGGAAGGGTTCCGGGGGTCCACCAGGAGGGGCCACAGGCCCCAGAGGGCTGCATGGGCCGAAGGTGGAGGGAACCAGCCCTAGGTGGGCTAGTGCGCCCCTCCCACCTGGCCCAAGGCGTAGCAAAGGAGAGAGGAGGGCAAACCCTAGCCCAAATGATCCTAGGCCCATCCTAGGGCGGCTAGGGCAGCCGCACCCCTCTCCCCTCCCACTTGGCCACCAGCCAGATCCCATCTAGGGGATGCCGCACCACCTAGGGTGGGAAATCTAGGGGTGGGTACCCTCCTCCCTCTCCTCCTATATATAGTGGAGCCCTTGGGGCTGTTTGAGACACGACTCTCTCTCCCTCTTGGCGCAGACCTACTCCTCGTTATCCGTAGTGCTTGGCGAAGCCCTGCCGGAGACCATGCAGCTCCACCGCCACCACGTCGTCGTGCTGCCGGAGCTCTCCCTCAACCTCTCCTTCCTCCTTGCTGGATCAAGGCGTAGGAGACGTCACCGGGCTGCACGTGTGTTGAACGCGGAGGCACCGTTGTTCGGTGCTAAGATCGGAATCCACCGCGATCTGAATCGCTGCGAGTACGACTCCACAAACCGCGTTCTTGCAACGCTTCCTCTTAGCGATCTTCAAAGGTATGAAGATGCACTCTCCCCTCAATCGTTGTTGGTTTCTCCATAGATAGATCTTGGTGAACACGTAGGAAAATTTTGATTTACTACTACGTCTCCCAACAATGGTATCAAAGCTAGGTCTATGTATAGAATCTATGCATGAGTAGAACACAAAGTTGTTGTGGGCGTCGATCTTGTTAATTTGCTTACCACTACTAGTCTTATCTTGATTCGGCGGTATTGTGGGATGAAGCGGCCCAGACCAACTTTACACATAAGCTTACGTGAGACCGGTTCCACCGCCTGACATGCACTTGTTGCATAAGGTTGCTAGCGGGTGTCTGTCTCTCCCACCTTAGTCGGATTGGATTCAATGTAAAGGGTCCTTATGAAGGGTAAATAGCAATTGGCATATCACGTTGTAGTTTTGGCGTAGGTAAGAAATGTTCTTGCTAGAAACCTATAGCAGCCACGTAAAAACTTGCAACTACAAATTAGAGGACGTCTAACTTGTTTTTGCAGCATATGCCTTGTGATGTGATATGGCCAAAGGATGTGATGTGATGCATTGTGATGTATGAGATTGATCATGTTCTTGTAATAGGATTCACGACTTGCATGTCGATGAGTATGACAACCGGCAGGAGCCATAGGAGTTGTCTTATTTTATTGTATGACCTGCGTGTCAATCATAAACGCCATGCAATTACTTTACTTTATTGCTAACATTAGCCATAGTAGTAGAAGTAATAGTTGGCAAGACAACTTCATGAAGACATGATGATGGAGATCATGGTGTCGTGCTGGTGACAGCGATGATCATGGTGCCCCGAAGATGGAGCTCAAAGGAGCAAGATGATATTGGCCATATCATGTCACTATATTGATTGCATGTGATGTTTATCATGTTTACATCTTATTTGCTTAGAACGACGGTAGTAAATAAGATGATCTCTCAATAAAATTTCAAGAAATGTGTTCACACTAACTGTGCACCGTTGCAAAGGATCGTTGTTCCAAAGCACCACGTGATGATCGGGTATGATAGGTTCTAACGTTCGCATACAACGGGTGTAAGCCAGATTTACACACGCGAAACACTTAGGTTGACTTGACGAACCTAGCATGTACAGACATGGCCTCGGAACACGGAAGACCGAAAGGTCGGACATGAGTCGTATAGAACATACGATCAACATGGAGATGTTCACCATGGATGACTAGTCCGTCTCACGTGATGATCGGACACGGGCTAGTTGACATGGATCATGTGTCACTTGGATGACTAGAGAGATGTCTAAGTGGGAGTTCATTAAATAATTTGATTATGTGAACTTAATTATCATGAACTTAGTCTAAAATTGTCTTTACAATCTATATTGTAGAGCCAATGGCCAACGCTAATGTCACCCTCAACTTCAACGCGTTCCTAGAGAAAACCAAGCTGAAAGACGATGGAAGCAACTATGTGGACTGGGTCCGTAGCTTGAGGATCACCCTCATAGCTTGAAAGCACAACATGCTCCCTTGGTGGTTTTGATAATTCATGACAACATACATTGTCTCTTGGACTGATACTTTTACCTAGTGTATTTCCGATATAGTCTATAGGGAGGTCTGGCAAAAGGAGATTGTGGACAAACCCCAAGATTCAAGGAAATAGGTTGGTCAAGCTTCAAGCAAGAGGACTCTACATTTTATATTTGTGAGAAATCACTTTGAGTCCATAGGAAAGCCAATACTATTAAAAGGGGGTAAGGTTTTGTTGGTGAACAATATGCTCAAACGTGCACAAGTGATAGTCGCCAAAAACATCCACAAAACTCTCCCACCAAAGTCTGTTATATGCCTACCAATAAAAATCGGTGCAACCAACTTTCCCATACCGGTGCCACCAATTCCAGAACCTAGACAGACTCTGCCAAACCCCAGCCACTTCGGTGCAACTGATTCTATACCGGTGCCACCAAGTTTAGGTTGCCAACCTTCTGTTACGCAAATTCACATTTTCGGTCCCACCGAGAATGTTGGTTCGGCGTCACCGAGATTGGAAATCTGACCGTTGGTCACCTAATCGATGCAACCGAGTTTCCTATATCGGCTTTACCGAGATTCAAAAGTTGCCACCTTTTGGTCACTTCCGTACCACCGAGATTAACACATCGGTGTCACCGAGTTGGTCATTTTGTGTGTAACGGTTAGATTTTTGGGGATGCCTATATATACCCCTTCACCACCACTTACTCAAAAGAGAAGCACTCGGAACTATTCCATACCTATCCTATCAAATTTTCTAAGAGAGAACCACCTACCCTTGCGTTGAGGTCAAGATCTTCCATTCCAATCATATGGATCTTGATTTCTAGCCTCCCCAACTAGCTTTCCACCAATCCCATCTCTTCCACCATGCCAAATATGTGAGAGATTGATTGTGTGCTGAGGAGTATATCATCTTGAAGCACAAGAGTAAGGAGTTCATCGTCATTACCGAGCCTATTACCTTTTGGAGGGTGGTGCCTCCTAGATTGGTTAGGTGTCACTTGGGAGCCTCCTACTTCGTGTTCTAGAGTGAACCAAGAAGTTTGTAAGGGCAAGGAGATCGCCTACTTCATGAAGATCTACCCATAGTGAGGCTAGTCCTTCATGGACGGAAGCCGTATGGAATAGTCAAAGTTGCTACTTCGTGGACCCTTTTGGGTGGAGCCCTCCGCGGACTCTCGCGACCGTTACCCTCCGTGGGTTGAAGACTCCATAAACATGGATGTACGATAGCACCACCTATCGGAACCACGGGAAAAATCTTCATGTCTCCAACTGCGTTTGATCTACCTATCTCAACACTTTACTTCATATGCAATGTCTTTACTTTCCGTTGCCATATTTGTTGACATGCATGTGTAGGGATGTTAGACTTGCTAGCTTTGCTAAAACTATTAAAATCCGCCAACCAATTAACTTGGGAAAAGGGAGGTTTTAAATTTCTGGTATTAGTCTATTCACCCCCCCCTCTAGACATTCTTCTAGTGGTCCCTCAATTGGTATCAGAGCAGTGGTCTCCATTGCTTTGGTTTAATCACCGAGGAGGAAGATGGATGTGTCTAGTATAGGGAGTTCGAGTTGTAGACTGCCCATTCTTGATGGAGAGTATTATAGTCAATGGAAATCTTTGATGCTTCAGCTATTTAATGAATTTCAATTGAGCAAATATGTTATGCGCCCCTATGAGCTTCCTATTGATCCCTTGCATCCCACACACGAAGAGGAAATTGATATGCTATGCAATCTTAGAACTGCTAATCTTATTGTTAGAGCATTGCCTAGAAATATGCTTAACCAAATGAAGAATTTTGCATGTGCTTACACTTTGTGGAATGATTTGGAGAAATGATATCCAAGTTATTCATTAAGTAATCTTGATGAAATTCTTCATAAAACCATTGCCTTTCACAAAATGTCGCCTAGTGATCCTAAGTTTAATGCTTATCTATTTGAGCATAGAGACCTCATGCATGCTAAAGGAGATGTCACAATCATCAACAATATCATTATAGAAGTCATTCGCATTCATAAACTTGAACATTGTCATCATCACCATCCTAACGAATCTCTTGTTCTTTATGACGAGGATTTTCCACTTGATGATGACAATGTGGAACATGGCTACTATGATGAAGATGAGTTGTTCGACTTCGAGTATGAGAAGATCATGAAGAATCTAAGTCTCATGGCAAATCTCAAGGATTACATGTCCGGAGGAAAAGAGTGGATTCGCGATAGCGGATGTACCGATCATATGACCGGAGATAGAGAAATGTTTGAAGAGATCACACCAAACCGTGGATCGCGAAGGTACATAACGTTTGGCAACAACTCCAAGGGTAAGCTACTTGGTCTTGGTAAGGTGGCCATATCCCATGATAGTTCTATTCAAAATGTTATGCTTGTTGAATCTCTTGGCTATAATCTTCTTTCCGTGTCTAGACTTGCCGACTTCGGTTTTAATGTGTTATTCAGGAAAACAGATTGCCAAGTGTTTCATCAAGATAATCATAAAATTGTCTTTACCGGTTTCCGTAGAGGTGATCTATACATTGTCGATTTCACTAAGAGATCCAAACCTCGCACTTGTGTAATTGCTAAATCTTCTAAAGGTTGGCTTTGGCATAGAAGATTAGGACATGTTGGCATGCGCAATTTAGACAAACTTATCAAAGGTGATCATATACTTGGTTTTAAAGATGTTATATTTGACAAAGATAGACTTTGTAGTGCTTGTCAAGCTGGAAAGCAAGTAGGTGGAAGTCATCCTGTTAAGAATATCATGACTATTAGGAGACCACTCGAGCTACTTCACATGGATCTTTTCGGTCCCAATGCTTACAAGGGTCACGATGGAAATTCCTATGGTCTAGTTATAGTTGATGATTTTTCCAGATTTACATGGTTATTCTTTCTTGATGATAAGTCGCAGGTTCAAAAGATCTTCAAGAACTTCACTCACAAAGCGCAAAATCAGTTTGAAGTGAAGATCAAGAAGGTTCAGAGCGATAACGGATCGGAGTTCAAGAACACCCATGTGGATACCTTTCTTGACGAAGAAGGTGTCTCACATGAGTTCTCGGCTACGTACACGCCTCAACAAAATGGAGTTGTTGAGAGGAAGAACCGGACACTCATTGAGATGGCAAGAATGATGCTTGACGAATACAAGACGCCAAAACACTCTTGGGCAGAAGCCGTGGAAACAGCATGTCATGCCACAAACTGACTTTACTTGCACAAGCTTCTCGATAAAACGGCATACGAGCTACTCACTGGTAACAAACCCCAAGTTGGATACTTTCAGGTATTCGGCTCCAAGTGCTACATTCTTGATAAGCATCGTCGTACTAAATTTGCTCCTAAATCTCATGAAGGATTCCTACTTGGTTATGGATCGAACTCTCACACTTACCGTGTCTACAACAACTTCACTCGAAAAGTTGAAGAGACGGTAGATGTGAAGTTTGATGAATCTAATGGTTCGCAAGTCGAGCAATTGCCAAATGATGTAGGTGATGAGAACCCTTCGGAAGTTATCCTAGATTTACCCACCGGCAAGATTCGTCCCATGGAGGTGAAGGAAAGTGCTTCATCAACTCAAGTGGAAGCCCCTACATCACGACAAGGTGAACCACAACATGACATGGAGGCATCCACAAGTGGTACACGGCAAGATGATGAAGAGGAGGAAGTGCATCACGAAGATCCATCACAACCTCCTTCACCACCACCTCAAGGGAACGACACCTTCAACAACAACGAAGATGAAGGAGATGGTGATGAAGAAGAAGCTCCACCAACCAACAATCGGAAGCTGACCCGAGTTCGAGCACAAGTGACCAAGAACCATCCCCTAAACCAGATCTTTGGTGATATACAAACAGGGAGAATCACTCGCTCTAAAACTCGTCTAGCAAATTTCTGTGAGCATTATTCTTTCATCTCTAGGATTGAGCCCTTGAAGGTAGAACAAGCTCTTTAAGACGCGGATTGAGTGAACGCTATGCATGAAGAGCTTCACAACTTCGAAAGGAACGAAATGTGGACACTCGTGGAGAAACCCGAGGATGAACACAACATCATCGGAACCAAATGGGTATTTCAGAACAAGCAAGACGAAGACGGTCAAGTCATGCGCAACAAGGCTCGCCTCGTAGCTCAAGGATATATGCAAGTCGAAGGTATGGACTACGGTGAGACCTACACCCCCGTCGCTAGACTTGAAGCTATGCGCATTCTTCTTGCTTATGCCAATCACCATGATATAACGCTTTATCAAATGGATATTAAAAGTGCATTCTTAAATGGTGAAATTCAAGAAGAGGTTTATGTTAAACAACCACCTGGCTTTGTGAATCCTAAGAAACCTAATCATGTTTACAAGCTTCGTAAAGCTCTTTATGGTCTTAAGCAAGCCCCTCGTGCTTGGTACAAATGTTTAACGAAGTTTCTTATCGAAAAAGGTTCTGAAATTGGTAAAATTGACGCAACCTTATTCACTAAGAGAGTTAATGGTGAATTATTTGTGTGCAAAATTTATGCGGATGATATTATCTTTGGTTCAACTAACCCTCAATTTAGTGAAAGATTTGGAGGATTGATGTTCGAGAAGTATGAGATGTCTATGATGTGTGAGCTGAAATTCTTTCTTGGCTTGCAAATCAAGCAATCAAAAGAAGGAACTTTATCTCTCAAACTAAGTATACCAAGGACTTGATCAAAAAGTTCAACATGCAGGAGTGCAAAGGTATGAAAACCCCTATGCCTACTAGCGGACATGTTGATCTTACCAAAGAGGATGAGCCGGTTGATCAGAAAGTTTATCGATCTATGATTGGTTCACTGTTATATCTATGTGCATCTTGTCCCGATATTATGCTTAGTGTTTGCATGTGTGCTAGATATCAAGCTGCACCGAAAGAATGTCATCTTTCAGCTGTAAAACGCATTGTGAGATACTTGATACAAACGTCAAATTTTGGCATTTGGTATCCCAAGGGATCTTCTTTTGACCTTGTTGGCTATTCTGATTCGGACTATGCCGGTGACAAGGTTGATAGAAAATCCACCTCGGGTACTTGTCAATTTTTGGGTAGATCTCTTGTATCTTGGTCCTCTAAGAAACAAAACTCGGTATCTCTATCGACTGCCAGAGCTGAGTATATTGCTGCTGGATCTTGTTGTGCACAATTACTTTGGATGACACAAACACTTGAGGATTATGGAATTCATGTTAAAAATGTTCCATTACTTTGTGACAATGAAAGTGCTATTAAAATTGGTCATAATCATGTGCAACATTCTCGAACTAAGCATATTCAAGTTTGACATCATTTCATTCCTGACCATGTTGCCAAAGGAGATATTAATCTTAAGCATGTTCGCACTAACAAGCAATTGGCCGATATGTTTACTAAGCCACTTGATGAGAAGACATTTTGTCACTTAAGGAGTGAGTTGAACATCATTGATGTTTTAAACTTGAGCTAGACTCACTCAGTTGCATGCAAGGGCATGAGCTTTCTTGATATTTCCATGTATCTTAACATTTCATCTTATGCCATGGAATTCTATGCTCCCTTGTATTGCATCTAATCTCTTGTAGGTACTTGAAAAAACTTCATTCCACAAGATTGCCATCAACTCCAATCATAAGCAATCTTGTCATTACCAAGTATCCACAACCCCTCTTGATGATGGAAGGAAGAAGGCCACTCAACCATATCCTTGACATATACTTGATCAAATTGCACACTTTCAATTGGTATCATGTCAATGGGATATATTATTGTTCTTCCTTGCATGACTAATCCTTGTAGGTAACTAGTGTACTAGAACAAGAAGGATTGTTCAAAACTCAAGCTGATCTTCATCAACCTCGAGCATCCTCAACAAGTTCATCTACAAGCTACGTCGTCAACATCACTCAAAGGTATGTACTCATGTCCTTGAAAAGGCTTTACTCCAAGAAATGAGCTAAAGCAAATCAAGCGATATGAAGACATTAAAATTCTTAATCGAAAAATGGTAACCCCATTTTGAGCTTAACGTAGAGTATGACCTATGATCAAGTATTCTTGGTTGGCTCCTAAGTCGATATACTCTAATATAGGTGACCTAGTCACCGCCCATCATCTAGTTAAGAATCTGGTGTGGTATGCTCTCTATTGCATGATTTCTCATGACTACTCCTATCTTCTCTAGATGATGTCTCTTGTGAAAACTTCATATTTCATTGAAAATCTTTCTCTTGACTCTGTGAAAACAAAAACTTGGTTTCTCTTTTGGAGCTGCCGACTCAGATATTTCGGTTCTACCGAAATTGCAGACAAGTTGCACTACAACATCTCGGTGCCACCGATCTATCTATCTCAGCGTCATTGATGTACATTCTTGAATTCATTCTTGCAATTCTGCGTTTTCTTAGAGATCTTTCTTGTAATACTTCTGTTACTTCGATGATCCCTATTTAAAAAAACTTGTATTACTTAGGGAGAGAAGAACTAAAGTTAATTTTGAGGAGAGAATTTCTTTCTTCAAGGATCCCTATCTTCAATGAAGAAAGGAGGAGAAGAACAAATCAGTTTCAATGACTCTCTCAATTTTCATTTCTATGAATGCTACTTTTCAATGACCCTTGTTCTCAAGGATCCCTTCTCAGTTTATGATCCATGTATCTATCCCTGTTTTGGCCTTTTTTGGAAATTAATGCCAAAGGGGGAGAGGACCAAAGCTTCATGCTAAAGGGGAGATACATGCTTATGAAAAGGGGGAGATATGATCAAGGGGGAGAGCCAATATCAATTCTCATACCTTTATAAACAGGGGGAGAATATCAAAGTAAGGGGAGAAGGAAAATGTTGACCTTTCTCACCTTATCCAATCCTAATATCTACATGCTAACATTCAGGGGGAGAGGATAATCTATTTTCATATCCATGGTGAGAAAATTCTAAATGATCTTGGAGACATATCAATTCTAAGGAATACTATTTTCAATATGTCCTCCATATCTTGGCAATTTTGAGTTCTATTGCCTTGCTGTTTGGTAGAATACTCTTGTGTTTCCTAACATTGTTTTCTCAAGTGTGTTTCTATTACCAGGATGCTCAAGAACTCAAGGTAACTATATGCATCATATCCTTGGTCAAGATGATCTCTTGCTTCTTGCACATATTGTTTGCAAGAGTTATGTCTTGAACAAAGATACATCTCATTTATATATATTTGATGCATATAGCCAAGATACACATGACCTGGTATATCCCTTCTACCTTATATGTGTTCATGTGTTCAAAAGCAACTATCCTTTAAAGGACTTCACACATTTAGGGGGAGCTAGTCTAACTCATGTGTCTCTCAAAGTCTTTAGTATATCCATGCATATCTTTATTTGAAGCTTTGATTGTATGTTGTCATCAATCACCAAAAAGGGGGAGATTGAAAGCAGAACATGCTCCCTTGGTGGTTTTGATAATTCATGACAACATACATTATCTCTTGGACTGATACTTTTACCTAGTGTATTTCAGATACAGTCTATAGGGAGGTCTGGCAAAAGGAGATTGTGGACAAACCCCAAGATTCAAGGAAATAGGTTGGCCAAGCTTCAAGCAAGAGGACTCTACATTTTATATTTGTGATAAATCACTTTGAGTCCATAGGAAAGCCAATACTATTAAAAGGGGGTAAGGTTTTGTTGGTGAACAATATGCTCAAACGTGCACAAGTGATAGTCGCCAAAAAAATCCACAAAACTCTCCCACCAAAGTCTGTTCTATACCTACCACTCAAAAACGGTGCAACCAACTTTCCCATACCAGTGCCACCGATTCCAGAACCTAGACAGACTCTACCAAACCCTAGCCACTTTGGTGCAACCGATTCTATACCGGTGCCACCGAGTTTAGGTTGCCAACCTTCTGTTACGCAAATTCACATTTTTGGTCCCACCGAGAATGTTGGATCAGCGTCACCGAGATTGGAAATCTGACCGTTGGTCACCTTATCGGTGCAACCCAGTTTCCTATATAGGCTTTACCGAGATTCAAAAGTTGCCACCTTTTGGTCACTTTGGTACCACCGAGATTAACACATCGGTGTCACCGAGTTGGTCATTTTGTGTGTAACGGTTGGATTTTTGGGGATGCCTATATATACCCCTTCACCACCACTTACTCGAAAGAGAAGCACTCGGAACTATTCCATACCTATCCTACCCGATTTTCTAAGAGAGAACCACCTACCCTTGTGTTGAGGTTAAGATCTTCCACTCCAATCATATGAATCTTGATTTCTAGCCTCCCAAGTAGCTTTCCACCAATCCCATCTCTTCCACCATGCCAAATCTATGAGAGAGTGATTGTGTGCTGAGGAGTCTATCATCTTGAAGCACAAGAGCAAGGAGTTCATCGTCATTACCGGGCCTATTACCTTTTGGAGGGTGGTGCCTCCTAGATTGGTTAGGTGTCACTTGGGAGCCTCCTACTTCGTGTTTTGGAGTGAACTAAGCAGTTTGTAAGGGCAAGGAGATCGCCTACTTCGTGAATATCTACCCATAGTGAGGCTAGTCCTTCGTGGACGGAAGCCGTATGGAATAGTCAAGGTTGCTACTTCGTGGAACCTTTTGGGTGGAGCCCTCTGTGGACTCTCGCGACCGTTACCCTCCATGGGTTGAAGACTCCATAAACATGGATGTACGATAGCACCACCTATTGGAACCATGGGAAAAATCTTCGTGTCTCCAACTGCGTTTGATATACCTATCTCAACACTTTACTTCATATGCAATGTCTTTACTTTCCGTTGCCATATTTGTTGACATGCATGTGTAGGGCTGTTAGACTTGCTAGCTTTGCTAAAACTGTTAAAATCTGCCAACCAATTAACTTGGGAAAAGTTTAGGTTTTAAATTTTTGCTATTAATCTATTCACCACCCCCCCCTCTAGACACTCGTCTAGTGATCCCTCAATTGGTATCAGAGCATTGGTCTCCTTTGCTTTGGTTTAATCATCGAGGAGGAAGATGGATGTGTCTAGTATAGGGAGTTTGAGTTGTAGAGTGCCCATTCTTGATGGAGAGTACTATAGTCAATGGAAATCTTTGATGCTTGAGTTGTTTAATGAATTTCAATTGAGCAAATATGTTATGCGCCCCTATGAGCTTCCTATTGATCCCTTGCATCCCACACACGAAGAGGAAATTGATGTGCTATGCAATCTTAGAACTGTTAATCTCATTGTTAGAGCATTGCCTAGAAATATGCTTAACCAAATGAAGAATTTTGCATCTGCTTACACTTTGTTGAATGATTTGGAGAAACGATATCCAAGTTATTCATTAAGTAATCTTGATGAAATTCTTCATAAAACCATTGCCTTTCACAAAATGTCGCCTAGTGATCCTAAGTTTGATGCTTGTCTATTTGAGCTTAGAGACCTCATGCATGCTAAAGGATATGTCACAATCATCAACAATATCATTATAGAAGCCATTCGCATTCATAAACTTGAACATTGTCATTATCACCATCCTAACAAATCTCTTGTTCTTTATGACGAGGATTTTCCACTTGATGATGACAATGTGGAACATGGGTACTATGATGAAGATGAGCTATTCGACATCGAGTATGAGAAGATCATGAAGAATCTAAGTCTCATGGCAAATCTCAAGGATTACATGTCCGTAGGAAAAGAGTGGATTCTCGATAGCAGATGTACCGATCATATGGCCGGAGCTAGAGAAATGTTTGAAGAGATCACACCAAACTTTGGACTGTGAAGGTACGTAACGTTTGGAGACAAATCCAAGGGTAAGGTACGTAACGTAAGGTCATATTGGTGTCAAATGCATGAAGAAGCTCCATGCTGATGGACTTTTGGAGTCTCTTGATTTCGAATCATTGACACGTGCGAACCATGTCTCATGGGCAAGATGACCAAGACTCCGTTCTCCAGAAAAATGGAGCGAGCAACTGACTTGTTGGAGATAATACATACCGATGTATGCAGTCCAATGAGCGTCGAGGCTCACGGTGGCTACCGTTATGTTCTCACCCTCACTGATGACTTGAGTAGATATGGGTATGTCTACTTAATGAAACACAAGTCTGAAACCTTTGAAAGGTTCAAGGAATTTCAGAGTGAGGTAGAGAATCAACATGACAGGAAAATAAAGTACCTACGATCTGATCGTGGCGGAGAATATTTAAGTCACGAGTTTGGCACGCACCTAAGGAAATGTGGAATTGTTTCACAACTCACGCCGCCTGGCACACCTTAGCGAAATGGTGTGTCTGAACGTCATAATCGTACTCTATTGGATATGGTGCGATCTATGATATCTCTTACCGACTTACCGCTATCATTTTGGGGATATGCAATAGAGACTGTCGCATTCACTTTAAATAGGGCACCGTCAAAATCCATTTAGACAACACCGTATGAATTATGGTTTGGAAAGAAACCTAAGCTGTCGTTTCTAAAAGTTTGGGGATGCGATGCTTATGTGAAGAAACTTCAACCTGAGAAGCTCGAACCCAAAGCGGAAAAGTGCGTCTCCATAGGATATCCCAAAGAGACTATTGGGTATACCTTCTACCTAAGATCCGAAGGCAAAGTCTTTGTTGCCAAGAATGGATCCTTTCTCGAGAAAGAGTTTCTCTCGAAAGAAGTAAGTGGGAGGAAAATAGAACTTGATGAGGTAATTGTACCTCCACTCGAACCGGAGAGTAGCACAGCACAGGAAGTTGTTTCTGTGGAGCCTACACCGACTGGAGAGGAAGTTAATGATGATGATCATGAAACTTCAGATCAAATTACTATTGAACGTCGAAGGTCCACTAGGACACGTTCCGCACCAGAGTGGTACGACAACCCTGTCTTGGAGATCATGTAGTTGGACAATGGTGAACCTTCGAACTATGAAGAAGCGATGGCGGGCCCGGATTCCAACAAATGGCTTGAAGCCATGAAATCCGAGATAGGATCCATGTATGAGAACAAAGTATGGACTTTGGTGGACTTGCCTGATGATAAGCGAGTCATTGAAAATAAATGGATCTTTAAGAATAAGACTGACGCGGATGGTAACGTGACCATCTATAAGGCTTGGCTTGTCGCTAAGAGTTATCGACAAGTTCAAGGAGTTGACTACGATGAGACTTTCTCACCCGTAGAGATGCTGAAGTCCGTCCGAATCATGTTCACAATTGCCGCATTTTATGATTATGAGATCTGGCAAATGGACGTCAAAACGGCATTCCTTAACGGCTTCCTTAAGGAAGAACTGTATATGATGCAGCCGGAAGGTTTTGTCGATCCTAAAGATGCTAACAAGGTATGCAAGCTCCAGCGCTCCATCTATGGGTTGGTGCAAGCATCTCGGTTGGAACATTCGCTTTAATGAGGTGATTAAACCGTTTGGGTTTGTACAGGTTTATGGAGAACCCTGTATTTACAAGAAAGTGAGTGGGAGCTCTGTAGCATTTCTCATATTATATGTGGATGACATACTGATAATGGGAAATGATATAGAACTTTTGGAGAGCGTAAAGGCCTACTTGACTAAATGTTTTTCAATGAAGGACCTTGGAGAAGCTGCTTACAGATTAGGCATCAAGATCTATAGAGATAGATCAAGACGCCTCATAGGTCTTTCACAAAGCACATACCTTGAAAAGATATTGAAGAAGTTCAATATGGATAAGTCCAAGAAGGGGTTCTTGCCTGTGTTACAGGGTGTGAGATTGAGTACGACTCAATGCCCGACCACAGCAAAGGATAGAGAAGAAATGAGTGTCATCCCCTATGCTTCAGTCATAGGCTCTATTATGTATGCCATGCTGTGTACCAAACCTGATGTGAACCTTGCCATAAGTTTGGTAGGGAGGTACCAAAGTGATCCCGGAGTGGAACACTGGACAGCGGTCAAGTATAGCCTGAAGTACCTGAAAAGGACAAAGGACATGTTTCTCGTATATGGAGGCGCCGAAGAGATCGTCGTAAAGGATTACATCGATGCTAGCTTCAACACAGATCCGGAAGACTCCAAGTCACAAACCGGACACGTGTATATTTTGAACGGAGGGGCAGTCAGCTGGTGCAGCAGCAAGCAAAGCGTCGTGGTGGCATCTACATATGAAGCGGAGTATATAGCTGCTTCGGAAGCAGCAAAGGAAGGAGTCTGGATGAAGGATTTCATCACTGACCTAGGAGTGATTCCCAATGCATCGGGCCCGATGACTCTATTTTGTGACAACACTAGAGCTATTTCCCTTGCGAAGGAGCCCAGTTTTCACAAGAAGACAAGACACATCAAGCGCCGCTTCAACTCCATCCGTGATTACATTTAGGAGGGAGATATGGATATTTGTAAAGTACATACGGATCTGAATGTCGCAGATCCATTGACTAAACCTCTCTCACAAGCAAAACATGATCAACACCAGAATGCTATGGGTGTTCGATTCATCACAATGTAACTAGATTATTGACTCTAGTGCAAGTGGGAGACTATTGGAAATATGCGCTAGAGGCAATAATAAAATGGTTATTATTGTATTTCCTTTTTCATGATAATTGTCTATTGTTCATGCTATAATTCTGTTAACCAGAAACCATAATGCATGTGTGAATACATAGACCACAACGTGTCCCTAGTGAGCCTCTAGTTGGCTAGCTCGTTGATCAATAGATGGTCATGGTTTCATGACCATGGACATTGGATGTCATTGATAACGGGATCACATCATTAGGAGAATGATGTGATGGACGAGACCCAATCCTAAGCATAGCACAAGATCGTGTAGTTTGTCTGCTAAAGCTTTTCTAATGTCAAGTATCATTTCCTTAGACCATGAGATTGTGCAATTCCCAGATACCGTAGGAATGCTTTGGGTGTGCCAAACGTCACAACGTAACTAGGTGGATATAGAGGTGCACTAAGGGTATCTCCGAAAGTGTCTGTTGGGTTGGCATGAATCGAGACTGGGATTTGTCACTCTGTGTGGCGGAGAGGTATCTCTGGGTCCACTCAGTAAGACATCATCATAATGAGCTCAAAGTGACTAAGGAGTTAGCCACGGGATGATGTGTTAGGGAACGAATAAAGAGACTTGCCGGTAATGAGATTGAACAAGGTATAGGGATACCGACGATCGAATCTCGGACAAGTATCATACCGGTAGACAAAGGGAATTGCATACGGGATTGATTGAATCCCCGACATCATGGTTCATTCGATGAGATCATCGTGGAGCATGTGGGAGCCAACATGGGTATCCAGATCCCGCTGTTGGTTATTGATCGGAGAGGTGTCTCGGTCATCTCTACGTGTCTCCTGAACCCGTAGGGTCTACACACTTAAGGTTCGATGACACTAGGGTTATAGGGAAATAGTGTACATGGTTACCGAAGGTTGTTCGGAGTCCCGGATGAGATCCCGAACATCACGAGGAGTTCCGTTGTCCGAAGACAAAGATTGATATATAGGAAGTGAGGTTTTGGTTACCGGAAATGTTTCGGGCGTCACCGATAACGTACCGGGACCACCGGAAGGGTTCTGGGGGTCCACCGGGAGGGGCCACGGGCCCCGGAGGGCTGCATGGGCCGAAGGTGGAGGGAACCAGCCCCTAGGTGGGTTGGTGCGCCCCTCCCACCTGGCCCAAGGCGCAACAAAGGAGAGGGGGCAAACTCTAGCCCAGATGGGCCCTAGGCCCACCCTAGGGCGGCTAGGGCAGCCACACCCCTCTCCCCTCCCTCTTGGCCGTTGGCCAGATACCATATAAGGGCTACCGCACCACCTAGGGTGGGAACCCTAGGGGTGGGTACCCTCCTCCCTCTCTTCCTATATATAGTGGAGCCCTTGGGGCTATTTGAGACACGACTCCCTCTCCCTCTTGGCGCAGCCCTACTCCTCGTTCTTCGTAGTGCTTGGCGAAGCCCTGTCGGAGACCACGCAGCTCCACCGTCACCACGCCATCATTCTGCTGGAGCTCTCCCTCAACCTCTCCTTCCTCCTTGCTGGATCAAGGCGTATGAGACGTCACCGGGCTGCACGTGTGTTGAACGCGGAGGCATCGTTGTTCGGCGCTAAGATCGAAATCTAGCGCGATCTGAATCGCTACGAGTACGACTCCACCAACCGTGTTCTTGCAACGCTTCCGCTTAGCGATCTTCAAAGGTATGAAGATGCACTCTTCCCTCACTCGTTGCTGGTTTCTCCATAGATAGATCTTGGTGAACACGTAGGAAAATTTTGATTTACTACTACGTCTCCCAACAAAGAGTTCATCGTAAAGGGTTACGTCGATACAAGCTTTAACACCAATCCGGATAACTCTTAGTAGCAATTCGGATACGTATAGTGGAGCAGCCATTTGGAATAGCTCCAAGTGGAGCGTGGTAGTAGTATCTATAGTATGACATGGAGATTTGCAAAGTACACACGCATCTGAATGTCGTAGACTCGTTGACTAAAACCTCTCTCACATGCAAAACATGATCGAACCCCATAACTCATTGGGTGTAAGATTCATCACATTGTAAATCACATAGCGATGTGAGCTAGATTATTGACTATAGTGCAAGTGGGAGACTGTTGGAAATATGCCCTAGAGGCAATAATAAATTATTTATTATCATATTTCCTTGTTCATGATAGTCGTTTATTATCCATGCTAGAATTGTATTGATCGGAAACTCAGATACATGTGTGGATACATAGACAACACCATGTCCCTAGTATGCCTCTAATAGACAAGCTCGTTGATCAAATATGGTCAAGGTTTCCTAGACATGGACATGAGATGTCATTTGATAACAAGGTCACATCATTAGGAGAATGATGTGATGGACAAGACCCAAACTATAAACATAGCATATGATCGTGTCAGTTTATTGCTATAGTTTTTTGCATTTCAAGTATCTGTTCCTATGACCATGAGATCATGCAACTCACTGACATCGGAGGAGTACCTTGTGTGTATCAAACCTCGCAACGTAACTGGGTGACTATAAAGGTGCTCTACAGGTATCTCCGAGGGTGTCTGTTGAGTTGGCATGGATCAAGACTGGGATTTGTTACTCCGTGTGACGGAGAGGTATCTCAGGGCCCACTCGGTAATATGACATCACCACAAGCCTTGCAAGCAATGTGACTAAAGTGTTAGCCACGGGATCTTGTATTATGGAATGAGTAAAGAGACTTACCAATAATGAGATTGAACAAGGTATAGAGATACCGACGATCGAATCTCGCGCAAGTAACATACCGAAGAACAAAGGGAACAACATACGGGATTAACTGAATCCTTGACATAGAGGTTCAACCATAAAGATATTCACGGAATATGTAGGGACCAATATGGGCATCCAGGTCCCGTTATTGGTTATTGACCGTAAAGGTGTCCCGGTCATGTCTACATAGTTCTCAAACCCGCAAGGTCTACACACTTAACGTTTAGTGATGTTTCAGTAGTATTGAGTTATGTATGTTGGTGACAAAAGGTTGTTCGGAGTCCCAGATGAGATCCTGAACGTCACGACGAACTCCGGAATGGTCCCGAGATAAAGATTGATATATAGGAAAGTTGTATTTGGGTTCCGAAAAAGTTTCGGACACTGTCGATAGTGTACCGGGAGTGACGAATGGGTTCCAGGGGTCCACCGGGAGGGGCCCACCCACCCCGGGGGGGCACATGGTCCCAAGAGGTGGTGCACCATCCCCTGGTGGGATGGGAAGCCTGCCTCATGAGGCCCGTGCGCCCAAAGAGGAGGTAAAGCTGGAGGTGGGAGGAGTCCTTGTTGAACTAGGACTTCGAGACTCCTCCCGGCGGCCCACCTCTTGTAGGAGGTGGACTCCACCACCCTGGCCAGCAGACAAGTCCTAGGGGAAACCCTAGGGCACATCCTCCCACCCCTTCATCCTATATATACTAGAGGTTTGAGGGCAACCCACCACGTGAAAAGCCATGTGCTGCCCTCCTCCCTCTAGATCGTCTCTCTCCTCTAGATCTGTTCGGTATAGCTCAGCGAAGCTCTGTCGGATCAGCTCCACCACCGCCACCACCACGCCGTTGTGCTGCCGGAGAACTCATATACCTCTCCACCCTTGCTTGTTGGATCAAGGAGGTGGAGATCTTCATCGAGGTGTACGTGTGCTGAACCCGGAGGTGCCGTCCTTTTGGCGCTAGATCGGAAGGACCGTGATTGGATCGGGGGACGGTTCATGATTGGATCGCGGGACGGATCGTGATCGGATCGCGGGACGGCTTGCGATTTGGATCGCGAAGACGTTTGACTACATCAATCGCGTTTCTTAACGCTTCCCTCTTAGCGATCTACAAGGGTATGTAGATCCACTCTCCCTCTCGTAGATGCTCATCACCATGGGTAGATCTTGTGTGTGCGTAGGAATTTTTTTGTTTACCATGCAACGTTCCCCAACACTATTACCCCACTTCAAGAGATCTTCTATTCTTGCCTCTCTATGTATTAAGTTCATGACAGGCAGAGTAATGCTTGGAGAACGATGACATGATGTAGAAAAAGTGAACTCGATCAATATGAATAAACCCCCATCGTTTTATCCTTAGTGGAAACAACACAAAGACGTTTCTTGCCCCCTTCTGTAACTAGGATATAGAAACCCGTCAGGTTGAACCCACTACAACGCAGCCCTCTCACTAAAGAAAGATCAATCTACTTGGCCAAAGCAAATCAATCTACTTCGCTTGCTATCTTGATCTGACGAATTGAGTCTTTCCTTTGAGATCTCGTTATATTGGATTGAATACTTTGGATTTGAGAACACTTGATATATGTCTTGCATGTGAATGCATGTGGTGACAATGGGGTGTTCTATTGATTCACTTGATATATGTTTTGGTAATCAACCAGCGGATTCCCGCGATGACATTGGGGTAATCTATGCATAGGGGTTGATACACGTTATTGTCCTACTTTCTCCAATAGAAATCTTGGGGTGTTCTTTGAAGTTCTTTGTGTTGGATTGAATATAAAGAATCTGTAATTGTTTGATGCATGTCAAAAAATTAATGCACCAATACTTGAGGTGATATTGGAGTATCTAGGTGACATTAGGGTTGATTGATGCGTATCATAGGTGTTTAATTTGTTTGAGAGTCTAATAAATAGTGAAGATAATTTGCATGGGTCATAAGAATAGTCCAAAAATAATAGGTATTCTAGGAGTGCATAATCAAAACCTTCATGTAGCACATAAAAGAGAAATTGTGAGTTAATGATATTGATGTGGTAATATGAAAGGGCATGAGATGGTTATTGGTTAGTATAAAGATCGATAGGTAAAGGGTGTTAATTTGATGTTCATCTAAATATTGGTTATGACATGGTGATGATGTGTGAGAATTCTTATTCCTCGTTGAAATCCTAGTGTTGTTTAGGTCGGGGGCACGCGATGGTTAACTCCTACCAACCTCCTCCATAGGGGCATGTGAGTAGTACTTTGCTTCGAGAGAGCTAATAAAGCTTTGTAATAAGTATATGAGTTCTTTATGAATAATGTGAATCCATGAATGTACACACACTCACCTTTCCATATTATGCTAGCCTCTTCGGTACCTTGGATTGGCCACTCTCACCTCGAGGATCGGTGCAGCTTTCGTCGGTGCATCCAAACCCCGTGACATGATACACTCTGTTGCACATAAGCTTCCTTATATCTTCCTCAAAACAGCCACCATACCTACCTATCATGGAATTTCCATAGCCATTCTGAGGTATATTTACATGCAACTTTCACCTTACATTATATGACTTGTTTGTTCATCGTCATATTGCTTTGCATGATCATGTAGCTAACATAGTATTTGGCAAAGCCACCATTCATCATTGTTTACATGTTACGCTAGATCATTGCACATCCTGGTACACTGCCAGAGGCATTCATATAGAGTCGTCTTGTTTAGTAGTTTTTCATGTCAAGTTGTAAGTAAGTAAAAGTGTGATGATTATCATTATTAGAGCACTGTCTCAGTGAGGACGGGATGACGAAGACAATGATCCCCCCACAAGTCGGGATGAGATTCTGGACGAAAAAGAAAAATAAAGAAAGAAAAATAAAAATAAAAGGTGAAAAGGAGAAAAATAAAAAAAAGAAATGAAAATGAAAAATAAAAGAGAGATAAAGAGAGAAGGGACAATGCTACTACCTCTTTTTCCACACTTGTGCTTGGAGAAAGCAACATGTTTTTCATATAGACAGTCTCATGTTTTGTTATTTTCATATCCTAGTGGGAATTTTTCATTACAGAACTTGGCTTGTATATTTCGACGACGGGCTTCCTCAAATGCCCGAGGTCTTCATGAGAAAGCAAGTTGGATGCACACCCACTTAGTTTTCATTGAGCTTTCATACACTTATAGCTCCAGTGCATCCGTTGCATGGAAATATCTACTCCTCACATTGATATCGATTGATGGACATCTCCATAGCCCATTGATTCGCCTAGTTGATGCGAGATTTTCTTTTCCACTTTTACTCCTTTGATATCTACCACCATATTTTGTTCCACATATATGCTATGTCCATGGTTCACGCTCATCTATTGATTGAGGTACAAAAAGCCTAAGTGTGTTAAGAAGTACGATCCAATTGCTTGGCTTAACACTATGGTGGTTGACATTTGTATTTATGTGGTGAAGATGAAGCCATGCCATGCTAATATGATAATATGAATAGGGGGTCAACATTCTTTAAGGATCGTATATTTTGAAAGTTAATGATTTTGTTACTTATGTTTATGGATATTATTATGTTAATGTTTATTAGTTCATCGTTTTTCAATGATCATAACTGAAAGAGATTACATGTTGGGTAGCATGTCACATCAAAAATTCTGTTTTTATCATTTACCTACTCGAGGACGAGCAGGAATTAAGCTTGGGGATGTTGATACGTCTCCAACGTATCTATACTTTTTGATTATTCCATGCTATTATATTATCGTTCTAGGATACTTTTTAAGAATTTACTTGCCGATTTATATTATTTTTGGCACTAACCTATTGACCTAGTGTCCACTGCAAGTTGTTGTTTTCTGCTTGTTTTTTGGCCTGTCAAGAATACTATACCAAACGAAGTCCAAATACCCCGAAACTTTTTGATGATTTTTTATGGACAAAAATAAGACATGGAAGCTTCATAGGGAGACAGGAGGCCACATGAGGTGACGCCAAGCCAACAGGGTGCGGCCAACCCCCTGGATGCTTCCTAACGCCAAGCCAACAGGGCTTGGGGCCACCTCCCACTACATCAGGCCCTGATATCTTCGCTATAAATTCTCTAATATCCCAAAACCCTAGAGAGCCTCCTGAAACACTTTTTCCTCCACTGCAAGTCTCTGTTCCGCGGTGTGCCCATTCGGAGTCTTGTTCCGGTGCCCTATGGGAGGGCGATCAATCACGGAGGGCCTCTACATCAACCTTGTTGCTCCTAAGATGATGTGTGAGTAGTTCAGCGCAGACCTGCGAGTCCGTAGTTAGTACCTAAATGGCTCTCACGCCCTATCTATCTTTCCCCTCTCTCTCTCTATCTATCTATCTATCTATCTATCTCACTCTCTATGTTCTTCAATGCAAAGATCACCGCGATTTCCGCGGTGATCTATCCTATGTAATCATCTTTGCCGTGTGTTTGTTGGGATCTAATGAATTGTGAGTTTATGTTCAGATTATTCATGAAAATATATTTAATCCTTGCTGGTTATTTATACGCATGATTTTTATAGCTTTGTAATGCTCTTTGATCTATCAGTTTGGTTTGGCCAACTAGATTGATTTATCTTCGCTCGGAGTGCTGCGTTGTAGTGGGTTTAATCTTGCGGTGATCAATCTTAGTGATAGAAAAGGACATGTCACGTATTGTATTACTGCCAAAAGGGTAAAATGATGGGGTTCATTCATATTAATTAGATTTACTTTGTCTACATCATGCCATCATCCTCCAAGCATTACTCTGCTTTTTTACTTAATACTCTAGATGCATGCTGGATAGCGGTCGGTTGGTGGAATAACAATAGTAGATGCAGGAAGGAGTCGGTATACTTGCTTATGGACGTGATGCCTATATACATGATCATTGCCGTGAATAAATATTACATAACTATGTGTTTTTCTATTAATTGCCCAACAATAGTTTTGTACCCACCATATGTTTTGTTCAAGAGAGAAGCCTCTAGCAAACACTATGACCCTAGGGTCTCCTCACAAATATTATTACAAAAGCCCCTAAATTATTGCTGCCATTATTTACTTTCTTTTTATTTGCAATTTGTATTTATCAAATTATCTATCTATCACTATTCATCGTTTACAAGTAACGAGTTCAAGGGGATTGACAACCCTCTTGCCCATGTTGGGTGCAAGTGCGTGCTCTTTTGTGTGTAGGCGGGGAAGACGGGAATTTACGTGTTCTTCTATTGGTTCGATAACCTCAGTTCTCACCGAGGAAAATACTTACCTCTACTGTGGTGCAACACCACCTCCTTTTCGGGGGAAATCCCAACGCAATTTACAAGTATCACTTCCCAACCCGCGATAGTTTCAACTCAAGAGCTTCATTCCTTCTTCCTCAACAAACAAACCTCTAGGAGAGAGAAAACTCCACCCCCACCAAAGCCAAACTGCGTTAACACCTTACAATTTCACTGCATCCAATCTAAGAAGGACCAGAGCACAACTTCCTCATGAAAACTCATAATCTAATGCGCGACATGCTCCTCCGAACAAGGTGTTGGAGCCAAAAAAGCTGATCCACTACGGATGACTAATGCATACGCAGCCACTAACTCGCAGTGGAGAGGGTGATCAGACACAACACCTCACCGCACCATCCCCCGCGCCGCCACCTAGGAGGCAGCCGATGGCGGAGCAACCGAAACCCTAGCCGCTTGGGAATTGCCTCTCATGAGAGAGAAACGCTTCATGTGTTACCTGTTCAATTTTTTAGTTCTACTTACAAGATTAAGATAATGTTCATGTCAATTATAAAGACTTCCGCTAACAACCAATCATAAAGAAATTTTTTATGCTGGAATCGCAGAAAAATGATGGCAACAACACATGATTGACTTTGATTTGCTTCTCGAGTACCTGTCTCGAGCACCGGGGTGAAAACCTTAAGTCTGACCGAGTGGTTATACCTATCAATGATGATGTTTTGTATCGTTAGCTTGCTGAAGGCATTGTCGAAAATGCTCGGACTTGTTCTTCTGGGTGGAAGCCTAAAATCCAACCTTCAATGGTTGGATCTGGTGATGTCGGTGTTTGAGTGTTATTTCTTTTCTGTTGACGTTGCTATCGAAGAACCTCATTGTCCTTATGGTCTCTAGAAATAGTTGTTGTTGATCATCACTGTCGTAGTTTTCTCGATTGTTTTGGGTCCTTTTCTTTTTCCCCGCTTAGGCAAAGCCAAGGTGTTTATTCATGTGTGCACGCTTGCATAATAACTTTGCAAAAGATCAGATGTGTGTTCATTGTATTTTATATCCACTTGATGATTAGTTCCAAATCAATAAAATCCACCATTTTATCGGGAAAAAAGTACTATGTGTGTTCTACTGTAGTATTTTCCGAATAACAGGTACCTGTGCTAGCACAAGCTCGAAAACACAGTTGTAGTACTGCTTCCAGGTTGACTCGACACGTATGGAGCGGTGGGTCGGAGGCGGACACCAGATTCAAACCGAGCAATCCTAATGACGCGGACGGACCGGCCCGACGGCGGTTCACGCGTGCCGTGACGCCGTTGGCAGAGAGCCAGAGACATCAGAGCGACAGCGGGCGCACCCTCTCCCTATATCTACGCGACTGGGCTCGAGCCTCCATCAGCCGACTCCCCCCAAATTTCTCGCCCACCCACGACCCACGGTCGCGCCGCGCCGGATCGGGATCACCTCACGCTCAGCAGCACCAGGCCTGCTCCGCTTCCGCTCCCGCTCCCGCTCCCGCTCTCGCTCTCGCCGGGAATGGGGAGCACGGCGGGCGAGGTCACCCGCGCCGACTTCCCCGAGGGCTTCGTCTTCGGCGTCGCCACCTCCGCCTACCAGGTCCGTTCAGACTGATCTTCAGTTCAGACTGTCACTTAGTACCACTATTCGTGCTAGCAGCCAGTACTACTACGGTACCTAGCTAGGTTCGTGAATGGCAGGCGGTGTCGGTGTCCGGTGGGTCACCAGGTCTCATCTCGGCCGCCGATTGCTGATCCCTGCTTCCACGCTGCTGTGTGGCGTGACAGCGCGTCGCCCTCGCCCGGTAGCCCACGCCAACGGCGCCGTGTACTTTCACTTGGTTGCGCTGGCTTCCTGCTGTTGGCGACTTATCTTTCAAAAAAGATTAGGACAGTGACTGAGCAACAGCCACACTGCTTTGTACCAAAAATAGATGTATGGCAAATTCATGGGGTTCCTGTATCGGATTTTTATGCGGTTGAACCAAACGCCCTCCCCTCCAGTAAACTTATCTGAAGCCAAAAAAAGGGAAGTGATAAAGTGGAAAGTAATCGGCAAATTTAATTTCATGGAGTACAAACATGGCAATATATGGACAGGTTAATACTGATACTCAGGGAAATTTATCTTAGGAATGGAGAAGCGGCAAGTAGTTGTGATTTGTGAATGAACAAAGTAGTCAGAAGTAGAGCACTATTTGCGAATGGAGGCGGCATGTATTTAATTGGAGAGGAAGGGATATACGCGGGAAAGAAAGGTTGACAGGGAATGGTCTTTTCCCCTGCTGGCAGAGAAACTTAACTGAACTGAGAAAGGGGAGAAATTAATAGGGGATCTTCCATCCGTATGTTGTCGTAAATGTTCTCCGCTTTAGTTTTCTCTCGGGCACGTGTCGAAACACACATCATTTCGTATTACAAGAAACGACAAAAAGGCGTAAAGAGTACAGCCCGCCAAAAGGCGAAGCAAAACATAATAAAACAGAGCAAATTTTGAGTTAAACCAAAATAACAGAGCAAATCAAAAGCAAAAAACGCGAGCAGAAAGAACTACACAGGAAAGCTGAGAAACAAATGTTCTCCACTTTGAAGAGGAATGATAGAATCATCATACTGTTAGAATTTTTGTGTGGAAGGTTTAGTCCATTAGATGACAAATTTTAGATTTCACCAGTTTTTTCTCCTTGGTTCCAAGTAAAAGAAACAAAAGGAGGTTTTTTGTGATCTATGAATCTATCCTCCTTCCTTCTGTCTAAAACTAGATGTATCATAACCTTGAAGTAATCTTCTTCGTTTTTCCCCTCTATCTAGATTGAGGGAGGGAGAAATGAAGGTGGCAAAGGCGATAGCATATGGGATGTATTTACAGATAACAAAGGTTTGACTCATCTGCATTCTATTTTAGTTGTTGAAATATACTCCCTCTGTACCAAAATCCAAGACGTTTCCGCAATTCAATTTGAACTGCAAAAACGTCTTATATTTTGGTACGGAGGGAGTATCAATTTAACTGAGATTTGTCATCCAAATGCTTTTTCAGAACGAGTCCTAGACGGATCCTCTGGAGAAGTTGCAGTTGATCATTACCATCGATACAAGGTGTTATTATTGTCATAGCTATCACATTACTTTTATATATATTTTAAATTAAGTGTTTCTTTGCCTTGCTTGAGAGAGATTGTCTAGCTCCTTGATGCATTGTGTACAATATTGCCTCGTTTCCTACATCCCTAATTACTTGTTTGAATTGTTTTGAGTACAGGAAGACATTGAGCTCATGGCCAAGTTGGGTTTTGGTGCTTATAGATTTTCCATATCTTGGTCACGGATATTTCCTGGTACAGTATGCTTCAGATATCAATACATCTACAAATTGCATCGCCACAATTCCAGCTTTCCCCTTGATATGTGCATCTTGTTTATTATTATCATTTATCACATACCTCATCTGAGTTTATAAGTTTGCTGTTTCTGCAGATGGCCTAGGGAAAGAGATCAATGAGCAAGGAGTTGCTTTCTATAACAACCTTATAGATTTCATGATTGAGAAAGGTGCCACATGATATACTAAATGTCGAAGTTACTATTCATCTAGTTATTCAGCACCCATCTGAAGCGTCAAAATTCACCACCCATCTGCCCTGACTTTAGGTATTCAGCCTTATGCAACTCTGTATCACTGGGATCTTCCGCATAATCTTCAGCGGACTATGGGGGGTTGGCTTTCAGACAAGATTGTGTAAGTCAATGCAGGCATCTTAACTTTAGACTATGAATTTGTAAATATAGTTAAATGCCAACACAAAATACCACATGGCATGTTCACCTAGGAACACAGCTTCATTTCAAAGTGTTCTGTTCCTTTTTTATGAAAAGGGGGACAAAGACCCCCCGGCAAAATGTTCTCGTTTAATTTGGTGTTTCTATATCTGATTGTATTGGCTGTCAAAAAATTTCAGAGAGTACTTCGCATTATATGCAGAAGCTTGCTTTGCAAATTTTGGAGACAGAGTTAAGCATTGGATAACAATCAATGAACCTATTCAAACATGCATTAATGCTTATGGGATTGGAATATTTGCTCCTGGATTATGTAAGGGTGTATCTGCTGAACCTTTCTTGGCTGGCCATCACCAGATCTTAGCTCATGCTGCTGCTGTTGATGTCTACAGAAGAAAATTCAAGGCCTGTTAAGTTTCCATTTCAATTATCATCGTCGGTTTGTTTGTAGGACCATTGTTTTGCTGATGATTTACGTATTATAGGCTAAACAAGGTGGTCAAGTAGGGTTTGTTATTGATTGTGAATGGGCAGAGCCAATGTCTGACAAAATGGAAGACCAGGCTGCTGCAGCACGGCGCATTGACTTTCAACTTGGATGGTAAAAATTATGCTCACCTATTCAGGCAATACATATAAGTGCCCTATATTTGTTACCCTTTTTCATAGAACCTATATTTTTGTTTCCACTCAGTGTAACTTCCTGTACTTTAGTTGTATAATGCTGACTCGGATTCAGATTCACGAAGCCTATGATACAACTTTATGCATATATCCTGATTATAATTGCTTCTTTTGAAGGTTCCTGGACCCAATATACTTTGGTGATTACCCAGAAAGCATGCGCGAGAGAGTGGGTGAACATCTTCCAAAATTCTCAGAGAAAGACCGTGAATTGATGAGGAACAAAATTGATTTTATTGGATTAAATCACTATACATCAAGAATCATTGGCCATCAGCCGAACCCACAACCACAAGAAATCCATTTTTATCAGGTTCAACAAATAGATAGAACAGGTACTATGCTTCATCTATCAAAGACTTGTCTTTTTTGTTTGTAAAAACAACAGCAGCATAACCTGAAAGATGCAGGGTTATCTACAAAAACTGTAATACATAGACAGCAGACATGGCAGAAGTATTTCACCTTGCTGATTAGGAAAACAGCCCTTCTCCACTAGCCAAGAGTCTATTTACCTCTTCTGTGTTATCTTACTCTTGGAGAATTGTAAATCAATATAGGCATGCAAGGCAGAACTACTTTTCTTGCTGAAGTCTGGTCTGAATATTCTACGCCTCTTGCAAGCTATCCTATCCCCAGATTAATATCGTAATGCTGACACTTTATTTCCTTTTGGCAGACAAATGGAGTAGCGGTGAAGCAATTGGTGAAAGAGTAAATACTTGACCACTGTCCATTCATGTAGCTCCAATGATCTCAACTAACATTTCATCTCAATATTTGCGCAGGCCGCGTCTGAGTGGCTTTTAATAGTTCCTTGGGGTATTCGGAAAACAATTAACTATATTGTAAAGAAATACGAAAATCCAATAATATATATAACAGAGAATGGTAAGGCTCCAATGCTTCTCACATTTTTTTATGGTGCATTTTATATATTTGAAGTTTCTAATGCACACATGGCATATCTGGTTACATTATTTGAAATTGTCACATTTCCTGCATATGTTGGTTGAATGATTAAATCGAATAGCAATTACTTCACATAATGCAGATTATCTGGATTGACCTGCTTTATTTCCAGTTTAATTATTTTTTCTAGAATTGTTATACTCCGCAACTTGGAGGTTGTTGTACTGCCTTAGTTCAGAGTTCTTTTGTTTTGACCAGACAACCACGCAGCAAGCTATTTATTCCACCTGTGCATGCTAGTCAAATTATGGAATATGCATAGGGAGCCCTTCTTTATCTTCTCTTGGATACATATTTTTGTACAAAATTTCAAATTCCTGAGTTTGCACTGCCACAGAATATTGACAAAATAGATTGCCAAGATAAACATACTACAAAAAAGATTTCTGAGTTTATACTGCCACAAAATATTGACAAAATAGATTGCCAAGATAAACACACTACAAAATAGATTCCTGAGTTTGTACTGCCACAGAATATTGACAAAATAGATGGCCAAGATAAACACACTACAAAATATATTCCTGAGTTTGTACTGCCACGGAATATTGACAAAATAGATTGCCAAGATAAACACGCTGTTGAAGTGTATATGTGGATTGCCTAGCCCTTTCCATCAGTTCGGAATTTTGGTTGCATTGGCTGGTGCATGAAGCTTAACATGGTATCAGACAGTTTTGGAGTTCAAGTCATGGCTTTCGCAATTTATCCAAAAATTGCTGCTGCCCCCCTTTGTCCACGTATCGGCCTCTTGAGCCATACCTCTGAGTCTATTCACGTGTTGACTTTCTGTGTCACACGTGAGAGGGGGTGTTGAAGTGTATACGTGGATTGCCTAGCCCTTTCCATCAGTTTGGACTTTTGGTTGCGTTGGCTAGTGCATGAAACGTAACACACACTACAAAATAGATTCCTGAGACTGTACTGCCGCAGAATATTGACAAAATAGATTGCCAAGATAAACACACTACAAAATAGATTCCTGAGTTTGTACTGCCACAGAATATTGAAAAAATAGATTGCCAAGATAAACACACTACAAAATAGATTCCTGAGTTTGTACTGCCGCAAAATATTGACAAAATAGATTGCCAAGATAAACACACTACAAGATAGATTCCTGAGTTTGTACTGCCATAGGATATTGACAAAATAGATTGCCAAATAAACAGACTACAAAATAGATTCCTGAGACTGTACCGCCACAGAATACGACGTTGAAGTTTAAAGAACCGATAGGCATACATGTAAATGCGATACAGTAACTTTTTAATATGAAATAAGAATCGCTATTCCATTACAATGGTGCCCAGCTACCATTTTGTTTGTTTGTGTGATGTAATATTTGCTGACTAAATTATTAAGTAACCAACCTTGTATATGGATGATGCTCTCATGTAGTTTATTTTCTGTAGGCATGGATGACGAAGACGATCCATCAGCACCAGTTGATCAGTTCTTAAATGACACAAGGAGGGTTAATTTCTTCAAAGGATATGTTGGTGGAGTCGCACAAGCAATAAAGTAAGTTTGTTTCTGTTTGCCGCATAACTATCACCGTGTAACAAAAACAACCAAAACAAGTGATACTGCTAATTTTGGTAACTATTGGCATTACAGGGATGGCGCTGATGTTCGTGGATACTTTGCATGGTCTTTCCTGGATAACTTTGAGTGGGCGATGGGATTCACCAAGAGGTTTGGGATTGTCTATGTTGATTACAAGAACGGGCTCTCCCGACACCCTAAAGCATCAGCCATGTGGTTCTCACGCTTCTTGAACGGCGAGGCTGCTGACAGCGAACCTGACACAAACTAAGCCCGCATTCACCAAGGTGTTTAAGTCGTACTAGAGCTGCTTCTATCAGTGCCATATCTATCTATCCAGTATTCGCAATATCTGCGTAGCAGCTATATCTACCCACAAACCTGACACCATACATAACTGATCCAACATTTGTTCAAATGAAGGCTTAATGAGTGAACATCCCTAGCAGTATGTGATGGGGTTCATGTCAGTTAACGCCACGCTGCTGCTGATAATTTGCAGAGTCTAATCTGAACCCATGCTATCTCTGTTGCTATATTCTTGCTGATGTTGGTGCAGTAAGCAATTACGCACCATTTTCTGCTTGCAACTGATGCCACTAACGTTTTGCCGCAGGGATGGCACTGACGTGGGTGGATAGTCTGGATGGTCATTCCCTGGGCAACTTTGAGTGGTATACAGGATACACCAAGAGAGGTTTGGTGCAGGGATGGGATTTGGGGACATTCCGAAGCATCAGCCCTGTACGTGGTTCTCACACCTGTCGAAAACTAGGCGTGAGCCGAGCCATCTCACAGCAAGTAAATGAACATTACACACTAGTTGTTTCCCCGTCGTCGTCGTGTCGTCGTCATCGTTGTTGTATCGTGCTGTGACTGTCGCCGTATCTGCTCCCAATAAAAATTGTACCTCATTTCGCATGCCCTTCTGTACGAGCCGTGATTAATCCATTGATTGCTCAAACGGATGTTTAAGGAACCAGAGCACCCTGCTAATAAGAGTTCATGTCTGCAAATACTGCTATACTTATGTATGTGTGCTACTGAGTAAGTACAATAGATCTGAGTCAGCGGGCTATAAGAATTAAACTAGTATATTGTTGCTTAGTTGGAGGAAAAAGAAGAGGAAATAGAAGGTAAGCGAGCTCTTGGTGAAGAGTCAGCTTTAGCACGTGTTCCTAGTCACTTTATGAGAATGAAATGTGAGCCATATAATAATAAAGTAGTACATTCTTCTAATCAACTATTGTACATGTTGACTATAAGATGAGATGACATGGCAATGCCTTATAGCCGGTAGTTTACTATACTATTAACCTATGTTGTTAGCTGTTGCTGTATTAGTCCTGTAGTGTGTGGCCTTCATAGGCTCTCCTAGTAGGCAATTGCAAGTCACCAGAAACTTGCTTCTGTCAGGTTAGACCCATCCACCCAAAACCACTTTTAACTTTGGTTGATTGGTGAAGGGCAAAGTGACGTGTCACATAAAATATGTACTCCTACAAGAGCTGGTTAAAGCATGGATGATGGGACGGAGGCTATTGGGCCGCTTTCTTCCCTATTTTGGGGCCGGCCGGCCGGCCTATTCTTTTGGTATGTTTTGCATCCAATGCAGCGCAATGCAATGATGGCACCCTGTCGTCCTGGCCGCGACGATCGCTCTCTGGGGGCGCAATGCCGTTGGTTGCGTTCATTCCCTCACGGCTTTGGGCTGAGAATGAGGCCGTTGGGAGGGGCTCATCACAGAATCCCTGTGATTGTGATGCTGGTCCTGAACTCCTGATGACTGCTAGATACTCTCATTTTCTTCATCATCATCATACTCTTTCCTTTGCCTTTGTGCGCCCCCTTCTTTTTCCTTGTCTTGCACCCATCGCCGGCGAGCCGAAAGTGGCGGCGAGGGAGAAGAGATGAAGGTTGCCGGGGACGCGGAGACGGTGAAGAGTGGCGCGGCGATGGCCGTGACTATCTAGGCCAGACGTGTTCCCCAAATCCCCATCTCACCTGCGCTCTGAAAGCAGCGTCGACGCGATATATTCTTCTCATCAGAAGCGTCGAGCCGTTGAGGGGGCAGCACGTACCTGCCTGCCTGCCTGCCTCCCTCCCTTTAAGGGTAGCTTAGACATGGGATACTCGTCCTACTTTGCAACTTTACCACGGCCGGCTCAACATTACACAAAACATAGGCAAAGCATTACATGATTCGCGGCCTCGTGGTGGCATCTCCCGGCTCACGTGAAACAGCACATTCCGCGTATAATGTGCGTGCGTGCGTGCGTGCTCGAGCTCGGTGTTCCTTCCTCGAGAGAGAAGATGCTCGGTGCTACTATGATCGGGGAATTTTCTGTACGTGCTTCCCGAACCATGGCTCGCGCGTGATATTTATGTGCCAACCCGTTGATTCATGTTATCATGTTATGTGATGCATTCATTCATTCATTCATTCATGTGGAACGAGCTGCATGTAGTAGTAGTAGTACCACGCATCATTGCGCCCTCACAGCTCACCGGGTAACTAAAAGAGTTCACTGCAAAAGCATCCAAGAAGAAGCTGAAACTGACAGGACATCCAACAGCGCATTCATAGGATGCATCACTGGCAGTGGCAAGCCAGCACGAGTCACCTCTCACCTGCATGTGCGGCTCCTCACGAGCCTATGATTGTTCACACGGACGCTGGCGGCATTGCAAGATTTGGGCAGCGGTTCAAGTGCCGGCCACTGCATGCAGCTGCCCAGCGTGCTGCTGTTGGTGCGACTCCATGGCTGGGTCCTAGGATAGAATCTTGCTGCCCCAGCCACAAGCATGCGTGCCATGGCTGGGTCCTCCCCTACCTTCCAAGTTCCAACTCCAGTCACCACCCCGGCCAGATCTCCAACAGTGTCGTCTTCAACCTCTTCTTCTTCCCCTCTCCCAGCTGACTGGCCCGTGCTTCTTAAATGTCAATCATAGTTGGTTCTTGGCCTATGCTACCAACCGACTCAGCCAAGCCGAATCAGTCAGCCCATTGCCCATGTGTGCGCCTGCATGCCAAGGCAAAGGCATCATCATTCTACTAGCGATCGGGCGCCAATAATTTGGTTCCATGCCATGCCATGCATGGGCGTCTAGTGTAGGAGACAAAAGGGGGTCCAATCCATGTGGGTGAAAAACGGCAGGAATGGAGGAGTTTGGTAGGAAAGGCGGACACAGCCAGTGAAACGAGCCCATGCATGGCAATGGCAATGGCATGCTCACAATCGCAATGCAGCGTCCATCCAGCTCCAGCGCAACGCCCACATGCGCGGATGTGGACCTGGCGATAGCAGCCACCCGAACCACCACCACCACCCCCACCCTGGTCTTTGCCCTCTCCATGCTACATAACATACGTGCTGCACACACCCATAGAAAACCATAGTTTTAGCCCAGCACATGGCCATGAAATGCAATGCCCAGTTTGTTACTATACTAAAAGCAGCATGGCTCAGGCTTGGGCCAGATGCTCCAACTGGAAGTTTCTTGCACCTTTCGCTGCATTCATCCATCCATAATGAACTGCTCAGTGGGCTCTGCAGTACGTACAAGATGAAGTTTTTCTGAAGCTTACAGCACTTCTGCCCTGCCCTGCAGTAGATACTGGAGTACTAGCACTAGTAACATTCTTCGACTGCAGATGAAAGCATGTCCGGTTATACTCTGGTAAAAAGTCTCTGGCCGCATGTAGCAGCAGCTAGTGTCTGGTACTGCGATGGACGATTTGTGCTGTTATGCAGGCAGGAATGTGATGCCAAAACATCATGATAAGTGCTCTGCTCTGTTTCTTGGCACCACCACCAGACCAGAGTCTCATGCCCTTATTTTGTTCTCTATCTCAGATACATCCGAGTTCAGCAGCTAGTACCATACACCCCCAGCTGTGCAGATTCAGCAAAGTTTTCAAAATTTGTTACTACTGCATTTCACTACTCAACATGTATTCAAACTTGTTTACAGCATTGCTTAGGGCGATGGGTAATTCGACATCTGCTTTACTTACTGCTCCATGTTAATGTACAGAATTTGAGACCGCATACATACATACATACATACATACATACATGCATGCATGAACTGCTTGCTTATTTTCCCTCCTCTGATGTCTGATCTAAAGCCTTTTGTCCCTTCTTATATATCGGAATAAATATTTGCAAAAATCTTGTACATTCTATAATCTACAGGTACAGAAAGTCAGGAAAGAAAGATGAACAGGCCTGCCGCCATCGGTGTTCGTGCGGGTGGCGAGCGTTGACCGTCAGACACGGTGTTAAGGGGTGCTCAGCTACCTCCAACTCACCTGAGCTTGACGCCATGGTCATATGGCATGTTGGAATTGGACAGATGCCGGTGCTAGTTGGTTGAAACTCCGGTGCTAGGGGTGCTCCGGTCCCGGCTGCCACCCTGTTGAGTTGTCCTTCTGTGGTTCCTGCCCTCTGTTGGTTTCCCCGTTGATAATCCATGAAAAATTCTATTGGCAGACTAGTGGTGGTCAGGGCGATGACGCGACCGAGCTCTCGTCGTCGGAGATTCCAGCTCTCAACGCGTGAATCCTTGGGAACAACTGCGGCATCATCGGGTTGACGGGCACCGGGAAATGGCGCACGGAGCTGGCGATCGTGCGGTCATTGATCCTGCCAACCTCCCTGCACACCTGAGTGAGAACTGAGAGGAAATCCCTGACCACCATGAAGATCCTGAAAGGATGGGCCTCTTCTTTCGCCGAGTCGCCATGGAAGTACTCGGTGATTTCCTTCACGAGCGACAGCGCGACGCTCTCCTGAGCTTGAACCCTGAGGATCTCGTCATCGGCCTTCTTCAAGAACTTCTGCATCGTGTCATGGAACCTCCATGCGTCATCCCTCGTGCTCAGCTCTTCATTCAACCGCAACACCTCGGTGATCTTCTCTATTCCTCCTGCGAGCTTCGTAACATAGCTGCTTAGCACGTCGGAATCCATTGCCGCAGCCTTCTTGACGCTGCTGAGCTCGTTCCCAAGGCCTGCCACCACTTGGAGGCCGAGCTTTTTGCACTCGAGCTCATCCCGGAGAGGGTTCGCGAGAGTTCTTGGCGTTGATTGGTTGCTGGCAGAGAGACGGGAACCCTCTGTTCGGATGATCTCCTGCACGACGAAATGCAGAAGGGTTGTCTTGCCATCGGTGCCTTTGACATCAGCCAATTTGAGTAGAGTGTCAAGCTTGAATGCATGAGCATCCCCCCGATTTGTGCCAACATTCATCCTGTTGCCAGTCTTGAGAATAGCCTCCAGTAGCTTCAGAAATAGTCTGCTGTTTCTAAGCTCATCGCAAGCAGCCTGTCAAACGAAGAATGATCATTTAGCTAATAAAACAGAGGAGAGGTGGCGATGAAAAATGGAGGTGCTAGGAAAATAATGATGTTTAACCAACGGTAGAAACCATATCGCTCACCTCAAGGATCTCAAAGTTGTTCTTCAAGTACTTGACCTCTGATTCAAAGTTAGCAATATAAAGCATTGCGTCTACTCTTTTGAAAGCAAAAGGGACATCAAGAACCGCCTTAAGGAACTTTTCAGAAGGGCCAAGCTTAATAGGAGATGTCTCTTCTTTGAATTCTCTCAACTTGATCTCCTCTTCCTTGGTAGGAGCCATCTTTAGCAAAGTCTCCAGTAAATCTGCTCCAAAGTTCTGTGTGTTACCTGTAGAGCAGCATATAGCAAATTGGTAAGCATAATAGTGAAGGCTGGATGATGCAAACATCTCAAATTCTCAACACAATGAAGTATAGAGCTCATGAAGAAATGATGCAAACATGTCAAATTTAGGAATTTAGTCGTGTTCACCTTCGCAGAGGGCTTCGCAGACCTCCTCCTTGGTAACATTCAGAGCACGCAGCAAGATGGCAATGTTTTGTGCCTTCTTTGGATCCAGCAGCACCTTGTTCTCCGCCTTGGGCGTCGGCAACGCCGGCCTCTTTGTCGCTTCCTTCGGCGCCGCATTCGCGGGGTTGCAAATGAACAACGTCTCAATCATCTCCTCATTCACCCTACAAGAATTCAGCTAAATAGATCAGCAAACTGCAAACCGATCAAGAACAAACTTTGGACTGGGAAAAGATGGAAATTTGGCAGAGCACTCACTGGAATGAGCTGGATTTGAGCTGATCCCACACCATGGCTCGGTCGGAGCTGGCCCGGACCTTGTCCCAGTGCAGGGGCTTCAGCTTTGGCCGCGGCGTGGTCTCCTCGGACTTGTCGCCGTGGTCCGCATTGTCCTGCAGCCGCCCGGGGAACGCGTCGGTGGGTGGAACGTTCCTGAGATTGGCGGCTTGGGGTGGCGGAGACAGCGCCGGCGACATGGCCTCTTTCGACGTGCCGGGCTTGCGAACGCGGCTCTCCCAGTAGCCCACCGGCGGTGGAGGAGGCGGCGGAGGCGGAGGAGGTTGTCCGCGCGTGCTTGTCGGTGGGGCTGGTGGCTGGGTAAATGGGTTTTTGGAGATGGTGTCGGTGGCGGATCTGAGAGCTGGCGGCGTGCTCACGAGTGGAGAGGACGGGGGCGATGGAGATGGTGGTTTCCGGCGAGGAGGCGGCGGCGGTGGCAGTGTCGGTGCGAACGGAGGAGGTGGGGGTGGAGGCGTCGGTGGCATGCCAAAGACGTCGCGCGCGCTCTCGGATCTTGCCTTGGCGGAGCGGCGGCACGACTGGCCGGGGCTGGATAGGAGAGGCGGGGAGGAAGGTGCAGGGGACATCGTCGCCCCGGGCGAAGACGGATACGACGGCGTGCTGACGGCCGATCCCGGCGAGGCGGTCCTGGAGCGGTCGCGCGCGGCCACGGCGGCCTGGACCGCCGCGGCGAGCGTCCGCTGCGAGCCCGACGCCTTGGACGATCCTCGCGGCGAATAGAATTCCTCGTCCCCGGACGACGGGGAGGACCCACCGATGCCAGGGCTCCTCGACCCGGCCGGCCCGCATTGCCGCCCCACGAGCGGCGGCAGAGGGCGGAGCTCCGGCGACCCGCCGGAGCTCCGAGACACCTCGTCTCCGGACGACGTCGTGTCGCTGCTCTTCCCGTCCTCCCTGCCAGCCAAGGTGCCCACGTAGAGGAACTCGGCGGACGGGGCCGTGGACGCGGACGTGGTCGCCGGCGCGCCCCTGCCGCTCCCGCCGAACTCGTCGCGCGCGAAGAGGCTGGCCCGCTCCGGGTGCAGGAACTTGCTCTCCCCGCCTCCGACGCAGCCGCCCCCGACCCCGCGGCCGGCATTGGTCCGGCGGCGCTTGAAGAAGAAGGCGATGGAGAGGCCGAGCACGGCGACGGTGAGCAGCGGCAGCAGGATGGCCGGGACGAGCTTGGAGGAGCTCTTGGACGAGCCCTTGCCCCCCGAGCCGGCGCCAGCGCCGTCGGAGGGCGCGGCCGTGGCGCTCCCGGCGGGGGTGCTGGGGTTGGGGAGCACGAGGGCGGGGTACGTGGGCTGCTCCGGCGCGGTCGGCGTGCCCGGCGGCGGCGGCGGCGCCTGCAGCGTTGGGAAGAAGGGCGGCGCCGGGCCCGGCGGCGCCTGCGACTGCGGCGCGGTGGAGGACGGGTCCGGCACGAAGGGCTGGTGCAGCTGCCGCCTCGCGGCGGCCGGAGCGCGGCCGTCGACGGGGACGCCGACGCAAGAGGAGGCGAGCAGGATCGGCAGCAGCGTGATGAGCAGCGGCAGCCCCCGCCGCCGGGGACGCCGCAAAGATGGCATCCTCACGGGAGAAGCGAGCTGAATTCCGCGTCCGTGAGACAGATCTCGAGAGGTAGAGAGAGAGGGTAGAGAGAGAGTGAGGGAGAGAGGGGGTGTGGAGTGTGCGTGGTGGTGACGGTGGTGAGGAGGAGGAATACAGCTAGCTTTACGTGGAGGTGGAGGAGTATTTTGGATGGATCGACGATCTTTCTCCCCTCCTCTACGCGCACTGCGCCTCGATCGCTCGCCCCCTTTGAGGCTTTGACACGGTGGACGGAGGTTGGGAATTTTTCCCTTGCCGGTTTTTGCTTAGCGAGGGAGGGGGTTGGTCGTGGCCACCGGCGCCGGTTTTAATTACGTAGAGATGATGCGGCGTGGGTGGTGGTTGCTGCCGCTGCCGCTGGCCCTCGCCCTCGGCGGCGTGCGCTTTGCTGGTTTGTGCTCCTTCCTTGGCCGTTTCCGGAGCAAAACCCTTTGTTTATTGCGTAGTCCTGCCGATAATAATACCGTAACCGGGAGGAGAGTTGTTGGAGAGGAGGAAGGCAAAGTGCAATGTCGTGTGCAATGTGTACTGTAGTGTGGAACCGCAACAAGCACGAGCAGACCGGCCCGGAGTTATTTTTCTTTATATGCATCGTGTGCCATTGCTGTTGATCACCAAACTAGTAGGCTACCAGGAGGTGATCCAGCGCCAGCTGGTGCCTGTTTTTCTGTGGTTGGTTGGTTGGTTCTCGGTTGGTTAGAAGTGTTTGGAGTTCGAGTTTGCATGCAATTGGATTGCTGGATTATGCACTTGCAACGCTTTTCTACACTGGAATTGCTTGATTGTAGGCGTCTGGATTTTCTAAGTTTTGATCGCTTTTTTTTTTGTGTGTACTCCAACGATAGTTGTGTCCCGATCACTATTGTGCCATTTTCGTCGCTTATTTTGTTTATTTTGGAACTTTATTTTACTTTTTAACAAATTACATATGTTTGTTTATCTAGTTTTAATTAGGTCGATGTTGCTTCGGGAGTAGTTTCGAGCAGAGGCACTTTGGTTTGTACGACAGTCTCAACTTTAATCTCTTTCCACATGCCGAGGCAAGGGTTGTGGTTGGGATAACAAAATCGAAGACGAAAACACTTGCCTCTCCGAGGTTATAGGGATAGTTTGGGGCGACGACATGAGTGGCGGCAGTGGTGGTGGTGGGTCGTGGTGGTGTGGCAAGTAAACATAGTAGCAGTGTGCTACGGGCAAGAGAGCTTACCAGTTAGCTCGGGTCGAAGATGAAAACACGACTTCTTTTTAGGTGGTTTTGGTAATTAATAACAACATATATTTTATTGGACTAATGAATCTATCAAGCATACTTCATGAAAAGTTCAATGAAAGGATTAGCTAGAATTATGAGCAGATGCCCTAGATGCAAGGAATATCAATTGACAAAACCTTCAAGACTCTACATTTTACTTTATGTGAGAAAATCGCATTTGAGTCCATAGGAAAGCATTACTATTAAAAGGGGATGAGGTATCTATGATGACCTAGTTGCTCAAAGTGCTTAGAGATTAGCCACCAAAAAACCTCAATATTTCTTCCAAAAAATATTTTGTCCAAAACCTTAAAGTCAAATTCGGTGCCACCAACATTTTCCATATCGGCCAAACCAAGTTTTCCCTTTGACAGAACCCAATACAAACCCTAGCAAAACGGTACAATCGAGATTCGCTCCGGTATAGCCGAAAAGTAGTGACCAACCTTCTGGTATCCATTTGCTAAAAATCGGAATTTCCGAGTTCTACATATTGGTATACCAGGGCAACCGAAGTGAGGAACTGCCCAGGCCAGCCGAATCGGTCTCACCGAGATGCTTTATATCGGTCTCGCCGAGAACCCAAAAGTTAGAACATGTTACACTAATCAGTGCGACCGATGGGCAATAATGTTGTAACGGTTGGATTTTTGGAGATGACTATATATATGTTGGGGAACGTCGCATCGGAAACAAAAAATTTCTACGTTCACGCAAGACCTATCCATGGTGATGAGCATCTACGAAAGGGAGAGTGGATCTACATACCCTTGTAGATCGCTAAGCGGGAAGCGTTAAGAAACGCGGTTGGTGTAGTCGAACGTCTTCGCGATCCAAATCGCCGAGCGTCCTGCTATCTCATCACGGTCCGTCCCGCGATCCAATCACGATCCGTCCCGCGAACTCATCACGATCCGTCCCGCGAACTCATCACGATCCGTCCCGCGAACTCATCACGATCCGTCTCGCGAACTCATCACGATCCGTCCCGCGAACTCATCACGATCCGTCTCGCGATCTTGATCATAGTCCTTCCGATCTAGCGTCGAACGGAGGGCACCTCCGCGTTCAGCACACGTATGGCTTAATGACGATCTCCGCCGTCTTGATCCAGCAAGAGGGAGCGGAGAGGTAGAAGAGTTCTCCGGCAGCGTGACGGCACTCCGGCGATGGTGGTGGAGCTATTCCGGCAGGGCTTCGCCTAAGCACTGCAGAAATCCGATCTAGAGGAGAAACTATGCACTGGAGGAACGGGCAGCACGTGGCTGAAAATTCTGTGCCAAAACCCTAAAATCCTCTAGTATATATAGGAGGAGAGGAGGAGGAGGCTTGGCTGCCAAAAAGCAAGCCCTTGGGTCGGACGAAGTGGGGAGGAGAGGAGGAGGACTCCTCCAATCCTAGTAGGACTAGGATTCCTCCTTTTTTTGGCCTTTTTCCACCTTTTCCCTTTGGGCTTTTTCTCCCAGCCGCATGGGCCTTGTGTGGGACTTCCACCATCCCACAAAAGGCTGGTATTTACTCTCGTACAGCCCATGAAGCCTCTTGGGTCGAAATACCCCTCCCGGTGGTCTCCCGGTACACTATCGGCACTCCCGGTACATTACCGATTAGCCCAAAACTTTTCCGGTGACCAAAATGGGACTTTCTATATATCAATCTTTACCTCCGGACCATTCCGGAGCTTCTCGTGACATACGGGATCTCATCCGGGACTCCGAACAACCTTCGGTCACCACCATACAGAACTCTATACTACCGAAATGTCACCAAACCTTAAGTGTGTAGACCCTGCGGGTTCGAGAACTATGTAGACATGACCGAGACACCTCTACGGTCAATGACCAATAGCGGGACATGGATGTCCATATTGGTTCCTACATATTCTATGAAGATCTTTATTGGTCAAACCTCTATGTCAAGGATTCAGTTAATCCCGTATGATGTTCCCTTTGTTCTTCGGTATGTTACTTGCCCGAGATTCGATCGTTGGTATCTCCATACCTAGTTCAACCTCGTTACCGGCAAGTCTCTTTACTTGTTCCGTAATACAAGATCCCGTGACTAACACTTAGTCACATTGCTTGCAAGGCTTGTTGTGATGTTGTATTACCGAGTGGGCCCTGAGATACCTCCCCATCACACGGAGTAACAAATCCCAGTCTTGATCCATGCCAACTCAACAGACACCCTTGGAGATACCTGTAGAGTACCTTTATAGTCACCCAGTTATGTTGCGACGTTTGATACACACAAGGCACTCCTCCGGTGTCAGTGAGTTGCATGATCTCATGGTCATAGGAACAGATACTTGACATGCAGAAAAAAAGTAGCATTAAACTGACACGATCATATGCTACGTTTGTAGTTTAGGTATTGTCCATCCCATCATTATCCTAATGATGTGATCCCGTTATCAAATTACATCTCATGTCAATGGCTAGGAAACATTAACCATTTTTGATCAACGAGCTAGTCTATTAGAGGCATACTAGGGACATGGTTTTGTCTATGTATCCACACATGCATCTAAGTCTCCGATCAATACAATTATAGCATGGATAATAAACCCATTATCATGAACAAGGGAATATGATAATAACTAATTTATTATTGCCTCTAGGGCATATTTCCAACAGTCTCCAACTTGCACTAGAGTCAATAATCTAGTTCACATCACCATGTAATTTGCATTGTTATGAATCTAACACCCAATGAGTTCTGGGGCTCGATCATGCTTTGCATGTGAGAGAGGTCTTATAGTCAACGGGTCTATGACATTCAGATCCGTGTGTACTTTGCAAATTTTTATGTCAAACCATAAACACTGCTACCACACTCTACTTGGTACTATTACAAATGGTTGCTCCACTGTACGTATCCAGATTGCTACTACGAGTCATCCGGATTAGTGTTAAAGCTTGCATCGACGTGACTCTTTACGACGAACTCTTTATCACCTCCATAATCGAGACATCTCCTTAGTCTTTTAGTTACTAAGGATAATCTTGACCGCTATCCAGTGCTCCATTCCAGGATCACTTTGAAACCTTCCGACCATACTTATGGCAAGGCTGACATCGGGTCTTGTGCACAACATTGCATACATGATAGAGCCTATGGCTGAAGCATAGGGGATGACACTCATCTTTTCTCTATCTTCTGCAGTCACTTGGCATTGAGTCTTACTCAACTTTATACCTTACAAATCAGGCGAGAACTCTTTCTCTGACTGTTCCATTTTGAACTCTTTCAAAATCTTGTCAAGGTATGTAGTCATTGAAAGTCTCATCAAGTATCTTAATCTATCTCTATAGATCTTGATGCTCAACAATTAGGTAGCTTTATCCAGGTCTTCCTTTGAAAAACTCTTTTCAAACAACCCTTTATGCTTTCCAGAAATTCTATATCATTTCCGATCAACAATATGTCAACCACATATGCTTATCAGAAACTCTACAGTGCTCCCACTCACTTTATTGTAAATACAAGTTTCTCGTAAACTTTGTATAGACTCAAAAACTTTAATCACCTCATCAAAGTGTATATTCCAACTCTGAGATGCTTGCTTCAGTTCATAGAAGGATCACTGAAGCTTGCACACCTTTTAGCATCCTTAGGACTGACAAAACCTTCTGGTTGTATCACATACAACCTTTCCTCAAGAAAGGAAACGATGTTTTGGCATCCATCTGCTAGATTTCATAATTAAAAAATGCAACAACTACTAACATAATTCTAACAGACTTTAGCATCGCTACGAGTGAGAAAGTCTCATCGCAGTCAACTCCTTGAACTTGCCGGAAACTTCTTTGCGACAAGTCGAGCTTTATAAATGGTGACATTCACCATCAGCGTCTGTCTTCATTTTAAAGATCCATTTGTAGTCAACGACCTGCCGTCCAACTAGCAAGTCTACCAAAGTCTATACTTGGTTTTCATATATAGATCCTTTCTCGGATTTCATGGCCTCTAACCATTTGTCGGAATCCGGGCCCATCATCGCTTCTCCACAGCTCGTAGGTTCATTGTTGTCCAACAACATGACCTCCAAGACAGGGTTGTCGTACCGCTCAGGAGCAGTACACATCCTTATCGACCTACAAAGTTCGATAGTAACTTGATCCGAAGCTTCATGATCATCATCATTTACTTCCTCTTCAACTGACGTAGGTTCCACAAAAACATCTTTTTGCGCTGCGCTACTCTCTGGTTGAAACAAAGGTTCAACAACCTCATCAAGTTCTATCTTCCTCCCACTCAATTCTTTCGAGAGAAACTTTTTCTCGGGAAAGGACCCATTTTAGCAACAAACACTTTATGCTTGGACCTGAGATAGAAGGTTCAGCCAACTGTTCTTAGGATATTCTACGAAGATGCATTTGTCCGCTTTGGGTTCGAGCTCATTAGGTAAAAACATTTTCCACACAAGCGTCGCAACTCCAAACATCAAGAAATTACAGCTTAGGTTTCTATCAAACCATAATTCACACGGTGTCATCTCAACGGATTTAGATGGTGCCCTATTTAAAGTGAATGTAGTTGTCTCTAATGCACAACCCCAAAATTATAGTAGCAAAACGATAAGAGACATCATAACATGCACCATATCCAATAGAGCACGACTATGATGTTCGGACATACCATTACACTATGGTGTTCCAGGTGGCGTGTGTTGTGAAACAACTTTCACATTGTCTAAAGCTGTATGCCAAACTCGTAACTCAGATATTCACCTCCACGATCATACCGCAGATATTTTTATCTTCTTGTCACGATGATCTTAAAATTCACTCTGAATTTGCTTGAACTTTTCAAATGATTCAGACTTGTGTTTCATTAAGTAAACATACACTATATCTACCCAAATCATCAGTGAAGGTAAGAAAATAATGATATCCACCACACGCTACAAGACTCATTGGATTGCATACATCAACATGTATCATTTCCAATAAATCACTTGCCCGCTCCGTCAAACCAGAAAACGGGGTCCTTAGTCATCTTTGACCAAGAGGCATGGTTCGCATGTCTCAATCGATTCAAAATCGAAAGAGTCCAAAGATCCATCAGCATGGAGTTTCTTCATGCGTTTTATACCAATATGACATTTAGCGGCAGTGCCACAAGTATGTGGTACTATCATTATTAACTTTGCATCTTTTGGCATCAATGTTATGAACATGTGTATTACTACGATCAAGATTCAACAAACCATTCTCACTGGGTGCATGACCATTGAAGGTATTATTCATGTAAACAGAATAACCATTATTCTCTAACTTAAATGAATAACCGTGTTGCAATAAACATGATCTAATCACGTTCATGCTCAACGCAAAACACCAAATAACACTTATTTAGGTTTGTTACTAATCCCGAAGGTAGAGAGAGTGTGCGATGTCGATCACATCAACCTTGGAAACACTTCCAACACACATCGTCACCTCACCCTTAGCTAGTTCTCCGTTTATTCCGTAGCTTTTATTTTGAGTTACTAAATTTTAGCAACCGAACCGGTATCCAATACCCAGGTGCTACTAGGAGTACTAGCAAGGTACACATCAATAACACGTATATCAAATATACTTCTGTTGACGTTGCCAGCCTTCTTATCTACCAAGTATCTAGGGTTGTTCCGCTTCAGCGACCGCTCTCCTCATAATCGAAGCACTTAGTCTCGGGTTTGAGTTCAACTTTGGGTTGCTTCACTGGAGCAGCAACTGACTTGCCATCCATGAAGTTTCCCTCCTTGCCCTTGCCCTTCTCGAAACTAGTGGTTTTACTAACCATCAACACTTGACGCTCCTTCTTGATTTCTACCTTCGCGGTGTCTAACATCGCGAACAGCTCAGGGATCATTATTTCTACCCGTGGCGTTTTATAGTCCATCACCAAGTTCTAGTAGCTTAGTGACAGTGACTTGGAGAACTATATCAATCACTATCTTATCTGGAAGATCAACTCCCACTCGATTCAAGTGATTGTAGTACCCAGACAATCTGAGCACATGATCAACGATTGAGCTATTCTCCTTCATCTTGCAGGCAAAGAATCTTCTTTGGATATCTCATATCTCGCAACATGGGCACGAGCCTGAGATCCTAATTTCAGCTCTTAGAACATCTCATATGTTCTGTGACGTTCAAAACGTTTCAGAGCCTCAATTCTAAGCCGTAATGCATGACGCACTAAACTATCAAGTAATCATCAGAACGTGCCTATCAGATGTTCACAACATCTACAAACCACGCTAGAGGGGTTGGCGTACTGAGCGGTGCATTAAGGACATAAGCCTTCTGTGCAGCAATGAGGACAATCCTCAGATCACGGACCTAGTCCGCAATATTGCTACCAACATCTTTCAACTCTATTTCTCTAGGAACATATAAAAATTCAAGGGAGCTACAGCACGAGCAAGTAATCTACAACATAATTTGCACAGACACTATTGACTATGTTCATGATAATGAGTTCAATTAATCATATTACTTAAGAACTCCCACTCAAATTGACATCCCTCTAGTCATTCGAGTGATACATGATCCAAATTCACCAACTCAAGTCCGATCATCACATGAGTTAAGGTGGTTTCAATGGTGAACATCATCGTGTTGATCATATCTACTATATGACTCATGTTCGACCTTTCGGTCTCTTCTGTTCCAAGGCCATGTCTGTACATGCTAGGCTCGTCAAGTTTAACCCGAGTGTTCTACATGTGCAACACTGGCTTGCACCCGTTGTATGTGAACGTAGAGTCTATCACACCCGATCATCACGTGGTGTCTCGACACGAAGAACTTTCGCAACGGTGCACACTCGGGGAGAACACAATTTATCTTGAAATTAAGTGAGGGATCACCTTATAATGCTACCATCGTCCTAAGCAAAACAAGGTGCATAAAAGGATTAACATTACATGCAAATCATAAGTGACATGATATGGCCATGAACTTGTGCTTTTGATCTCCATCATGAAAGCACCGACATGATCTCCATCGTCACCGGCATGACACCATGATCTCCATCATCTTGATCTCCATCAACGTGTCGCCATCGGGGTTGTCGCGCCCACCATGCTTCTACTACTATTGCTACCGTTTAGTGATAAAGTAAAGCATTACATTGCGCTTAATGATTGACACGCAGGTCATACAATAATTAAAGACAACCCTATGGCTCGTGCCGGTTGACGTACTCATCGACATGCAAGTCGTGATATTCTATACAACACATGATCATCTCATACATCACATATATCACATCATGTAATTGGCCATATCACATCACAACATACCCTGCAAAAACAAGTTAGACGTCCCCTAATTGTTGTTGCATGTTTTACGTGGCTGCTACGGGTATCTAGAAAGAACAATACTCACCTACGCATAAACCACAACAGTGATACACTAGTTGCTTTTCAACCTTCTCAAGGACTGCCTTTGTCTAATCCGATCCAAGTAAAGTGAGAGATACTGACACCAGCAAGCCATCTATGCAACAAGTTGCGTTTGAGGGAACCGGTCTCTCGTAAGCGTACGAGTAATGTTGGTCCGGGCCGCTTCATCTCACAATACCGCTGAACCAAAACACGACCAAGGGACGAAGCAATCGAAGCATCAACGCCCACAAACTCTTTGTGTTCTACTCGAGATCTCATCTACACATAGACCTAGCTCATGATGCCACTGTTGGGGAACGTCGCATGGGAAACAAAAAAATTCCTACATTCACGCAAGACCTATCCATAGTGATGAGCATCTATGAGAGGGAGAGTGGATCTACATACCCTTGTAGATTTCTAAGCGGGAAGCGTTAAGAAACGCGGTTGGTGTAGTCGAACGTCTTCACGATCCAAATCGCCGAGCGTCCCATGATCTCATCACGGTCCGTCCAGCAATCCAATCACGATCCGTCCCGCGAACTCATCACGATCCGTCCCGCGAACTCATCACGATCCATCTCACGAACTCATCACGATCTGTCCTGCGAACTCATCACGATCCGTCTCGCGATCTTGATCATAGTCCTTCCGATCTAGCGCCGAACGAATGGCACCTCCGCATTCAGCACACGTACGGCTTAATGACGATGTCCGCCGTCTTGATCCAGCAAGAGGGAGCGGAGAGGTAGAAGAGTTCTCTGGCAGCATGACGGTGCTCCGGCGACGGTGGTGGAGCTATTCCGGCAGGGCTTCGCCTAAGCACTGCAGAAATCCGATCTAGAGGAGAAACTATGCACTGGAGGAACGAGCAACACGTGGCTGAAAATTCTGTGCCAAAACCCTAAAATCCTCTAGTATATATAGGAGGAGAGGAGGAGGAGTCTTGGCTGCCAAAAAGCCAGCCCTTGGGTCGGCCGAAGTGGGGAGGAGAGGAGGACTCCTCCTCCAATCCTAGTAGGACTAGGATTCCTCCTTTTTTTTGGCCTTTATCCACCTTTTTCCCTTTGGGCTTTTTCTCCCAGCCGCATGGGCCGTGTGTGGGACTTCCACAATCCCACAAAAGGCTGGTATTTACTCTCCCACAGATAATGAAGCCTCTTGCGTCGAAATACCCCTCCCGGTGGTCTCCCGGTACACTCCCGGCACTCCCGGTACATTACCGATTAGCCCGAAACTTTTCCGGTGACCAAAATGGGACTTCCTATATATCAATCTTTACCTCTGAACCATTCCGGAGCTCCTCATGACGTACAGGATCTCATCCGGGACTCCAAACAACCTTCGGTCACCACCATACATAACTCTATACTACCGAAACGTCACCAAACCTTAAGTGTGCAGATCCTGCGGGTTCGAGAACTATGTAGACATGACCGAGACACCTCTACGGTCAATAACCAATAGCGGGACATGGATGTCCATATTGGTTCCTACATATTCTACGAAGATCTTTATTGGTCAAACCTCTATGTCAAGGATTCAGTTAATCCCGTATGATGTTCCCTTTGTTCTTCGGTATGTTACTTGCCCGAGATTCGATCGTCGGTATCTCCATACCTAGTTCAACCTCGTTACCGGCAAGTCTCTTTACTCGTTTCGTAATACAAGATCCCGTGACTAACACTTAGTCACATTGCTTGCAAGGCTTGTTGTGATGTTGTATTACCGAGTGGGTCCTGAGATACCTCTCCGTCACACGGAGTAACAAATCCCAGTCTTGAGCCATGCCAACCCAACAGTCACCCTTGGAGATACCTGTAGAGTACCTTTATAGTCACCCAGTTACGTTGCGACGTTTGATACACACAAGGCACTCCTCCGGTGTCAGTGAGTTGCATGATCTCATGGTCATAGGAACAGATACTTGACATGCAGAAAAAAGTAGCATTAAACTGACACGATCATATGCTACGTTTGTAGTTTGGGTCTTGTCCATCCCATTTTTCTCCTAATGATGTGATCCCGTTGTCAAATGACATCTCATGTCAATGGCTAGGAAACATTAACCATCTTTGATCAATAAGCTAGTCTATTAGAGGAATACTAGGGACATGGTTTTGTCTATGCATCCACACATGCATCTAAGTCTCCGATCAATACAATTATAGGATGGATAATAAACGATTATCATGAACAAGGAAATATGATAATAACTAATTTATTATTGCCTCTAAGGCATATTTCCAACAATATACCCCTCCACCTCCCTCTGATTCATAGTGAGAGCACTCAGAACAAGCAAACACTTTCACCATTCATTTTCTAAGAGAGAACCACCTACTCATGTGTTGAGATCAAGATCTTCCACTCCAACCATATGAATCTTGATTTCTAGCCTCCCCAAGTTGCTTTCCATCTAATCAATCTCTTCTACCAAGCCAAATTTTGAGAGAGAGTGATTCAGTGTTGAGGAGACTATCTTTTGAAGCACTAGAGCAAGGATTTCATCCTCCATACCACATCTATTACCTTTTGGAGAGTGGTGTCTCCTAGATTGGTTAGGTGTCGCTTGGGAGCCTCAAGACCTTGTGGAGTTGAACCAAGAAGTTTGTAAGGGCAAGGAGATCGGCTACTTCGTCAAGATCTACCCCGAGTGAGGCTAGTCCTTCCTGGACATTAGCCATGGTGGAATAGATAAGGTTGCTTCTTCGTGGACCCCTTGTGGGTGGAGCCCTCCGTGGACTCGTGCAAGTTTTACCCTCTGTGGGTTGAAGTCTACGTCAATCTGGACATACGATAGCACCACCTATCGGAATCACGGCAATAATCTTCATGTACCTATTGCGTTTGATCTTCCTATCCATAATCTCTACTTACGCTTGCATCTCATTACTTTCCGCTGCTATACTCATAGAGTTGCATGTGTAGGGTGTGATAGAGTTGGTAGAATTGTTAAAGCTTGCCAAGCGATAAAACTAGGAACATGTTAGGTTTTTATTTGGTCAAGTAGTCTAATCACCCCCCCTCTAGACATACTTTGGATCCTACAAGTGGTATCGGATCTTTGGTCTCCATTGCATTGGTTTCACAACCTAGGAGAGTATGACATCTAGTGAGGGAAATTACCACCGTGGAGGTCCATATTTTGATGTTACAAACTTTGCTACTTGGAAACATAAAATGAAAAAGCATATTCTTGGTCAAAACCATGTCGTTTGGGTTGTTGTTCGTGTTGGATTGCAAGGTGAATTCTTTGGTGTTGGACAGGAACCAGATCGTGAAGTGACAACAGAAGAATTGAAGATGTTGCAATACAATGATCAAGCATGCAACATTTTATTCAAATGCCTATGCCCCGAAGAGTTCAACAAGATAAGTTGTCTTGAGAATGCGAAGGAAATTTGAGATACTTTGGTTGATATGTACGAAGGAACCGAATTCTTCAGGGAATCTATGTTGGATGTGCTTCAAATTTAACTTGAAAAGTTCAAGATGAAGGATGGTTAAGGAGTCGTGGAAATGTACTCTAGGCTTGCTCTCATCACAAAGGAGATTGTCGGCTTAGGAAGTGAAGAGATGACCAACAAATTCATCATCAAGAAAATCCTTAGAGCCCTGGATGAAAATTATGACACCGTGTGTAGATTGATGCAAATTATGCCAAACAACAATGATCTCAAGAATACCGAAGTCATTGGATGGATTGTTGCTCATGAAATGTCACTCAAGGACAAAGAAGAGATCCACAACAAGTCAAGCGATGCTTACAAAGCCATAAGTGATACACCCGCAACTTCAAGTGACAACCTTGTTACCCATGAAGACATAAGCCTCATGGTCAAGAAATTCAAGAAGTTCTACAAGAATAGAGGCAAAGAGAGAATCCAACTAAAGATATGAAGAGAAGCGTTCTTGTAGTCATGATCGAAATTGTTACAATTATGGAAGACCCTGACACTTTTCCAATGAGTGCACGGCCCCCTCCAAGAGAAGAGAAGAGTCGCCTAGAAGAATAAGCTCAAGAGATGAGTCACCTCAAAGAGAGAGAAAGAGTAGAGAAGATCGCTATGAACAAAGACCCTCCTGGAGAAGCAAGGACTCGAAGAAGAAGGACAAGTACACCAAGAGCTACACAAGAAGAAGACATCAATCTCATGTTGGTGAATGGGTTTCTGGCTCCGAATCTGATAACCAATGCGAGAGAAGTTACCACTCCAACTCTGACCATAGTCAAGATGAAGGTGTTGTTGGACTAGCACTCATTTCTTACAACTCCTATGATCTATTTGATTCACCAAATGAAGGAATTGGAAGTTGCTTCATTTATAAAGGCCCAAAGGTATCACACCCCAAATACATTGACTTTAATAGTGATGAGGATGACTTATTAGGAGACGGTGACTTGCCCTTTGATAAAACCAGTGATGTTAGTCAAAATTAACTTGATAATAATCGTTCTAGTCAAGATAAATCGCGTGATGATGATAAAAAGGAGATTGAGAGCTTAACTAAAGAACTAAACACTCTTAAGTTAGTTCATGAATCTACTCAAGAAGATCATAGAGAGCTTCTAAGAACTCATGAGAAGCTAAATTTAGAGCAAGATCATGAGTTTCTTAAAACTATGAATGATGATCTTGAAAAGAAGAGTTCTTCTTATCTTGCCAAACAATTACTCTTGTCTACTTTTGTGCCACAAGTCAAATCTAAGCAAACTAGAAACACACGCAAGAAAGGTTCTTCATCTAGTAGTTCCACAAAAAAAGGTTCTTCATCTAGTAGCAACAATAAAAATGCTAAATCTGAAGATGTTGCTTCTAGTAGTTCTATTGATTCCACTAATGATTCTCTTAGCCAATTTACACTTGAGCAAGAAAACACATTAGCGGCGGTTCCCAAGCAGTAAAAGTAAAGGTTTACTCCCCCTCCACCAACAAAGACACTCCACGGCTATTCGAATCCACGGGTACCATCCATACCAACAACATTCCTGTTTTTTTTTGTTTAATTATTTGCATTTTTTGATTTCGGGACTGGGAATCCCTATTACCGTCCCTCTCGTGCAAGGACGAGTGAATAAACACTCATCATGAGAATAACCCACTTAACATGTTATATATTGATTGCCCCTATCGCTCCATGAGCGGTCGAGGCACACAAAAGAGATGTTCATTTGAATTTTTAGAGGTGGCACATGCAAATTTACTTGGAATGGTCGTGAAATATTATATATAGGTAGGTATGGTGAACTCTCATGGAAGAAATTTGGCTCAAGGATTTGGATGTGCAAGTAGTATCTCTACTTATTATGAATTTTTGGCTAGCAAAAGGTTCTAAACAAGCACCACATGTTGGAGGATCCATAACAATATAACTTCTATGCAAATATACACAACCATAACTCATTACATTGTCTTGCTTGTCCAACTTCAACTAATTTTATCAAGTTTGAAAATAATTAATGGGTATTCACAATCATATAAGATGTCCAAGATAATATATTTATATGTGAAAGTTCTGTTCCTTATACTAATCATTCATGAATTACCTGTATGACAAATATTGTGATTGTCAAGCTTCAAAAGATTTCATTTTCTAAACCAGATGTGAAACTAATACTAAGCATAAAGTACATTGAAAATTTCATGATTAGGATTTTTACATCTGTGCCCCTGGTTCCTTAGCTCAACTCATTCATCCCTGCGCTCTTAGCTTTTGCTCAGTTTTCCTCACTTCCTTGCCCGAAACCCTCAGAATAGGTCACAACGGACGTTGCTGTCGAGTCAATGGCTTGACCGTTAACTCTAACGAGTGGGGCCGTGGTGGACTGTGTCACCCGTTGGACCTGACAAGTGGGGCCGCGTTGGGCCGTGGTTTCGTTGGGCCGTCCCTCGCATTCAACCGCCTGCGCGCGTCGCCATGACAGAAGCCTGCTATGCATGCACCCAGCAAGCCTGCCTGCATGGGTCAATGTGTATCGCCACGATGCGTCGACGGAGCCTGCATGCGTCGACCGAGCCTGCATGTGCCGATGCGTGTCGCCACGATGCACTGACCGAGCCGCTTTCGTGCATGCCAGCCGCCACGGATGTAGTGACGGTCACTGCTGCTGGTTACTCTCTTCTCGCACGCTTGTCTCCTTGATTTAGAGCATCATTTTTATGATCAGTTTCAGCCTTTTCGTTGTGTCTGCATGCACTAGGTGGTAACTAACGAAGCGATCTCTCTAAGAAAGCGATCAACAAATATGTAGATAGGGCCAACAAGCCCATAGCACGATCACATAGTTCAAACTAGCAAGAACTTAATAATAGAATAGATAGAAAACTTAATAATAGAACTTAATAAAAGGGCCAACAAGCCCATATCTCCAACATAGTTCAATTACAACTTAATTAACATAACATAGATTAAAAAACAGATAGAGGGTTTAGAGCCCTAGCCGCCGCCTTCTCCACCTCGCTCCTCCTTCGTGCGCCCTTCACTGCTCCTCTGGGGCGTTGTCGATGGGATATGGAAGAGTGTGCATGCGAGACGCGGTGGGGAAGATGTTGGTGTACTCCGTAAACATGTTGTGGGTGGTGAAAGATATGAACTCGCAGCCACACCAAAACACTCGGCCGAGGAGGTAGAAAGTGTCGAATGTGTTGGTGAAGTGGGCAAGGAGAGCAACCACCACCCCATTTTGGATGACCTCCTCGACATGGAACATCGTTGGAGATCCCCACAGGAGGTGTCTGTAGCCGGCCCCGAGGAAGAACTCGATGAAGTTCCTTGTGGTCCTCCACCTTGATATCGCTCACACACGTAGTGTGCACTCAACATACACGCCGGTAGGGTAGAGACTCTCCAGCATGGTGGGTGGGAAGCCGTAGGTTGGTCCGATGTACTGCATGGCTGAGGGATGTGCAGAAGAAGGAGAAGGGGGCGAAAAGCAAGAAGGGCAGATGGCAGAGGATGGGAGATGGATGGGGGATGGAAGAGGCATAGGGTGGCTTAAATAGCCGTCGTGCTATGTGTTATTTGGCCATGGCAATAACGGGGTAAAATGTGAAGTAGCCCGTTTTCAAACCCACCGCAACATCGGGAGTGTACACGTGTGGGAAACGGTGGTATTATATGAACAAATACGTTAAAAAAATCCCAAAAATATACTATATGAACAAAAAGAGACAATTTTTGAATAGTTTGTGGCCATTTTGCATGATAAAAATAAATTTGGCCCTTATAAATTTGGTCATTTTGCATTTGTATAGAACAAAAAGAACTAAATTTTCTATGCAATGTTAGTTGTTGTGTAATGTCAAATGATGCAACCACGAAACAGAGCCAACACGTTCACAAAAAAACAGAGCAAATGATGTAAAAAATGACGCAATTCGACGGCCCAACCAGAGCTTGGTTTCCTTTTGGGCCCAATAACAATTCGACGGACAAGATCCATTTTTTCGCCGAGTCAGTGGTGGGCGAGCACCCGAGCACAACCAATAGGATCGCCTCTCGCGGATTGCCCCATGATGCGTAGCCGTCCTTGTGATCCAATGGCGCTAGGGTATGATCGGACGGCTGACGTTCAAAGCTATGGTTAGGCGAAACCCCGTGGGGTTTAGAGGGGTTTTGAGTTGGTCAACGGGGTTTCGAAGGCTTTGACTTAGCATAACTAATTTAAAAAAACAAAAAAATATGAAACCTTTGCCGTTCGTCGTTTTATAAGACACACTAATGAGGAAAAATACTAAGCTTGGTCTATGGTCATTTTCATGAAAAAACCCTAGGTGGCACGATCGAGGTCAAATGAGCACCGTTTATTTAAAAAAAATCAAACAATATAAAACCTGCTCACAATGTTGTCTTATGTGACATCTTAGCATGCAAAAATCTTAAACTTGGTCTATGGTCATTTTCATGAGAAAACCTTCGCACATATGAGCTATCAGGTACAAGGTTTCATAGAGTTCAAGGAGAGAAGGTAGGGTTACCTACAGGGTTTGAAAAAATTAAAAAAATCAAAAAAAATCACCAAAGCTTTATTTCAAAGTGAATAAGAAGGATCTGAACTTAGTTTTCCATTTTCATATTTTAAACGTGTTGTTAATAGTTTTTATATTAAAGCATGCTTTTTCAAAAGAAAATGTAAAAATATGAAGATTAATTCAAAAAATAGCGAGACTTCGAATCTACACTATATAGATTGAATATGTGTTAATAAAAACATTTGGCTCATTTAGAGTAGGTCCAAAAAAACTTGATTACAAATGGGCTGTTTACCCTAGCCTGGGAGCTCATTTGGAGCACAATTCTCAAATTCAAATTTCTTTGACCTCCTCTAAATCACCTCAAATTTTGCACACATGATCTCCTACATAAACATAGATAGTTTGCCAAGTTTTTTTGCATTTTCTTGAATTTATACTGTCATGTCGAATGTCAGTTCAAAACATCAGATAATGAGACATTCTGGTGGGAAAAAGCATGCATTTGATTATAAAACATGAGACAAATAATTTTTGTACTCCTTTATTACAAAACTCATTACATCTTCATTCAAATGTTGTTTTTTGCTCTGCTATTGGAATATTTGATAAATGATGGACTATTTGCTCTTTTTTCTTATTCTTTGCAACATGTCTGATCAGTGAAGCAACACTGAAACAACATGTGTGATCATTGCAGCACCTAAACTTTGAAAATAAACACTGAAACAAATCATAGGAGACAAATTTAAAAACACACAAATAAGCAATATAGATAGCCACATGCATATATAGAAGACCACATAGTACAATACCATCCATAGAACACATCCAGTTCACAAACAAAGTTCCCAAACAACCAAACACACAAAGTTCACATTAAAACACAACATCACATCATCAATTAGTTGGGAATGGGAGTGAGGACTTTCACGAGGGCAGCATGCTGGCCCATGATCTTGTAGTCCTCGCCGTGGATGGCTACATCTTCTGCATGAGCTAGAAGGTGAACGAAGCGACCGGACTTTGGCTTTGCCTTGGTGGTGCAGTAGGGGCAGTGCCAAATTTTGGTCCTGCTCTTGTAGTAGTAATCATCTCCCTTGGCCCTGATCTTCTCCTCTTCCTTCGCTTTGAAGGACCTGAAGTTATCCACATCCACATCTTCTCCAGAGATGTACTGCACACACGAATGAATTTAGATATATACATTATAGTTTCATATACACCATGTCAAAGGAACTAGGGTAAATGAACTATCTAAATTTCAAGCAGGCTTACCTCACACTCTTCGTTGATCCAATACCCTGGATCGTACGGGGCCTTGAAGTTAGTAAGGTCCAGCTTCCTCTTTTTTACCCAACCATCATCCTCCTGAATATACAATTGCATCCCATTGAAAATTTAGATATGCATTTTACATTCATCATTGGGCTAATATACTATGATCCTATTTGCATCTTCCATTGTCATGCACACACATTGAACACCAGAGCTAATATAAGTACATATTGTGGACAAATTTATATACGAATGAATCAAATAACTTCTTAATCAATGGATTCCATTTTGGCATATGACATTGAAAACCCCAATCTGAGTAGCATTCAAAAACAAATCTAATAGAGACCCAATCTAATAAGCATACATGTCTGTAGCATTAAAAACCCCAATCTGTGAGCATTAAAAAAAAATCTAATAAGCATACATTTGTGTAGCATTGAAGCACAGAGATCCATATCTCTCATACAGATCTATCTAGCATTTTTGCAAAGAATGTAATCCAAAAAACGCTAGTACAAAAATCCCAATCCTCCCAATACAGAAAACCCCGGCCCATCTGTCAAATCAACTACTCTAACCATCTGAAATACCGTATGAATCACAATCTAACCAATGCAACTAACTCTACAAGCTAATATCCTAAAGCAAGTGCAAATACCTCCTGCTCCTTGCCAGACTACGCATCGAGGGTATCGGGATGGACTGCTCCGCTCGATGCCGTCATCGAGGGTATCCTGAGGCAGAGCCCGCCACATCCTTATCCACATCCACAACGGTTGCGAGTTTCCTCGCACCATCGTGGACGCCGCCAACGTCCTTCACTTCATCCGCGGTCACCGCGCCTTGCAGCTCCACTACATCTATGCCCGCTGCGCCGGCGTCGCCACGAGCTTCCGCCATCGGACAGATGGAAGCGATGAAGGTGAAGAACAGGATGCGGTGGGGGAGAGCAAGACAGTGCGGTGGAGGTAGTGGAGGAGAGCAAGACGACGCCGGTGGGGGAGAGGAAGACGATGCGGCAGGGAGGGGATTTGGGGGAAAATGGTAGGGGCGATGGAGGTGGTTGCCCCTCTTTTATATGATGTGACGTTTCGGGCAAGTCCCGTGGACACGTGCTACCCCATGACTGTGGTCAATTGCATGCGTGGGAGCGTCCTCACTTGTCGGAGTTAACGGTCAGAGGCATTGATCCGACGGCAACGTCCATTGTAACCTGTTCTGAGGGTTTCGGGCAAGGGAGTGGGGAAAAGTGAGCAAAAGTTAAGATCATGGGGATGAATGAGTAGAGCTAAGGAACCAGGGGCACATAAATAAAAATCCCTTCATATTTATGATATTTCATTGATTCATAATTTACTCATAGTATGTAAGTGAAGTACAAGAGTAAACATCTAAACTACTCTTGAAAATATATAAGTGAAGGGCAATGAGTAGTCAAACAATAAAGTAGCTATGTGAGGACTCTATCTCAATAAAGATTTTCATATCTGAGTATTTTATTTAAAAAGTGAGCAAAACAAAAATAGCACTCCAAGAATAGCACATATCATGTGGACAAATAAAAATTTAGGCTCAACATAGGCTAACCGATAATTGTTGATGAAGAGAGGTGGGATGCGTAACATCCCTAAGCTTAGATGCTTTAGACTTCTTAAAATATTTACTTGGGGTGCCTTGTGCATATCCAATACTAAGCTTTTATATCTCATTTAATCCTCTCATATCACGATTTCACCTATTCTCAAAAATTTCATCCACACAAAACTCGAAAAGAACTCGTGAGATAGGTTAGTACACATAAGAATAAATCCCCACTTCATGTACTGCCAAGAGAAGTTGCACAATAATTTTCAAACATCATCTACTGTTTATTATCGTTTCCACAATTTATATCTACCAATAGAGGCTATGGAAACTATAGGATAAGTAGATAACAAAACTATGACAGTAGTCTGTCCAAACAGACCAGGCTGTAGAAATTTATGAAAACAGTGTACTTGCGTAACTCAAAAATTATGAAATTTTGGGAAGTGATAAAGAATTTATATGAAACACTGTGTAAAAATCTCAAAAACTTTTCATGTTCCACTAGAACAAATTACCAAGATCTAAATGATCACCACACTTTCCTGACTCTAAAATTCTGAAAAATTAGTAAAGAGCATAGAATTTGCATAGAAATTTTGTGTTAAAATTTCATAATTTTTTGAAGCTCCAGTAAAATCAGATAATTCATATACTGGACACAAAACTTTATGTTTTTGCACAGAATCAAACAAGCAAGTATCCATACAATCCCAAAGGCTTTACTTGGAACTTTATTGAAATTAAAGACACAAAATATGATTAATACAGTATATTAATCATATGAACACACAAAAACAGAAAGTAAATGTGTTGGGTTGTCTCCCAACAAACGCTTTTCTTTAATGCCATTTAGCTAGGCATGATGATTTTAATGATGCTCACACAAGAATAGTAATTGAAATATGCAAGAGAGCATCATGAATCACATGGCAAGTACATTTAAGAATAACCCACTTTCTATGCATAGGGATTTTTTGAGCAAACAATTCATGGTAGCAAGAATCAATTTGCATAGCAAGGCAAAACAAGCACATCTTAAAAAATGTGAAGACATAGAGAGGAAACTTGATATTATTGCAATTCTTACAAGCGTATGTTTGTCCCTCATAATAGTTTTCAGTAGAATCATGAAGGAATTAAACATCATAACTATCACATAAATCATTATTCATGATGCACAAGAATAGAAAATTTATCACTCTCCACATAAGCAAAATTCTTCTCATTCATAATAGTGGGAGCAAACTCAACAAAATAACTATCATGTGACATTTGATTGACATAAACGCTTTCAATATTAAAATCATGATGAAAATTTTCATGGTTGTCATTACTCTTTATAGCATACATGTCATCATCATAATAATCATAGATAGGAGGCATGCCATCATCATAATAGTTTTGCTCATCAAAACTTGGGGGGCTAAAAATTTCATATTCATCAAACATAGCGTCCCCAAGCTTGTGGTTTTGAATATCATTAGCATCATGGATATTCAGAGAATTCATTCTAAAAAAAATTGCAATCATGCTCATCATTCAAGGAATTCTCATTATGTATTTTCATACATTCTTCCTCTACCAATTGAGCACAATTTTCCGAACCATCATTTTCACGAAAGACTTTATAAAAACAAAACAATTGATGCAACCTAAACTCCAATTTTTTATGGTTCTATTTTATAAAAATAAACTAGTGAAAAACAAGAAACTAAAAGATTTTATTGCAAGATATAAGATATACTTTCAAGCACTCACCTCTCCGACAACGGCGCGAGTAAAGAGCTTGATGTCTACTACACAACTTGTTCTTGTAGACTCATGTTGGGCATCCAAGCGCAGAGTTTTGTAGGACAGAAGAAAATTTCCCTCAAGTGGATGACCTAAGGTTTATCAATCCATGGGAGGCGTAGGATGAAGATGATCTCTCTCAAACAACCCTGCAACCAAATAATACAAAGTCTCTTGTGTCCCCAACACACCAAATACAATGGTAAATTGTATAGGTGCACTAGTTCGGCGAAGAGATTGTGATAGAAGTGTAGTAATGATAGTAGATGTTGATTTTTGTAATAGCAAAAATAAAAAACAGCAAGGTAGCAAGTAACAAAAGTGAGCACAAACGGCATTTCAATGCTTGAAAACAAGGACTAGGGTTCGTACTTTTGCTAGTGTAATCTCTCAACAATTCTAATATAATTGGATCACATAACCATCCCTGAACGTGCAACGAAGAATCACTCCAAAGTTCTTATCTAGCAGAGAACATAAGAAGAAATTATTTGTAGGGTATAAAACCACCTTAAAATTATCCTTTCCGATCGATCTATCCAAGAGTTCATACTAAAATAATACCAAGTTATCCTTTCCGATCGATCCATCTAAGAGTTCATACTAGAATAACACCATATGATACACATCAACCAACTCTATTGTCACCTACATGCTTCAATGTCACCACAAGTATCCATGAATTAATTATACGATACACATCAAATAATTTCAGATTCATAATACTCAATCCAACACAAAGGACCTCAAAGAGTGCCCCAAGATTTCTATCGGAGAACAAGGTATGAAAATGTACAATCAAACCCTGTGCATAGATCACCAAGGTCACTGGAATCTGCAAGTCGACGCCATAACATATATCAAGTGAATCACTTGAATATCCCAATGTCACTACAGGTATCCGCATGCAAGACTTACATGGTCTCAAATCCATAAAAGTATTCAATCCGATAATAACAAAATCTCAAAGGGGAAACTCAATTCATCACAACAATATAGAGAGGGGGAAACACCATATGATCCAACTATATTAACAAAACCCGTGATACATCAAGATCGTGCCATCTCAAGAACACGAGAGAGAGAAAGAGATTGAACACATAGCTACTAGTACAAACCGTCATCCCCGAGGGTGGACTACACCCTCCTCATCATGGCCTCCACCGGGATAATGAAGATGGCCACCAGAGATGATCTACCCTCTCCGGCAGGGTACTAGAACACCTCCAGATTGGTTTTTCGTCGATATAGAGAGTTGCGCTAGCGGAACAAGGAGTCTAGGGTTATTATAGGAGGAGGAGGAGGGAGGGCACAGCCCTAGGGTTCCCACCCTAGGAGCCGGCGGCAGCCCAGATGGCATCTAGTGCGGCGGCCAGGAGAGGGAGTGGGAGGGGTGGCGCCCTAGGTGGGCCTAGGGCCCATCTGCCCCTAGGGTTTGCCCTCCTCCCACCTGTGTTGCGCCTTGGGCCCTTGTGGGGGCGCACCAGCCCACCTAGAGGCTGGTTCCCTCCCACTTGCGGCCCATGCAGCCCTCCGGTGCATGTGGCCCCACTTGGTGGACCCCCGGAACCCTTCCGGTCGTCCCGGTACGTTACCGGTAATACCCGGAACACTTCCGGTGACCAAATCATCACTTCCTATATATGAATCTCTACCTCCAAACCATTCTAGAACTCCTCGTGACATCCGAGATCTCATCCGGCACTCCGAACAACCTTCGGTAACCACGTACACTATTTCCCTATAACCCTAGCGTCATCGAACCTTAAGTATGTAGACCCTACGGGTTCGGGCGACATGTAGACTAGCCGAGACACCTCTCCGGTCAATAACCAATAGCGGGATCTGGATACCCATGTTGGCTCCCACATGATCCACGATGATCTCATCGGATGAACCACGATGTCGGGGATTCAATCAATCCCGTATACAATTCCCTTTGTCTACCGGTATGATACTTGCCCGAGATTCGATCCTCGGTATCACTATACCTGGTTCAATCTCGTTACCGGCAAGTCTCTTTACTCCTTCCGTAATACATCATCCCGTGGCTAACTCCTTAGTCACATTGAGCTCATTATGATGATGTCTTACCGAGTGGGCCCAGAGATACCTCTTCGTCACACAGAGTGACAAATCCCAGTCTCGATTTGTGCCAACCCAACAGATACTTTCGGGGATACCCGTAGTATATCTTTATAGACAGCTAGTTACGTTGTGACGTTTGGCACACCCAAAGTATTCCTACGGTATCCGGGAGTTGCACAATCTCATGGTCTAAGGAAACGATACTTGACATTAGAAAAGCTTTAGCAGACGAACTACATGATCTTGTGTTATGCTTAGGATTGGGTCTTGTCCATCACATCATTCTCCTAATGATGTGATCCCATTATCAACAATATCCAATGTCCATGGTCATGAAACCATGACCATCTATGGATCAACGAGCTAGCCAACTAGAGGCTTACTAGGAACATGTTGTGGTCTATGTGTTCACACATGTATTACGGTTTCCTGTTAACACAATTATAGCATGAACAATAGACAATTATCATGAACAAGGAAATACAATATAACCATTTTATTATTGCCTCTAGGGCATATTTCCAACGTCTGACTATATAGGATTTTTGAGCGTCGGTTTCCCGCGAAGATGGGCCACGAGGAGAGCACAAGGCACTAGCCACACGCTAGAGGGGGTTGGCGCGTGGTGGTGGGTTGTTCCCACCGCGTGGCTCTTCTGGCCCTCCCACGAAGCTTCTAGTGCCTCTTTTGTTCCAAAAACAATCATCAAAAAGTTTCATTGCATTTGGAGAACTTTTATTTCTACACAAAAAACAACACCACGGTAGTTCTGCTGAAAACAACGTCGGTCTGGGTTAGTTCTAAATAAATGATATAAAGTGCATCAAAACCATATAGAAGTATTGTAAACATAGGTGAATATGGCATGAATACTTCATAAATGATAGCTAATATTCACCAACATATTGATAATTTCAGAAGGTGTACTTTATATCATTTATGGGAGTGGTTGTTAGATTTTGACCTGAAAACCCATTCACCAACATGAGCTTGAGTCTTCTTATTGTTTAGGTCTTGGTGTACTTTTACTTCTTCTCCGAGTCTTTACTTCTCTGGGAGGGTCTTTGTTCATAACAATCATCTGTAATTCTTCTCTCTCTTCGAGGTGACTCATCTCTTGACCTCTTTATTCTAGGTAACTCTTCCCTTCTTTTGTGGGGGGTCGTTCACTCATTGGAGTAGTGTCCAAGCCTTCCACAATTCTAACAATTCTGGTCACGACTAGATGAAAGCTTCTCTTCATATCTTGACTTGGAGTTTCTTTATTTGCCTCTACTCTTGTAGAACTTGTTGAATTTCTTGACCATGAGGCTTATCTCGTCATTGGTAACAAGGTCGTCACTTGATGTAACGAGTGTCACTTGAAGCTTTGTAAGCAGCGCTTAACTTGTGGTGAAGTTCTTTCTTGTCTTTGAGTGACATCTCATGGGCAACAATCCTTCGAATTACTTTTGTAGGATTGAGATCTTTGTAGTTTGGCATCATTTGGATCAATGTGCACACAGTGTCATACTTTCTATCCAAGTCTCTAAGTATCTTCTAGATGATTAATTTCTTGGTCATCTCGTCACTACCTAAGCTGGCAATCTCATTTGTGAGGAGAGCAAGCCTAGAGTACATTGCGGCGACTCCTGCACCATCCTTCATCTTGAACTTATCAAGTTAACTTTGAAGCACATCCAACTTAGATTCCCTGACGAATTCGGTACCTTCGTGCATATCAACCAAAGTATCCCAAATTTCCTTTGCATTCTCGAGGTGGCTGATTTTGTTGAATTCTTTGGGGGCATAGGTAGTTGAATAGAATGTAACATGCTTGAGCGTTGTATTGCAACATCTTCAATTCTTCTGTGGTCACCACAGAATTCACCTTGCAAGCCAACACAAACAACAACCCATATAACGGGGTTATGACCAAGAAGATGCATTTTCATTTTATGCTTCTAAGACGCCATACTCTCCTAGGTTGTGAGACCAATGCAATGAAGACCAAAGCTCTGATACCACTTGTAGGGATCAAAAGTAGGTCTAGAGGGGGATGATTCGACTACTTGACCAAATAAAAACCAAATATTTTTTCAAGTTAATTGGTTGGAAGATTTTAGCAATTCTAGAAAATCAAGTTCACCCTACACATGCATGTCTACAAGTACTGCAGTAGAAAATACAAACAAGCATATGTAAGAAGATAGGGATAAGAAGATCAAACACAATTTGGAGACACGAAGATTTTTCCCGTGGTTTCGATAGGTGGTGCTATCGTACATCCATGTTTATGGAGACTTCAAGCCATGGAGGGTAAGGTCCGCAAGAGTCCACGGAGGGCTCCACCCATGAAGGGTTCCGCGAAGAAGCAACCTTGTCTATACCATGATGGCCTATGTCCATGGAGAACTAGCCTTACTCGGGGTAGATCTTCATGAAGTAGGAGATCTCCTTTCCCTTACAAACTTCTTGGTTCAACTCCACAATCATGAAGGAGGCTACCAAGCAACACCTAACCAATCTAGGAGGCACCACCCTCCAAAAGGTAATAGATGTGGTAGTATGATGAACTCCTTGCTCTTGTGCTTCAAATGATAGTCTCCTCAACACTCAATCACTCTCTCACGGATTTGGCTTGGGTAGAAGAGATTGATTGGGTGGAAAGTAACTTGGGGAGGCCAAAAATCAAGATCCATATGGTTGGATTGGATTATCTTGACCTCAACACAAGGGTAGGTGGTTCTCTCTTAGAAATTTGGATATGGGAAGTGTGGGTCTGTTCTTAGTGCTTCTCTTGCGAGTGTGATATGGTGGAGGGGTATATATAGGCATCTCCAAAAAACCAACCGTTACAACTTTATTGCCCAATTCAGTGAAACCTAAGTGAAAACTTGGTTGCACCGACTAGTGCAAAATGTGGAAACTTTGTCGTTTTCGGTGATACCGATATAGGAATCTCAGTGGAAGCGATATGATTGGCCAAGGACAGTTACACAACTCGGTGAGACCGATGTACAATTCTTGGAAATTCTGATTCTTATAAATGAGGCACTAGGAAGTTGGTCACTCAACTCGGTTGCACCGATATGGAGAACTTGGTAGTACCGAGATATGGATTTGGCATAGGCTCTGTCTAGGGTTTTGACTCAGTAGGACCGAATGGGAAATGTTGGTCTTACTGATTTTGAGTGGTAGGGTCTAAGACAGAATATTTGTGGGAGAGTTTGTGAATGATTTTTGTGGCTAGCACTTGAGAATTTTGAGTGTGTCATTCACCATTATTACCTCACCTCCTTTTAATATTGTTGGCTTTCCTATGGACTCAAAGTGATTTCTCACAAAGTAAAATATAGAGTGTTCATGCTTGTAGCTTGGCCAATCGTATTCCTTGCATCTAGGGGTCTCCCCACAATCCTTTTCCATCCAAACATTGAACTTTTTCCTGAAATATACTTGGTGGAAACATTAGTCCAATGAAATATACTCCCTCCTTTCCGGTGTATAGAGCTCAATTTCATAATCTCTTCAACCAAGGTACATCTTGAATGGTGGAATAAGTTTTGTAGTTTGCATAAATACTTAATTAGTATGCTTGTTTTTCTCAAAAAGTTATGTTTACCGATGTATTAATTACACTGCATGCATGCATGAACACTAAATATACATGAACTTCTACATGCATTGGTGAGTCTTCTCTTGTTACTTGTAGGAGATATGCCCTAGAGGTAATAATAAATGTTATTGATTATCTCCCTGTTCATAATTATGTTTATGTTCCATGCTATAACTGCAATGACTCTCGAGTCTGCAAATAAAACGAGGCTTGAAGGAAGACTCATATGCACGTGTGGTATAACAAACGGTAAAATGTATTCCTAGTCTGGCCTCTAAGACTGGCTCAAGTATTGCATGATGATCCCGTTTTCCTGATCATGGGCATGGCTAAGCCGACAATTTTGAGGGCACAATGTTAGAAGAACATTTGTGTTGAATCGACCTGAATTGATGTTTTGCTATGAGATACATTCGTCATAAGTTAATGGTTAATAACACAGAGAAGTTAATGTTTGCATAATTCCTTAGACCATGAGAGTATCGATTTTTTTCATGCTTGCTTCATGAACTTTGGGGTTTGTTAAACGTCATCCGTAAATAGGTGGCTATTACGGCGGCTTACGGGTTCATGGAAAAGTATGTCAGTAACTTGATAGCTCAAGATTGGGATTTGCTCCTCCGACGATGGAGAGATACTCTAGTCCCTCTCGGTGTTACGGTATCCATCATCGTCTGGCCACACACTTTGTGATTTGATCATGGGGATGCCGGAACACGGGAACGAGAAAAGAGAACAATACCGGTAACGAGGTAACTGGCTTAGTGGAAAAGTTGTTGTTCCACGGGGATGCCAACATGTCTCACCTTGGGTATTTGTAACATATCGTGAAGCAAACGGAATAGCACACGGCAACTGGAGGTTCACTCGAATATTCATTCGTGTGGGTATAGGGGTCAATATGGGTGTCCACGACTTCGATGTTGATCATTGGTCGGAAGCGGTTCCGGGTCATGTCTATCCTTCACCGAACCTATAGGTTCACACGCTTAAGGGTCATCTATCTGCTTAATACTAGACAAGGAGTCCGCGAGAAAGTCACTGGAAAACTTTCGAAGACAACGGAAAGGTTCCAGAGAGAACACCGAAAAACTTTGGTAAAATCGAAAAGTTGTTTCGGATAAAACCATTGATCCAAAAAGGTCTCGGCAAGCACCGGGAATGTTTTGGAGGTTGCCAGATTGGTCTTGTAATTTCTGGAATTTTTCCCAAGAATAAACTGAAAAAGGTTTTCGGAGCTGCCGGAATTGTTTACCGGGTAAATGAAGATGGTTTTAAATTAGACCACCATACCGAAAATGTTCTGAAGCATGTCCAGATAATTTTAGAGGGTGCCGGAAATGTTCTGGAACCTTCCAGAATTTTTCAAAAGTAATACTCGTGGAAAACATCTTGTCCCAGCGTGAGGGGACAAGATCCCACGATTCATGGGGGCTGTTTTGGGCTGTTTTGGGGGCGCCCCCTTGTGGCTGGACAAAGTGTTGGGGGGCCCATGGTGGGGGGCAGCCCCCACAAAAGGTGGGGCTGGTTGGGAGCAGGTGGGGCGCCATGTGGGCCCCCTATTGGGGTGCCATGGACAAGGGGACATGCTTTCCCCTTGTTTTGTGTGTGCTTGTCAAGTGGCTGAAATTTCAGCCACTCCCACCCCCTCCTTCCCCTATGAAAGGAGGTGGAGAGGAGCTCTCCATCCTCACTCCAACTCTCTCACACAAGCCATGCATGATCTGGCATTCTCTCTCCCTCCCAGCGAAATAGTTTCACAGAGCCGAAAGGTTGTCTGGGTTCCGATGGGAACTAGTTCTGGACGGTGAAGCCCTGCGGGATAGATGACACCGTATGTGTGCAACTCTATAGATAGATCGTAGTTTCGGTCTTAGTTCGAGAGTGGCTCCCGAAGGGCTGTCCGCGACACCGTCCGGGGGACTGTCCGACCGCCTCCCGGAGGGCTGTCCGCGGGGCAGATGAGGGTATTAATCCTCGCGGTTGGGAGGTTGTAAAATCCTAGCTGCGGGGATCTGCACCACCGTTGTTCATCGACTCTACTTCCGCTGCGCTACGAGTCGGTAACGAAAAGATCAAACCTTGTATGCAGTCTTCATAGTGGTCTTGGGCTGGTGCATAGGTCGGGAAATTTTTGTTTTCTGTTGTGTCACCCTACAGTAGCATCAAGAGCCGTGCTATGCGTAGATGCAGGTTGCGATCTAGAATACATAGAGATGTATGGGTATTGCATAATATAATTTTGAAGTAGATGAGATCTATTGCTGAAAATTATTTATGCGGGTAGCAGATGAAATCTGTTACCCGATGTTCTTGTTGCTTCCCCTGAATTTGCGTAGTCCTGATCTTGACGGCATGGTGGAATCTCACAAAGTTCTGTAAATCCACGATCCTTTCATGATGCTCATGAGTATGCTGATTGACAGATCAACGAAGTGCTAACAGTTCTTTGGGTTCCACCATAGTTGAGAAAGATGGATGTTTCGCAGACAAAAGGGCAATGCAGATGTGATCTGCACAGGGGGTCACGCGTATGACGAAGTTTAGTATGGGGCTCGAGATTTTATTATCTCGTGTTTCATACACCCTGGAAAGTTAATCTAGAAACTTGAATTATCATTCTTGATGATGGATGTTGGTAGCTTCGGTTCGTTTCGAAACCTTAGAAGCCACGTAAAACAAGTTTTTGCATGGACCAATTAGAGGTGTCTAACTTGGTTTTGCAGGATGGTTTGCATGTGCATGTGATGTGCTATAGTAGTATTCATAATAATTTGATTATGTATGAGATGACTATATGATGTAAATTGATTAACATGACCTGCGTGTCATGATTCGGCATGATGGTTGGAGCCATATGATTGCACTTTAATGACCTGCGTGTCAACCTTATGTAAAGCACTTATTTTATTAGCTATAGAGATAACAATATTATCTGGTGCATCGACAAGGTGGTGGCAATCTTCGCGAAGGTGAACACCGACGCGAATGCCGAAGACGAACAAATACAAGACTTCTCCGTCAGAAAGGGCTATACTATATCATGCTATTATGAATTGCTTGAGATGTTTATCCCTTATGATGCACCCTTTAGATTGTGCGGTAGTCTCTTTTATTAGGGTGATCTCTCACAAAATATCAAGTAGTTAGTGTTCTCCCAAGTGTAGCACCGTCACGGCATCTTTCCTTTCGGGGTATCACATGGATACATGGGTACGAACGATTGTACAGGTGTAAGGCGGGTGAGTTGAGACTTCGTTGCGTGATCACTTGGTTGTCTTGACGTTCAGGCATGAAAGTCATGAGCTCGGAACACACGCATCGAAATATGAACAAGAGTCACATAGAGATGTGATTGGCAAGTTGGCCTACCGATTACAATTCTCGTCACTTGAGATGGATGCATCCTTGGCGTTGAATTGTAATATGGATCTTGAATCACTCACAATAAATTATGAGAGATATTGATTTGAGTGGGAGCGCACAGTAGAATTGAATTCTTTTAGTTCTCAGTGCCATTAATTTTGAACAATGTCTAAGTGTGATTTGCATAATAGTTGTAGCATAATGGATCGCGTTTCCACCTTCCCTATTAAAATTGAATAGCTGTTAAATATCTGGTTAAAACTTTACGGTTGGTAACGTAATTTGGGGATTGTCCTCAATAGTGCCGAGAAGGACTTTGTCCTATCACATAATTTTGGTATTCTCCCGCTAGTGCTATGGATTATGTGACTCTCGTCCCTCAATCCAAATGCTAGAATTCTGTTTCAGTCAAGTGCAATACGTTTGCTTCCATGAGACCCGAACTTCGAAAGTTTGGATAGTTATGTGATATTCATGGAATCTGAAAATCATTTTCAGAGACAAACAAAGGCTAAAAGATATGGGATATCCAAAGCAATGTTTGTTTGCAAACTATTAGTAAAGGAGTTTACTATGCATTAGACTGATAAGAGAGGGATCCAGGAGAACGCCTGTCATATGATGAAAGGTGAATAAAACAACAACTTAAAGACAAAGGAAGTGTCCGAAGGCTGTTAGTAAGAATTTCACGCCTAGGAAGTCCGGGGCTAATGCCACTCTTAAGTTGGATGCTTCTTCTGAGAGTAGGAGAAATACTAAAAGTTAAAATGTTAGAAGTATAATGGCAAAAGGAAAGAAGACTAGAATATCAAGATCTTGTATGAATGTCATACAAGTTTTCGATGTATAGGAGGCTGGTCAAATATATAGTTCTTGGGAATTATGGTTAAACATGTTAATCACTAATTCTTGGGTATTGTGAGTTAATAACAAAGATACCCGCTCGATTGCATTCTGTTGCAACTCGATGTAAGAACTACTATGGCCTGAAAGACTAGCCAGGGATGAGGTTTAGATACACGCAGGGAACATAGTAAATGTTACTATGCCTTCCATCGGTGTATTCCCTATGCATTAAGTTTCATAAATCATTTTAGAGTTTCACACTCTAGCCCTTTGCATAGGGTATCTTACAAGAAGGTTGTTCATAAGAGAACTTTTCATGTTCGGTGTTATGAATAACATAAGGGCCATACTTTCATTATGAATGAGATGTATGTTATGAATATTGATAATAATAGATTACCTCTGGGTTTACTTTTATAATGCATTTTAGAGTTTCATACACTCTAGCCCATTGCACAATGCTTGTTGAGAAAGAGTTGCTCATAAAAACAACAATTGTTGTTCAGTGTTATGAATAACATGAAGGGCCATGCTTCTATCCTAGATGGGATGTATGTTATGAATATTGATGGAAATAGGATACATCCATAACACCAACGCTAAATGTCGCAAGACTAAAAGAATACCAGACAGGTGTGGCACTACATTTGGTCACATTGGAGAAACCAACATGGAAAATTCCATTATGATGGATTTTGAAGCCGTTTGATTTTGAATCATCTCACACTTGCAACTTTCCTCTAAAAAGTGAAGTGACTAAAATATCGTTCATAGGCCATAAGGAACGAGCAAAGAACATATTGGTAATCATACATTATGATGTGTGTAGTCCAATAAATGTTGTGGCAAGTAGTGGATTTATCTATCTTCAGAAATGACTCAAGTAGATATATGGATATTTACTTGATGAGACGTGAGTCTGGATCTTTTTGAAATCATTCGACAGGTTTTAAAAATTAAGAAGAAAATATTGTAACAAGAAAATTATGTTTCTACAGTTTGATTGTAGAAAGGAATATTTGAGTTACAAGTTTAGCGAATGTGTGATGAGTTGTGAAAAGAGTTTCATAACTTGCACCTCCCAGAACACCACTTCAAAGTGGAAAGTCCGTGAAGATGTAATCGAACCATTTATGACATGGTAAGATCAAAGATGACATAAATAAATTTGCCATTATCCCTTTTTAAAGTGATGCTTTAGAGACTGTGGCTTTTACATTGAAAAGAGCTCCATCAGGTCTGTTGAAATGACGTCATGGTATGGTACACCCAACCATGTTATATCTTTTCTTAACATTTGGAATATGGGGCTTGTGTAAAAGGTTACAAACCTATTCCAAATCAGACAAGTGCTACTTTGTAGGTTATCCCAAGAAAATGGGTATTCCACCCTCAACTATACCGAGGCAAATAGGTTTGCCACAAAGGACGGTATGCTTTTTGAAGGAAATGGTTCTTTCAAAAGGGATGAGTGGGAGAACACTACAACTCGACGAGATAAACAGTATCTTCGTCATTAGTTCAAAGGAAAGGAACCTTGGAAGTGATTCCAGGGTTTCCTACTGCGACTGATACGGAAGTCTCTACAATAAAATGTATGGACTTCGGTCGAACTTGCAGCTAAACCTTGTAGGCAAGGCTCGTGCAAACCTCTCAGGTGCGCAAACAAGATATTGTTGTTGGACAACAGTATACCTACGATACACAAGGAAGCGGTGATGGGCCCTGACTCCGGAATTGGCTAAATGCCATTACAATCCGAGATAGTTTCCATATAAATGTTTCAAGATTAAAATCTTGATAGGCCTTTCGGAAGACTTAGCGTCTAATGAATATTTATGGAACTAAAAACTGATACGGATAAAAATGTTTTATCCATAAAGCTCGACTTGTTGAAATAACAAGTTCAAGGAGTTGACTACGATGAGGTTGTTTCACCTTAGCGATGCTTAAAGTCGGCTTGGGTTGAACTAGCAATTAATACATTTTACAATCATGATATATGAAACATGGACGATGAAAGGATTTCCATCTCATGGAAATGTAACCAAGGACTTGCATGTGTTACAGTCCAAGGTATTTTGTCAGTCCGGAGGATGCTAGTAAGGGTGCAAACTTCAGAGTTCCAGCGATGGACAAAAGAGAGCAAAATGGGGTTGGAATCTTCGTGTTTTGATGAAATGGTCAAAGGGGTTTGACTTCATCAATGGGTAACTAAGATGCTTGTAATTCAAGAAATTAAGTGGGAGCATAATAATATTTCTAAAAACCTTGTGTGCTTGACACATTGTTAATTGGAAATAAATTTCTTGACATGAATTAGGACTTCATTTGAAAAGGGTTTTTTCGATGAAGTGCTTGGGCTAAATAGTCTTAATATTAGGCATGATGATCTATGGAGATAGATTTACCTAATAGGGATAAGAAATGAATACATATTCACAAGATGCTAAAACCTTTTAGCTTTTAAAACGCCAAGGAGTGATTCTTGCCGAAGTCACGTGGAAAGAGTTTTTTGCAAGACTCAGTGTCCCAAAACACTAATGAGTAAAATACATGATGGTGATTCCACACACTCTTGTGTTTGGATTAATCATGTATTCCATGGTATGTAAAAACAACCAGATATGTCCGATACTTCCAAACTGTTGCGAGTATAGATACCAAAGTGATCAAAGTACTGATAAAAGGACAACAGTGAAATATGTCATTGAGTACTAAAGTAGCACTGATGACATGTTTTCTCACAAGCGGAGATCATGAAGAGTTCGTTGTAAAAGGTTACATTGATACAATCTTCATCTATGCTCCATGCGGTTTTTGATTTAAATTAAGGGTTTTGTGTAATACACAACATGGTGGCACGATAGTTGGAAATTGTTCCAAACAAGATACTGTGGCGAATTCTATAACAAAGCCTAAGTATGTTGACGCTTTAGAAGCGACAAAGAAGTTGTTGAATCATATAGTTCATTCATGAACTTAGTATGGTTCCAAGATGGCTTTTATCTATGGGACACTATTGCAAATAGTTGCTCCATAGCTCAGTCTGAGGAATCAGGTTTTGACCAATGATTCGCACATATGCAAAGACAAGTCCACACAAAATATTAGTTTTGTGGAAGCATGAAAACGCAAGGATATGCAAAGTTACACACGGAGCTGAAGTTGTCAGATCCGTTGGACATCAGGCTATACCACAAGCGAAGCATAGTTTACACCAGTATGCCATAGGTGTAAAATGCACTAGCATTGACTAGATTATTGACTCTAGTGCAAGTGGGAGTCTGTAGGAGATATGCCCTAGAGGCAATAATAAATGTTATTGATTATCTCCCTGTTCATAATTATGTTTATGTTCCATGCTATAACTGCAATGATTCTCGAGTCTGCAAATAAAACGAGGCTTGAAGGAAGACTCATATGAACGTGTGGAATAACAAACGGTAAAATGTATTCCTAGTCTGGCCTCTAAGACTGGCTCAAGTATTACATGATGATCATGTTTTCCTGATCATGGGCATGGCTATGCCGACAATTTTGAGGGCACAACGTTAGAAGAACATTTGTGTTGAATCGACCTGAATTGATTTTATGCTATGAGATACATTTGTCATAAGTTAATGGTTAATAACACAGAGAAGTTAATGTTTGCATAATTCCTTAGACCATGAGAGTATCAAGTTTCTTCATGCTTGCTTCATGAACTTTGGGGTTTGTTAAACGTCATCCGTAAATGGGTGGCTATTACGGTGGCTTATGGGTTCATGGAAAATTATGTCAAGTAACTTGATAGCTCAAGATTGGGATTTGCTCCTCCGACGATGGAGAGATATATCTGGGCTCTCTCGGTGTTATGGTATCCATCATCGTCTGGCCAGACACTTTGTGATTTGATCACGGGGATGCTGGAACACGGGAACGAGAAAAGAGAACAATACCAGTAACGAGGTAACTGGAATAGTGGACAAGTTGTTGTTCCACAGGGATGCCAACAGGTCTCACCTCGGGTATTTGTAACATATCGTGAAGCAACAGGAATAGCACACGGCAACTAGAGGTTCACTCGAATATTTATCCGTGTGGGTATAGGGGTCAATATGGGTGTCCATGGCTCCAATGTTGATCATTGATCGGAAGGGGTTCCGGGTCATGTCTATACTTCACCGAACCTATAGGGTCACACGCTTAAGGGTCATCTTTCTGCTGAATACTAGACAAGGAGTCCGAGAGAAAGTCACTGGAAAAGTTTCGAAGACAACGAAAAGGTTGTGGAGAGAACACCAAAAAAGTTTCGGTAAAATCAAATAGTTGTTTCAGATAAAACCATTGATCCAACAAGTTTTCGGCAAGCACCGGGAATGTTTTGGAGGTTGCCAGATTGGTCTTGTAATTTCTGGAATTTTTCCGAAGAATAAACCGAAAAAGGGTTTTGGAGCTGCCAAAATTGTTTACCGGGTAAACGATGATGGTTTTAAATTAGACCACCATACCAGAAATGTTCTGGAGCGTGTCCAGATAATTTTAGAGGGTGCCGGAAATGTTCTGGAACCTTCCGGAATTTTTCAGAAGTAATAGTCACGGAAAACATCTTGTCCCAGCTTGAGGGGACAAGATCCCACGATTCATGGGGGCTGTTTTGGGCTGTTTTGGGGGGCGCCCCCTTTAGGGGGCAGCCCCCTTGTGGCTGGACAAAGTGTTGCCCCCCATGGTGGGGGGCAGCCCCCACAAAAGGTGGGGCTGGTTGGGAGGAGGTGGGGTGCCATGTGGGCCCCCCATGTTGGGGTGCCATGGACAAGGGGACATGCTTTCCCCTTGTTTTGTGGGTGCTTGTCATGTGGCTTAAGTTTCAGCCACCACCGCCCTCTCCTTCCCCTATAAAAGGAGGTGGAGAGGAGCTCTCCATCCTCACTCCAACTCTCTCACACAAGCCATGCATGATCTGGTACTCTCTCTCCCTCCCAGCGAAATAGTTTCGTAGAGCCGAAAGGTTGTCTGGGTTCCAGTGGGAACTAGTTCTGGACGGCGAAGCCCTGCTGGATAGATGACACCGTATGTGTGTAACTCTGTAGAGAGATCAGAGTTTCAGTCTTAGTTCGAGAGTGCCTCCCGAAGGGCTGTCCGCGACACCGTCCGGGGGACTGTCCGACCGCCTCCCGGAGGGCTGTCCCCGGGGCAGATGAGGGTATTAATCCTCGCGGTTGGGAGGTTGTCAAATCCTAGCTGCGGGGATCTGCAACACCGTTCGTCATCGACTCTACTTCCGCTGCGCTACGAGTCGGTAACGAAAAGATCAAACCTTGTATGCAATCTTCATAGTGGTCCTGGGCTGGTGTGTAGGTCAGATTTTTTTTGTTTTCTGTTGCGTTACCCTACATTACTTGCATTGGGTGATTTAATGCACCTCGAAATACAAACATGTGATTGGAAGTAGTAGAATTGAGACTTATAAAATGGGAAAATGAAATTTTTGAGATGAGCCCTATAAACCGGAAAGGAGGGAGTATGTTGTTGTTAACTACCAAAACCACCTATGGAGAAGTTGTGCTTTCAACATTACGTAAACATGTCAGTATCCTAAGTAGGGTGGATAACATGGCCGAGAGTACCAGATCGGATGTCACATCAGGAAGTGACCTAGATTCGAGCCTCCAGGAAGGAGTAACAGCCTACACCCTCCTTATGGATTGTATCTATGGTGCAATACCTCGCGCGAAGGTTACAATGGGGATGGATTTAAGTCTACCGAGAGTTGCCCCTGAACTACAACACATCATCTCAGCTAGCTAGAGTGCTTTCTTAAGGGGAAGAAGTATTCATGAGAACTTCCTTTATGTCCAAAACCCGATAGAGAGTCTACACCATGCAAAGAGACCCTCCTTATTCCTGAAGCTAGACATTGCAAAAGCATTTGATTCGGTCAAGTGGGATTATCTGCTCTATATTTTGAAGCACATAGGATTCAGCCATAAATTCACACATCTCATGGCTACCTCACTTGCCTCTACCTCTTCATGAATCATCCTAAATGGTACTCCTGGTACACCTTTTCTGCATCGTCGAGGTCTAAGATACGGTGACCCGCTTTTGCCATTGTGCTTTTGCCGGCCATTGCCCACTACAAATAATTCTTGACAAGATAGAGAGGAACATGTTCTTAGCCCAATCAACCATCAGAGTGCCCCAGTTAGAATCAGCTTTTACGCAGACGATGTTGCCATGTTCGTGAATCCTATCCATGCTGAAGTGGCTTCTCTTCAAACCATCCTCGCAGCCTTTTACAAGGTTGCCGTCCTCTATACAAACTTTAATAAATCTGTAGCATACCCAATTCTATGCGAAGTCCATGTTATTGAGCAGGTTGTAGCTAAGTTTGTGCGCAAAACCATCTCCCTCGCATGCAAGTACCTCGGGCTGTGTTGGTGTAAAAACCGGTGGATCTCGGGTAGGGGGTCCCGAGCAGTGAGACTAGAATAGATGGTAACAAGAGCCGAAGGAGATGATGTTTACCTAGGTTCGGGCCCTCCTATGGAGGTAATACCTGATACATCTCCATCGTATCCACTTTTCCAAACTCTTTTGCCCTTGTTTTCCACTCTAATTTGCATGATTTGAATGTAACTAACCCGGACTGACGTTGTTTTCAGCAGAATTGCCTTGGTATTACTTTTGTGCAGAAATAAAAGTTCTCGGATTAACTTGAAAATTTACGGAGATTATTTTTGGAATTACTAAAAAATATTGGCAAAAGAATCAACCGGAGGGGCCCACCCACAGGTCACAAGCCCATAGGGTGCAGCCACCCCCTGGTCGCGCCTAGTAGGCTTGTGGGCCCCTTGGGGCTCCGCCGACCTCAATTCCAACTCTATATATTCCTATTCATGCATAAAAAATCAAGGAGAAGAGATCATCGTGTGTCACGATACGGAGCCGCCGCCACCTCTTGTTCTTCCTCGGGAGGCCAGATCTGGAGTCCGTTTTGGTCTCCGGAGAGGGGAAATCGACGCCATCGTCATGACCAACTGATATGTCTCCAACGTATCTATAATTTATGAAGTATTCATGCCATGTTTACAATAATTATATAGATTTTGGTATGATTTTATTAGAACTAACCCGGGCTGACGTTGTTTTCAGCAGAACTACCATGGTGTCGTTTTTTGTGTAGAAATAAAAGATCTCGGAATGGCTGAAAATTTAGTATGATTTTTTTGGACCGAAAGAGACCCCGGAAGCATTGGAGTTGGGCTAGAAGAACCACGAGGAGGTCACAAGCCTGCCAGGCATGACCACCCCCCTAGTCATGCCTAGTGGGCTTATCACTGCCTCGTGGCACCCCTTGACGTGAGACCGAGGCCAAAAATTCTTATAAATATAGAAACCTCCAAAAAGAAATCTAGATCGGGAGTTCTACCGTTGCAAGCCTCCGGAGCCACGAAAACCCAATTGGGAGCCCGTTCCGGCACCTTGCTAGAGGGGGAAACCATCACCGGAGGCCATCTTCATCATCCCGACGCTCTCCATGACGAGGAGGGAGTAGTTCACCCTCGGGGCTGAGGGTATGTACCAGTAGCTATGTGTTTGATCTTTCTCTCTCTCATGTTGTTGAGATGACATGATCTTGATGTACCGCGATCATTATTGATATAGATGAATCATATGGAGTTTTCCCCTCTCTATCTTCTTGTGATGAATTGAGTTTTCCCTTTGAAGTTTTCTTATCGGATTGAGTCTTTAAGGATTTGAGAACACTTGATGTATGTCATGCGATGGGATATCCGTGGTGACAATGGGATGTTCTATTGATCCACTCGATGTATGTTTTCGTGATCAACTTGCGGGTTCCATGAGCTTGGGAATCTATGCATAGGGGTTGGCACACGTTTTTGTCTTCACTTTCTGGTAGAAACTTTGGGGCACTCTTTGAAGTTCGTTCTGTTTGATTGAATATGATGAATCTGAAATTGTGTGATGCACATCATGTAATCAAGCCCATGGGTACTTGTGGTGACATTGGAGTATCTAGGTGACATTAGGGTTTTGGTTGATGTGTATCTTAAGGTGTTATTTTAGTGCGAACTCTAGGGCTGTCTGTGACACTTATAGGGATAGCTCATAAGATTGATCACAAAAGATAACTTTGAGGTGGTTTCGTACTCTACAATAATTTCTTTGTTAGTTCTCCACTATTTGTGACTTTGGAGTAAACTCTTTGTCGCACGAGAGGTATTTACATATGATTCAACTATGTTAGTATTGTTGAGAGATTGCACTAGTGAAAATATGAAACCTAGGCCTTGTTTTCAAGCATTGCAATACCGTTTGTGCTCACTTTTGTTAATTTTTACCTTCCTATTTTTATATTTTCGGATTACAAAAACCTACATCTACCATCCATATTACACTTGTATCACCATCTCTTCGCCGAACTAGTGCACCTATACAATTTACCATTGTATTGGGTGTGTTGGGGACACAAGAGACTCTTTAAAATGTTCGGCACTAAATCCTTGAATGATGAGCATGATTTCAATATTGTTAGTATGAATTCTCCGAATATTCATGATGCTAATGATATGCAAGACCACAAGCTTGGGGATGCTATGTTTGATGAATATGATATTTTTAGTCCCCCAAGTATTGATGCGCAAAACTATTATGGTGATGGCATGCCTCCTATTTGCGATGATTATTGTGATGACACGTATGATATAAAGAGTAATGACAACCATGAAACCTATTATCATGATTTTAATATTCAATGTGGTTATGTCATTCAAGTGTCACATGATAGTTATTTTGTTGAGTTTGCTCCCACTACTATGAATGAGAAGAAGTTTGCGTATGTGGAGAGTGATAAAATTTCTATGCTTGTAGATCATTAAAAGAATGCTTTATGTGCTGGTTATATTGTGGAATTCCTTCATGATGATACTGAAAATTATTATGAGGGAGGAATATATGCTTGTAGGGATTGCAATAATATCAAGTTTCCTCTCTATGTGTCAAAAGTTTTTAAGCTGTGCTTGTTTTGCCTTCGTATGCTAGATGATTCTTGTTCCCATAAATTTTTTGCTCACAAAATACCTATGCATAGAAAGTGGGTTAGACTTAAATGTGCTTGTCATGAGCTTCATGATGCTCTTTTGCATGTCTCAATTATTATTCATATACAAGCATCATTGAAATCATCATGCCTAGCTAAAAGGCATTAAAGAAAAGCGCTTGTTAGGAGACAACCCAACAATGTTACCTTCTATTTTTGTGTGTTAACATTATTAACCTACTGTAGTAATCATGTTTTGTGTATTTTATTTCAATAAAGTGCCAAGTAAAACCTTTGGGATAGTGTGGATACTTGCTTGTTTGATTCTGTGCAAAAACAGAAAGTTTTGCGTCCAGTATTTGAATTATCTGATTTTACTGAAGCGTCAAAAAATTCAGATATTTTTACACAACATTTATATGAAAATTCCTTAAGTTTTTATAATTGTTCAGAATTTTTAGAGTCAGGGAAGTATGGTGATCATTCAGATCTTTACAAACCGTTCTGTTTTTGACAGATTTTGTTTTGCATGCATAGTTTGCTTGTTTCAAGTGTTCCTATAGCTTATATTGAGTAATATAAATTATGGAAATGACGGAACACAGTAGGTATTATGTGATAAAAATTATGAATCTTGTCTTGACAGTACTTAAGTGAATGATCTAGCTTTATTACACTAACCCTTCTCACAAAGTTCCGTTAAGTTTTGTGTGATTGAAGTTTTCAAGTTTTGGGTGAGACACCGATATAAGGAGACTAAGGAGTGAAAACAACCTAATCTTGGGTATTCCCAAGACACCCCAAGTAAATATAGAAGCAAGACTCAAGCACCTAAGCTTGGGGATGCCCCGGAAGTCATCCCCTCTTTCGTCTTCAACACTATCGGTATATCTCACTTGGAGCTATATTTTTATTCGTCACATAATATGAGTTTTTCTTGGAGCATAATTTTATTTTATTGTTATATGTTAGGTGTTATTTATAATATATTTTTTCAATAAAAAGTTCCAAGAATTCCTTAGGATGCTTGCATTGCGTATTTTGATATGTGCTAGGTAAAAACAGAAATTTCTGATGTACTGTTTGAATTTTCATATTTTACTGGGACGTGGAAAGTTTCTGCAATTTTTACAAAGTATGTTCATATAAAATTTATATAATGTACTAAATTTTCATAATTGTTTGAGTTACATAAGTACACTTGTTTCATAAATTTCTACAGACTGTTCTGTATGGACAGATTGCTGTCATAGTTTTGTTATATACTTATCCTATAGTTTCCATAGCCTATATTGGTAGATATAAATTGTGGGAATGATAGCACACAGTACCTAATGTTTGAAAATTATAGTTCAACTTGTCTTGGTAGTACATGAAGTGTTGATTTTTTTCTCATGTGTACTAACCTATCTCACGAGTTCTTTTTGAGTTTTGTGTGGATGAAGTTTTTGAGAATAGGTGAAACCATGATATGAGAGGAATGAACGAGATACAAAAGCTCAATCTTGGGGATTCCCAAGGCACCCCAAGTAAATATTTCAATAAGTCTCAAGCATCTAAGTGTGGGGATGCTACGCATCCCATCTCTCTTCATTAACAATTATCGGTTAGCCTATGTTGAGCCTAAATTTTTATTCATTCACATGATGTGTGCTATTCTTGGAGTGCTATTTTTGTTTTTATTGCTGTTTAACTAAGATATTCAGATCTGAAAATATTTATTTAGAGAGAGAGAGATATAAAGTCCTCACATGTCTACTTAATTGTTTGACTACTCATTTATCTTCACTTATATGTTTTGGAGGAGTTTTGTCATTTTCTCTTGTGCTTCACTTATATCCTATGAGTAAATGGTTGAATGAATTGAATATCATAAATATGAAATTATATGTGTTTTATATGCTTATCCCATGGGGAGTAATGACTTCACATATAAGAAGTATAGGTGGTAAAATTTATTGAAAATCAGCAAACACCGCATTGGTCACTTGAACCATTCATGAAAAAATATTGAAGGAAGAGAGATTTCACATATAAATATACTATCTTGGACATCTTCTCTGATTGTGATTACCCATTAATTATTTCCAAACTTGAGAAAATTAGTTGAAATTGGACAAGGAAGACAATGTAATGAGTTATGGTTGCGTATATTTGCATACAAGTTATATTGTTATGGATCCTCCAACATGTGGTGCTTATTCCACCTCATACTAGCCAAAACTTCCGCATGAAGTAGAAATACTACTTGTGCATCAAAACACCCTTAAACCCAAAAAAATTCCATATGAGTCCACCATACCTACCTATATGCAGTATTTACCTGCCGTTCCAAGTAAATTTGCATGTGCTAAACTCTAAACCTTCAAATGATATTCTGTTGTATGCCCGAATCGCTCATATAATGACTAGGGCATGTCAGTATCTTCCATGCTAGGTGGGTCATTCTCATGATATGTGTTGATTCACTATCATTGACGAGAAAGTGGCTGGTAATAGGGATTCCCAGTCCGGAAATCAAAGAAAAAAATGCAAATAATTAAACAAAACTCCCCCAAGAATGTTGTTGGTATGGATGGTACCCGTGGATTCAGCTCGCCGTGGAGTGTGATTGATTGGTGGAGGGGGAGTAAAAACTTTACCATTCTGTTTGGGAACCGCCTATAATGTACCTAGCATGGAAGATACCGAGATCTCTCGGTTGTTATGGTGACAATGAAAGAATACCGCCCAAAATTATTATTCATCCCTATTTTAAAAGCTCGAGCTCTGGCACCTCTGCAAATCAATGCTTCCCTCTACAAAGGGCCTGTCTTTTATTTTCTAGTAATTACCTTTATGCAAGAGTCATGGTGATCTTCACCACTTCCTATATTTCGCCTTCTTCTCTTGGCAAGTGTCATGTGTTGGGGGAAAGATCCAAGCATATATGGCCATTCAAATATATTTGATCATGAATTATTATTGTTGATAATTATCTATATGATAAATAAGTTGGGAGGCGAAAATTTAAGCCCCTATATTTCTTTGTGTTCGACGGATGCCATTTGCTCTAAAAATATGCTTTGAGTGTTAGCAATCATGGAAGACTATATGATGGTTGAGTATGTGGAATCTGCTAAATCAAAGTTCTTACATAGACCCTTCCTGAAAATAAGATGAATAGGAATTGTTCGGTGACTGAAAGCATAGTTTGTTAGTCTATACTTTAACATGTGGATAGCTTGTTATTTCATCATGAGAAGGTTTATGAGATGAGCTAATGTTTACGATATATGATGATGCTAGAAAAAGTGTTTGTAATTATCATTGATCAAATTTATGCACTATGCTAGCATTCATACTTCATAAATTATTTCTTCTATCATTTACCTACTCGAGGACGAGCAGGAATTAAGCTTGGGGATGCTGATATATCTCCAACGTATCTATAATTTATGAAGTATTCATGCCATGTTTACAATAATTATATATGATTTTGGTATGATTTTATTAGAACTAACCCAGACTGGCGCTGTTTTCAGCAGAACTACCATGGTGTCATTTTTTGTGTAGAAATAAAAGTTCTCGGAATGGGCTGAAAACTTAGTATGATTTTTCTTGGACCGAAAGAGACCCCCGAAGCATTGGAGTTGGGCTAGAAGAGCTACGAGGAGGTCACAAGCCTGCCAGGCGTGGCCACCCACTGATCGCACCTAGCAGGCTTGTCACCGCCTTGTGGCACCCCTTGACGTGAGACCGACACCAAAAATTCCTATAAATATAGAAACCTCCAAAAAGAAACCTAGATCGGGAATTTCGCCACCGCAAGCCTCCAGGGCGACGAAAAACCAATCGGGAACCCGTTCCGGCACCCTGCCAGAGGGGGAAACCATCACCGGAGGCCATCTTCATCATCTCGACGCTCTCCATGACGAGGAGGGAGTAGTTCACCCTCGGGGCTGAGGGTATGTACCAGTAGCTATGTGTTTGATCTCTCTCTCTCTCTCTCGTGTTCTTGAGATGGCACGAGCTTGATGTACCGCGAGCATTATTGACATAGATGAATCATATGGAGTTTTCCCCTCTCTATCTTCTTGTGATGAATTGAGTTTTCCCTTTGAAGTTTTCTTATCGGATTGAGTCTTTAAGGATTTGAGAACACTTGATGTATGTCTTGCGATGGGATATCCGTGGTGACAATGGGATGTTCTATTGATCCACTTGATGTATGTTTTCGTGATCAACTTGCGGGTTCCGTGACCTTGGGAATCTATGCATAGGGGTTGGCACACGTTTTTGTCTTGACTTTCTGGTAGAAATTTGGGGCACTCTTTGAAGTTCTTTTGTTGGATTGAATATGATGAATCTGAAATTATGTGATGCACATCGTATAATCAAGCCCATGTTTACTTGTGGTGACATTGGAGTATCTAGGTGACATTATGGTTTTGGTTGATGTGTATCTTAAGGTGTTATTTTAGTACAAACTCTAGGGCCGTCCGTGACACTTATAGGGATAAATCATAAGATCACAAAAGATAACTTTGAGGTGGTTTCGTACCCTACAATAATTTCTTTGTTAGTTCTCCGCTATTTATGACTTTGGAGTGAACTCTTTCTCACACGAGAGGTACTTACATATGATTCAACTATGTCAATATTGTTGAGAGAAATTGCACTAGTGAAAGTATGGACCCTAGGCCTTGTGTCCAAGCATTTATACAATGTTTTGCTCACTATTTACTATTTTTTACCTTGTTATTTTATTTTTTCAGATTACAAAAAGCTATATCTACCATCCATATTGCACCAGTATCACCATCTCTTTGCCGAACTAGTGTACCTATAGAATTTACTATTGTATAGGTTGTGTTGGGGACACAAGAGACTCTTTGTTATTTGGTTGCAGGGTTGTTTGAGAGAGACCATCTTCATCCTACACCTCCCATGGATTGATAAACCTTAGGTCATCCACTTGAGGGAAAGTTGTCGCTGTCCTACAAAACTCTACGCTTGGAGGCCCAACACGAGTCTACAAGAAGAAGGTTGTGTAGTAGACATCACCAACCATCCTTCATCACCAATTCCATGGCGCTCTCCACCGTTCGTGAGTAATCCCATCGTAGGCTTGCTCGGCGGTGATGGGTTGGATGAGATTTATCATGTAATCAAGTTAGTTTTGTTAGGGTTTGATCCCTAGTATCCACTATGTTCTGAGATTGATGTTGCTATTACTTTGTTATGCTTAATGCTTGTCACTAGGGCCCGAGTGCCATGATTTTAAATCTGAACCTATTATGTTTTCATGAATATATATGTGTTCTTGATCCCATCTTGCAAGTTGTAGACACCGATTACGAGTTATCATCCACATCCCCCAGGGTGACAATAACTCGGATTCTTTTCGGTGATTATCGTAGTTTGAGGAGTTCATGTATTCACTAAGTGCTAATGCTTTGGTACGGTTCTCTATTAAAAGGAGACCTTAATATCCCTTAGTTTCCATTAGGACCCCTTTGCCATGGGAGGGTAGGACAAATGATGCCATGCAAGTTCTTTTCCATAAGCACGTATGACTATATATGGAATACATGCCTAAATTACATTGATGAATTGGAGCTACTTCTGTGTCACCCTATGTTATAATGCTACTTCTCGAGCATGCGTTGGTTTCCCGTGAAGAGGAATGGTTTGATGCAGCAAAGTAGATAAGTATTTCCCTCATTTTTTTAGAACCAAGGTATCAATCCAGTAGGAGATACAAGCGATCCACCAAAAGATATACCTGCACAAAGAATCAAACTCTTGCACCCAACGCTATAAAGGGGTTGCCAATCCCTTCATGGTTACTTGCAAGGATGAGATCTAATAGAGATAGATATAATAGTGTGCTTGAACAGAAAGTAAAACTAAAAGTAAAAAATATTGCAGCAAGTATTTTTGGTGTTTTTGGTTTTAGATCTGAAAATATAATATGGAAAATAGACACGGGGGGGCATAGGTTTCACTAGATGGCTTCTCTCATGATGGCAAGTATTACAGTGGGTGAACAAATTACTGTCGAGCAATTGATAGAAAAGTGAATAATTATGAAGATATCCAAGGCAATGATTATGCATATAGTCATCATGTCCGTGACAAGTAGACCGAAACGATTTTGCATCTACTACTATTACTTCACACATCGAACGACTCTTGCCTGCATCTAGAGTATTAAGTTCATGAAGAACAGAGTAACACATTAAGTAAGATGACATGATGTAGAGGTATAAACTCAATCAATATGATGAAAACCCCATCTTTTATGGCAACAATACAATACGTGCCTCGCTAGCCCTACTTTGTCACTGGGTGAGGACACCGCAAGATTGAACCCAAAACTAAGCACTTCTCCTATTGCAAGAATTACCAATCTAGTTGGCCAAACCAAACCAATAACTCGAAGAGACTTGCAAAGATATGAAATCATGCATATAAGAATTCAGGAAAGACTCAAATAATATTCATGGATAATCTGCACATAAACCCACAATTTATCGGATCTCGACAAACACACCGCAAAAGAGTATTACATCGGATAGATCTCCATGAAGAACATGGTATTGAGAAGCAAAGAGAGAGAAGAAGCCATCTAGCTACTATCTATGGACCCATAGGTCTATGGTGAACTACTCACGCATCATCAAGGGGGGCAATGGAGTTGATGTAGATGCCCTCCGTGATCGAATCCCCCTCCGGCAGATTATCGGAAAAGGCTCCAAGATTGGATCTCTCGGGAACGGAGGCTTCTGGCGGCGGAAAAGTGTTTTCGTGGCTCCTTCTGATAATGATGGAATATTTGGGAATTTATAGGCCGAAGATTAGGGTTAGGGGAGTTGCCAGGGGGCCACAAGCCTGTCTGGCACGGGGTACCCCCCTGGCCGCGACTAGTGGGCTTGTGGCCCCATGGCAGCTCCTCTGTCTTGGTTCTCAAGTATCGTGGCTTCCTTTTATTCTAGAAAAACTCATTCCGAAGGTTTTGTTCCGTTTGGACTCCATTTAATATTGCTTATCTGTGAGACTCAAAAACAAGGAAAAAACAGAATCTGGCACTAGGCTCTAGATTAATACGTTAGTCCCAAAAATAATATAAAATAGCATATTAATGCATATAAAACATCCAAAACAGATAATATAATAGCATGGAACAATCAAAAATTATAGATACGTTAGAGCCGTATCATATAACTATTGCATGATGAATGCCATCCGACATAATTATCCATCACTGATCCATTGCCTACGAGCTTTTCACATACTGATCTTTGCTAAGTTACTTTTTCGTTGCTACTGTTATAATCACTACAAAACTTCTACTGTCACTTTTGCCATCGTTACCGTTACTTCCATACTACTTTGCTACTAAATAATTTGTTGCAGATATTGAGTCTTTCAGTTGTGGTGAAATTGACAAATCAGCTGCTAATACTCGAGAATATTCTTTGGCTCCCCTTGTGTCGAATTAATATATTTGGGTTGAATACTCTACCCTCAAAAACTGTTACGGTCCCCTATACTTGTGGGTTATCAAGACCTTTTTCTGGCGCCGTTGTTGGGGAGCATAGCTCTATTCTCTGAGTCACTTGGGATTTATATCTATTGATCACTGTGAAGAATCTGAAAGATCCAAAAACCAAGATCTATCCCTCTACTATGAGGGGAGGTAAGGAACTGCCATCTAGTTCTGCACTTGATTCATGTTCTGTTATGAGTAAATTTGCGACACCACCACCTGCTAGTAATTCTGATATGTCGCAAGTAATTGATGATGCCACTTCTACTATGCATGATGCTTATGATGATACTTTGCTTGATAATGCTGTGCCACTGGGTGAATTTCTTGATGAACAAATTGCTAGAGTCAATGCTGAAAATGATGATATCTCTAAAACTGATGAAATTATTGAAATTGAACACTACGAGACACCTGCTAGACCTAGCTCTCCTAGATATGAATTGCCTAATATACCTGAGGTTATGTTGTGGAAGGAGAGGTAGCTAGGGACTTTCTTGCTTGTAAGGATAGAGATGATCTTAAGAAACTATTATGCAAGTGGAAGGAAAAATCTCTGAATGCTAGAATGCAATATGATCCTAAGTTTGGTACTTCACATATCTTTGTTACTGATAAGGATTATGAATCCTCTGTCGATCATGAGTTAATTACTTTGGTTGAATCTGGTCCTTTCCATGGTTATGAATCTGAAACTGTTGTGGCACATCTTACTAAATTGAATGATATAGCCACCCTATTTACTCATGAGGAAAAAAATCATTATTACTATATTCTCAAGTTGTTTCCTTTCTCATTAAGGGGTGATGCCAAGATATGGTTTAATTCTCTTTCTCCTAGTTTTGTGCGCAGTCCCCAGGATATGATATATTACTTCTCTGGAAAAAAAATCCTGCCCATAAGAAACAAGCTGCCTTGCAAGAAATATTTAACTTTGCGCAAATTGAAGAAGAGAGTCTCCCACAAGCTTGGGGGAGGCTTCTCCGATTACTTAATGCTCTGCGTGATCATCCTCTCAAGAAAAACGAAATACTTGATATATTTTATAACTGACTAACCGATGCTTCTAGGGACCACCTAGATAGTTGTGCTGGTTATGTTTTCACAGAATGAACTATTGAACAAACTGAACTACTATTGAATAATATATTGAGCAATGATAGTGATTGGACTATTCCTGGACCACCTCCGAAGCCAACTCCGAAGAAAAGAGGTATTATATTTCTCAGTCCTGAAGATATGCAAGAGCCAAAGAAATCTATGAAAGAAAAAGGTATTAAAGCTGAAGATGTTAAGAATCTACCACCTATTGAAGAAATACATGGTCTTGATAACCCGACAGGGTAGTAGAGGTAAATTTCCTCCATAGATTTGACGAAGGTGATATTCCTTATAATAAGTCTGCGAGCCAATGCTTGGATGAGTTTGATAACTTTGTTATTAAGCAAGAAAATTGTATTGCTTATGTTAGTAGATAATTGAAACATAATGCTTACTTGCTTGATCGCTTAGGTGATTATATGGGTAGAACTATCAATGATCTTAAACTTATTAGTAAACATGCCTCCATGGTAACTACTCAATTAGAACAAGTACTTAAGGCACAAAATTATTTTCTTAATGAGATGAATAGTAAGAACAATGATCATTCTATTAGAGTTGTGACTAGAGGTGGTGTATCCTGAGGGCCATCCTAAGAGAATTGAGCAAGATTCTCAGGGAATTAATACTGATGTACCTAGTCATCCCATTAATAAAAGGAAAAAGAATGATGATAGGACCTTGCATGCTGCTAGTGAACCTGTTATAGGTACACCTGAAAACCCAAATGATATTTCTGTTTCTGATGCTGAGACACAATCTGGTGATGAACATGAGTCTAGTGATGATATTAATGATGATGTTCATGTTGATTCTCAACCTAGTAATGACAATGATGTGGAGATTGAACCTGTAGTTGATCTTGATAAACCACAACCTAAGAATAAAAGATATGACAAAAGAGACTTTGTTGCTGGGGAAGCATGGTAAAGAAAGAGAACCATGGGTTCAGAAACCCATGCCCTTTCCTCCAAAACCATCCAAGAAAAAGGATGATGAGGATTTTGAGCACTTTGTTGAAATGCTTAGACCTGTCTTTTTGTGTATGCGCTTGACTGATATTCTGAAAATGTCTCCTTATGCTAAGTATGTGAAAGATATTGTGACTAATAAAATAAAGATACCAAAAGCTGAGATTTCCACCATTATTGCTAATTACACCTTTAAGGGTGGAATACCAAAGAAACTAGGAGATCCAGGAGTACCTACTATACCATGCTCTATTAAAAGGGAATTATGTTAAAACTGCTTTATGTGATTTGGGAGCTGGTGTTAGTGTTATGCCTTTATCTTTATATCGTAGACTTGACTTGAATATGTTGACACCTACTGAAATCTCTTTGCAAATGGCTGATAAATCAACTGCTTTACCCATCGGTATATATGAGGACGTGCCTGTCGTACTTGCAAATGCTACTATCCTAACGGACTTTGTTATTCTTGATATTCCCGAAGACGACAGTATGTCGATCATCCTTCGTAGACCCTTCTTGAATACTGTAGGGGCTGTTATTGATTGCAACAAGGGCAATGTCACTTTTAATATTAATGGTAATGATCATACGGCAAACTTTCCGAAGAAACAACCTCAAGTTCATAGTATCAACTCCATTGAAAAAAATTCAACGATTATTATTGGAGACATTGAATTCCCTCTTCCAACTGTCAAGAAGAAATATGATATACTTATTGTTGGGGATATGCATATCCCCATTGAGGTAACTTAGTATTATTCAAAAATTCTCCGGTTTCACGCTAATCAAAAGAAGTTTGTTAATAGGACTTGATCAACCTTATTGGTGGATTCCTTTTGATGAGCATGAGATGGTTGAATTTAGAAAGCACAACTTTCTATACCCAACTTTTACTTTCTGTTAGTTAGAGTAAATAAAGTAAAAATGCTTTTATTTTTCTGTTTTCTGAGTTTTCCGTGCAATAGAAAAATGAGCTGAAAATAAAACTTCTTCAAATGCCCTAAAAATATAGTATGATTTTTCTGGAATATTTAAAAGTATCTGGCACTGAGTACATACCAGGGGGCAGCACCAGTGGGTCACAAGCTCACAGGGCGTGGCCACCCCCTGGCCATGCCTAGGTGGCTTGTGAGTCCCATGTAGGCCCCCTTCACTTATCCCAGTACCCATCCACTTCGTCTTCCTCAAGAAAAAATCCCACCATTGCTCAAACCCGTGTTCTAGCTCATTTTGCTGTCATTTTTGATCTCCTTGTGCAAAGCTCCACTCGCAAAAGTGTTTTAGGAGATTTTTTTTGGTATGTGACTCCGCCAATGGTCCAATTAGTTTTTGTTCTAGTGCTTTATTTATTGCAAATTTTTGCTGCGGTGGTGACCTTGTTCTTGAGCTTGCATGTCAAATTTGTATGGTCCCAAGTAATTTTGATGCATGATATAGGCTCTAGGCACTTATGGAAGTAGTTGCTATAAGTTTTGTTAAGTTTTATTCACCTTTAATGTGAGTCACTAAAAATTTCAGAAATTTTTCAGAAAAAGAAATGATGAGGAGATTGTTAAGAGGATCTTTAAGTCGGAGTTCTAAAGAAGATGAAAATGAGATGAAGAAGAAGTCCAAGTACAATCTTCCTCACGTCGCAGAAGTTCGACCATGTGAATGGCCAAGTAATGCGTTCCTGGGGGCGGACAAAATGTATGAAGATTTCTATCATTTGGCTGAGAATGCAGGCATCACCGACTTCCTCAACGATAAGTGGGACCAGTACCTCTTGCTCACTAATACCTTTGTGCAAAATTTTCACTTTCATTATAGGGAAGACCCTCCTACGGTAGAATTTCACTTATATGATGTGCCTAAGAAGATGAACCTTTATGATTTTTGAATGTTTGCAAAATACCCTATGAGGGCAGCATCAGGGAACCACGTCCTAGAGACATGGAAGATTTTATTGCCGCAATCACGGTAGGAGAAGAGAGAGGGGTGTCAAAGGCAAGAGCAGCTAGTTTACATTTTCCTGTTCCATGTTATTATTCATTATTTGCGGTAAGATGTTTAGTTGGTCGTGGGGAGAGTGGATGCCTTAGTGCTCCCGACCTTACCATTCTTCGCCACGCTTTATTTGCTGATAGAACTTTTAGTCTGGGCCCTATGGTGGCCCAACGGTTGAACTTAAACCGTTCAAAGGGGCCCATATTTAGAGGTATCTATGCATCTCGTCTAGCCAAACACTTTGAGATACCCACTAGGCTTGACGGGGAAGAGGGAATGCTGCTACCCGCGAAATATTTAGACTATGACAGTATGGTAACACATGATTTTATTAGGAAGAATGATGGTAGGAGGCTGCTTTACAACTTAGTTTTTAGTCAAGTTACTTGTGATATTATTGTTCTACCTGCTTCTTCCTTGTTTCGATATCCATTCCGGTAGGTACACTATTATGCCCGAGGACATTTACAGATATTGGGGTATGTCGCAACCCCAGCACCTAAACTGGCACCAGTCCTTGATCCGTATCCAGAGCCAGTTTTTCAGTGGGAGCCATAGGAGCTCACCAACCAATGGAACCCTCTGGACCCTCCAGAGTATCCAGGAGAGGGTTATTTCCAGCCATGGCACTAGACCAACTTAGGCCAAAAGCCTAAGCTTGGGGGAGTACGTATTTCTCACCGACTTTACATTCATGTTCACGCATTCATCTTAGTAGTCAGTGTTCATACTTTTTCATTGTACCTTCCATGGTAGTTTATTTCTTCTTTTTGCTTTCTTCTTGTGTGTTTAATTAACTTTGAGAAAACTCCAAAAAAATTAGTTCTAGATTTATCTTCTAGTTTGTTTAGTTGTAGAATTAAAACAAGAAATCCAAAAACATTTCTTGTTCTTCTTTTGCTTATTGGGAGCTTTCTCGTGTAAATAATGTTTCTCGTTCTTGCTTTGAATTTTCTTTGTTTGGGTCGTATGGAGAAGACCACAACGAGCGGCTCTCATGCATTATTGTTTACCTATTAGAGAGCCCATATTACCTTGCCTTCTCCTTTGAGTTATTGTTTGCAGATTCTAGCTTAGTCCAATGCACGTACACTCTTATTATTATTCACACCGTTCGGTCGTGCAAGTGAAAAGCAATAATGACGATATATGATGAAAAGATTGAGATGGAGAAAAGCTAGTATGAACTCAACCTATTTTGCTTTCGGAAATATGATTATCTCATCGTTCTAAATTCAGTTCATTATGGGTGAAACATATTTGCAATGACAATTAGAGATTATAGTTACTCATGCCATGCTTAATTAGCTAAGAGTGGATAATGGTTTCTCTTGAATGCCAACATGCATATTAAAATGGTTGTGATGTAGTATGACGGGATGGTATCCTCCGTTGAATGATTCAAGTGGCTTGACTTGGCACATGTTCATGCATGTAGTAGAAACAAAATCAACATAGCCTCTATGATATTTATGTTCATGTTGATTTATATCCTACTCATGCTTGCATTCAATGTTGGTTAATCTCAGAGCATGTTGATGACTGTTGTCGCTCTCTAGTTGGTCGTTCCCCAGTCTTTTGCTAGCCTTCACTTGTACTAAGCGAGAATTCTGCTTGTGCATCCACTTCCTTAAACCCAAAGTTGTTCCATCTGAGTCCACCATACCTACCTATTGCAAATATGCCCTATAGGCAATAATAAATTAGTTATTATCATATTTCCTTGTTCATGATAATCGTTTATTATCCATGCTAGAATTGTATTGATCGGAAACTCAGATACATGTGTGGATACATAGACAACACCATGTCCCTAGTATGCCTCTAATGGACTAGCTCGTTGATCAAAGATGGTTAAGATTTCCTAGCCATGGACATGAGATGTCATTTGATAACGGGATCACATCATTAGGAGAATGATGTGGATGACAAGACCCAAACTATAAACGTAGCATATGATTGTGTCAGTTTATTGCTATAGTTTTCTTCATGTCAAGTATATGTTCCTATGACCATGAGATCATGGAACTCACGGACACCGGAGGAGTGCCTTGTGTGTATCAAACATCGCAACGTAACTGGGTGACTATAAAGGTATTCTACAGGTATCTCCGAGGGTGTCTACTAGGTTGGCTTGGATCAAGACTGGGATTTGTTTCTCCGTGTGACGGAGAGGTATCTCAGGGCCCACTAGGTAATACAACATCACAACAAGCCTTGCAAGCAATGTGACTAAGTGTTAGCCACGAGATCTTGTATTATGGAACAAGTAAAGAGACTTGGCGGTAACGAGGTTGAACTAGGTATACAGATACCGACGATCGAATCTTGGGCAAGTAACATACTGATAAACAAAGGGAACATTATACGGGATTACCTGAATCCTTCACATAGAGGTTCGACCGATAAAGATATTTGTAGAATATGTAGGAACCAATATGGACATCCAGGTCCCGTTATTGGTTATTGACCGTAGAGGTGTCTCGGTCATGTCTACATAGTTCTCGAACCCGCAGGGTCTACACACTTAGGGTTCGGTGATGTTTCGGTAGTATAGAGTTATGTATGGTGGTGACCGAAGGTTGTACAAAGTCCCGGATTAGATCCCGGACATCACGGGGAACTCCGTAATGGTCCGGAGGTAAAGATTGATATATAGGAAGTCCTTTTTTGGTCACCGGAAAAGTTTTGGGCTCATCGGTAGTGTACGGGGAGTGCCGGTAGTGTACCGGGGGACCATCGGGAGGGGTATTTCGACCCAAGAGGCTAGATGGGCTCTGGGAGGATGAATACCAGCCCTTAGTGGGCTGGTGGAAGTCCCACAAAGGTCCCATGTGCCTGGGAAGAAAAGCCCAAAGAGAAAAAGGTGGAAAAAGGCAAAAAGGCTAAATAAGGAAGGAGTCCTAGTCCTACTAGGATTGGAGGAGGATTCCTCCTTGTGTGCCAAGATCAAAGGGCTGGCCCCTTGTGCGCCAGCCTCCTCCTCCTCTCTTCCTCTTATATATACTAGAGGTTTTAGGGTTTTGGCACAATATTTTCAGCCACGTGCTACCCTCTCCTCTAGTGCATAGTTTCTCCTCTATATCGGTTTTCTGCAGTGCTTAGGCGAAGCCCTGATGGAATTGCTCCACCACCATCACCGCAACGCCATCGCGCTGTTGGAGAACTCTTCTACCTCTCCGCTCCCTCCTATTGTATCAAGAAGGCGGAGATCGTCATCGAGCTGTACGTGTGCTGAACGCGAAGGTGTCGTCCGTTCGGTGCTAGATCGGAAGGACCGTGATCAAGATCGCGAGACGATTCGTGATTGGATCGTGGAACGGATCGTGATGAGATCGCGGGACCGATCATGATGAGATCCCAGGACGGATCGTGATGGGATCGCGGGACGCTCGGCGATTTGGATGGCAAAGACGTTCGACTACATCAACCGCGTTTCTTAAAGCTTCCCGCTTAGAGATCTACAAGGGTATGTAGATCCACTCTCCCTCTCGTAGATGCTCATCACTATGGATAGATCTTGCGTGTGCGTAGGAATATTTTTTTTCCCATGCAATGTTCCCCAACACTACCTATATGCGGTATTCACCTGTCGTTCCAAGTAAATTTGCATGTGCCAATCTCTAAACCTTCAAATAATATGTTTTGTTTTGTATGCCCGAATCGCTCATGTAGCGACTGAGGGCGGTCAGTATCTTCCATGCTAGGTGGGTTATTCTCAAGATATGTGTTGATTCCCTATCACTCACGAGAAAGTGGCTGGTATTCAAAATGCCCAGTTCCATGCTCAAAATCAAATCAAAATATAATGAAACAAAACTCCCCCAGGACTGTGTTTGTATGGACGGTACCCGTGAATTCGGCTCGCCGTGGAGTGTGATTGATTGGTGAAGGGGGAGTAAAACTTTATCATTCTGTTTGGGAAACGCCTATAATGTATCTAGCATGGAAGATGGTGAAATCTCTTGGTCGTTATGATGACAATGAAAGCATACCACTCAAAATTGTTATTCATCCATGTTTTAAAAGCTTGAGCTCTGGCACCTCTGCAAATTAATGCTTCCCTCAGCGAAGGGCCTATCTATTTACTTTATTGCTGAGTCGCCATCTTCTTATAAAAGGCACCAGTTAGAGAGCACCACCTTCATTTGTATGTCTTGCTATTAATTGATATTGAGTATGAGTGTGACTGGATCTCTTTTACCATGAATTAGAATATCCAACCAGTCCTTGTTCTTCAGGGGTGCTCTGCATTTATGTTTTGTGGTCTCGAAAAGGGCTAGCGAGATACCATTTTATTATATTGTATCATGATTGTTTTGATAAGAGTGTTGTCATCCGAGAGTTATCATTATTGCTCGCTAGTTGGTTATGCCATTTTATATGAGTAAATATGAGACCTAAGTGTTATGGTGAACGTGGTTAGTCTATAATCTTTGCTGAAAATCTGAACATCAGTTAGACATATTTACAACAACAAGATCAAGCAGAGTTTTTAGAAGTTTTTCTTTATCACTTTCAGTTTATCAACTGAATTGCTTGAGGACAAGCAATGGGTTAAGCTTGGGGGAGTTGATACATGTCCATCGTATCCACTTTTCCAAACTCTTTCGCCATTGTTTTGGACTCTAATTTGCATGATTTGAATGGAACTAACCCGGACTGACGTTGTTTTCAGCAGAATTGCCTTGGTGTTATTTTTGTGTTGAATTAAAAGTTCTTGGATTGACCTAAAAATTTACGGAGATTACTTGGAATTAATAAAAAAATACTGGAGAAAGTATCAACCGGAGGGGGTCCACCCATAGGTCACAAGCCCACAAGGCGTAGCCACCCACCCACCCCTGGCTGCACCTAGCAGGCTTGTGGGCCCCCTGGGGCTCCGCCGGCCTCAATTCCAACTCTATATATTCCTATTCATGAAGAAAAAAATCAAGGAGAAGAGTTCATCGCGTTCCATGATATGGAGCCGCTGCCACCTCCCGTTCTTCCTCGGGAGGCCAGATCTGGAGTCCGTTTTGGGCTCCGAAGAGGGGAAATCAACGCAATCGTCATCACCAACCATCATTCGTCACCAATTCCATGATGCTCTCCTTCGTTCGTGAGTAATCAATCGTAGGCTTGTTGTACAGTGATGGCTTAGATGAGATTTATCATGTAATCGAGTTAGTTTTGTTAGGGTTTGATCCCTAGTATCCACTATGTTCCGAGACTGATGTTGCTATGACTTTGTTATGCTTAATTCTTGTCACTAGGGCCCGAGTGCCATGATTTCAGATCTGAACCTATTATGTTTTCATGAATATATATGTGTTCTTGATCCTATCTTGCAAGTTGTAGAGACCTATCCGTTTCGCTCCTACGACTGCGTAGTCTGGAGGCCCAGGGGTACCTTCCTTCCTCAGATCTAGCAATGACCCACGCACGCTTATCTTCTTTCAACGACGAAGTTTTCGCGGAGAATTTCCCCAATCCACAAAGGGGGAACGCGTATGCTTTGTGCCCTTTCTTCTGTGGGTCTTGGGTTTCCTATTCACCCATTCTTGAGAGGGTTATTGGAATTTTATGGGATCCAGCTCCACCATCTCACCCCAGGGTCTATCCTGCACATCTCGGGCTTCGTCTCCCTTTGTGAGATGTTCCTGGGCTGCGAGGCACATTTTGAACCATGGAGGATGTACTTCTGCCTTGTCCCTCAAACTTGGGGCGAGACAATCTTGGAGGTTGGTGGAGCCGAAGTATGCCACATAGCAGGGATGGGGTATCTGGTGGGAACACCGAAGGACAACAAAGAATGATCTTCGGAATGGTTTTATATTGAGGACGTCCCCCTATTCGATTCAGTTCGAAGGGTTTTGCCCGAATACTCCAACACCCCCTTAAAGAAAAGGTACAACCGGCGATCGAAGAGTTCATCCCAAGAGGACAGCATTGAAGTGCAACGCTTGGCAGCCCAGGTGAGGGTACTAGCCCACCACAAGTTGACCATGATCGACGTCATGGCCACCGCCATCACCCAGTGCTTGCAGCCTCTTCACCCTTGTGGCGTTACAACGGGACAAGTGAAACCACAAACTCCCAAAGACTCGGTCCTGCCGATCAGACAACATTGGCTGCCGTGCTTGCCAGCCTATACAAAGGAGAGCAAGAAGACTTTATTCAGCGGTCGGCCAAGGACGGATACTCAAGCCACAATCCCATCGAATGGGTAAGCCTTTCAAATCCATGACCACAATTCGGATTTCTATTTTGTCCTTTTTTGACCGAAGCTTCCCACTTTATGTGAACAGGACTGGAGAAGCTTTATCGAGACAGTTAACTGTCCAGCCCCTCAGCCCGAAGACTATTCTTGCGATGATGATCCGGGCTTTCATGAGGACCCAGATCTGTCAATTGAGGTTGAAGACGGCGTTTTCTACCAGGAGAGTCTTGACCGCTCCAAGGTGGCTATCATAGCCCATTACGCGACAAACAAGAAGAAGAAGAAAAGCTCATCTAACAAAAGGCAATCATCCTCCAATGCCCCAAACGCGCCGGCTCCTCCTCCCAAGCGTCGTCGATCCGCGCGTCACACATAGGCAATGGCAGTAGTGCCCGGATCGGAAAGCAACAGGGAGCCAACAAATGGGCCGGCTGTGAGGACGAGTCCATACTCGTTCAACCCAAAGGTATTTTGTTCGGCTGTTTATTTATTATCACAACTGATAGATCCTCATAGCCGATTTTATATCAAAATTCACACGCGAAAAACTCAGCCTTCCTCTGCCGAGGAGGTTGCCAGGGTGTCCGGGGAAGCTCAAAATTCCAGAGCTTCGGCTCATGCCAAACCTGCTACAGAGGTTCCTATGGTCAATCCTGCCCCTGCTGATTCCGGCGACGCTATGTCCATTACCAAGTCCGAAGTAGGAAGCGCCATGAATCATCGGCAGCGACGAGAGGTCCTGCGTCACCCAGTATTCTCCGAACAGGAGTTCGGTGCTCTACGCACAGTGGATGAGCACATCAGTGCTGCCTGAGCTGGGTTCGGGGAGGCCATGTAATTGATATCATCCAGCCTATAGGTAAATAATAGGTTTTGTAGAGTCCGAACACTTGTGTAAACCCAATTGACGATGTCCTATACTAGGGGGTACTCACCACGTCGTCTCCCAACCAGTGGGTCGGCCCGAGGACCCCCATGATGATTCATTAATGGGCCACTTCGGGTAGCCCATGCCGAATACAAGGAGGATTCCACAAGACTTGGTGCACAAGACAAGGACTCCTCTAAACCCTAGGCCTATGGTGCATATATAAACCGAGGCCAGGCTAGTCAATAGACGATCTCAATCTCATATTCATTACTACAATCTCATGGTAGATACATGTACTATGTACTATCCTCATATCAATACAATCAAAAGCAGGACGTAGGGTATTATCTCCTTGAGAGAGCCCGAACCTGGGTAAAATCATGTGTCCATGGTACCATCGCTCCAAGACGCCTAGCTTAGGACCCCTACTACAAGATATGCCGGATTTGACACCGACACCAGTAGCCCCCGAGCCTTAAATTTTTCGGAACGACCGAATTAAGGCTCCGTGTTTTGTTGCTGATGCAGGCCTCGAAGAAGGAGAGAGAGCAACTGGCTAAGGAACTAGAAGCCAGCCGAACACAGGTTGAATCTGTGAAGGCTGAATTGGAGCAAGTGAAGAGCTTTACTCGGGAGGCACATGGTGAGGATATCTATGCTACTGATCTTAGTATATTCCTGTCCTGGCGCAAGGGTACTTTTTAGGAGCTGCGTCAATAGGGCAAATGCAAAAAGATTTGGATACAACCCGAGAATCTCAACGATACCCTGAGTCCCAACACGAAGCCGGTTGTCATGTTTTGCAACGACACCTTGAAGAGAAGAACCGTCTTCAGGCAGAGAACAAACAACAGGCCGAGGAGATTGAGAGCTTAAAAACTCAATTGGCCCAGGCCCAAGAAGAGAACCAGAAACTACAGAGGGGCATGTTTGGTAAGTGTGATTCTAATATCGGGAAGTACTTCTTATAGATGAAGCATAATAGGCATGCCTTTAACTGATGTGTAGGTCTCCTGTCTGGGCGACCCAAAGAAGTAATCAGATCCTATCGGGGGAACCTTTTGAAGGATCTTTCCACCCTTCATGATCGTGCTCGGAAGTCCATGAAAAGCATGGTAAAGGCATTGTGGCCCGCCGAGCAACCTCCGGAGGGAATGACCGAACTAGTCAATTGATTCAAGGGAGCACAAAGTAGGTTCGAGCTGTGGAAGACATCGGCTTGCCGGGAGGGAGCACGGGAGGCGTGGGCGATGATCAAGACCCGTTATACCGGACTCAACCCCGAGCGTATGGCTTGGGTTGGGCTAGTAGGGTCGGATGGATAAGAAGTACCGCTCCACCTGGTGTACGACCAAGTTATGCATGCCGCCCGCCTCTCGCAAGAAGACTGCTCCCTGGACACTATAATCGACGATCTCGATCAGCAGCCGAAGGTATGATTATATGTAACTATGTACGAATAATCAAGTAGTTGCTCCAACTGTGTTGTAAACTTTGTCTTAACCGGCCATCGGCTTCTGCCTCCTGCGCTAAGGGCTCAGGAGTGTTCCTCGTAATTTGTCACCCTAGAAGAGTGGATTATGTTCGGGGACCCAGGCGATCCGTCCATTTGGTGCAAATAGACAGAAAGCACACAGGGAGATATGTTATATTACTGCTTAGCATAAGAAAGATCTTCCGAAGAAAATGGTACCTCTATCATACCTTTCTTCAAGGTTCTGCGAACATCGTAGGTAGAAGGTCATATACTGCTAGTATGCGGCTAAGGGCTTTTGAGAGAAAAGAAGCCCAAGTAGTGGTGATAACAACCACACTCGTATTAATTGCTTTCGTCACAGCCGACCAATTGTCTACTTAAGATAGCTAGCTTTCGGCTTCGCCCGTCTGAGGTATGTATCCGAATGACCCAGTCGTAACGTTCGCAGAGGTGCTCCCTTTACCCTCTAGCCAAACAATCGGGAACATAGAGGGGAAGCACAGGAGCGAGGCAACCCAGCTTCGCAAAGTCTTAGTTCGAATTGATACATATGATGGCTTAAATGCGACAAAGGAAACGGTGTACACAAGAAGTGTGGATAAATGCTTATAATACAAAAGTGTTGGCTTCGGAAAGAAGCCCCCAAGTGTTGTGTTCGGATTTAACACTTAAAGGTGTAAGCCGAGAGTCTTAGTACAAGATCGGTTGAACCGAACATAGATTTGTTAAGAAAATAAAAAAATGCAAATCTACCGAACAGCAAGGTGGGATGAGAAGGAAAAAGTAAAGAAAAGAGAGGTAAAAGGTAAACTATGTGACGACACCGGTTTATCCGTAGAGGCGCCGAAGACGAGCTACGTTCCATGGCTTTGGTTCAAGGCGGTTGTCCGACGGGCTCCGAAGACGGCAAGCCCCTTCCCCGAGTATCTTGTCGATTATGAAGGGGCCCTCCCATTTGGGGTTAAGTTTATGCTTCTGCTTCTCCGGGAGCCATAAGACTAGTTCACACACATTATATGCTTTCACCCTAACCTCCCTACTCTGGTAACGTTGGGCCTGCTGTTGGTAAAAAGTAGAGCGAGCCCGAGCTATGTCGCGCTCTCCTTCTAAGGCGTCCAGGTCGTCCTGCCGATCTAACTCGGCTTCCTTTTCCTCGTACATGCGCACCCTTGGTGCGTCATGAATAATATCACAAGGGAGGACTACTTCTGCCCCATAGACCATGAAGAACGGTGTGTATCTCGTTGATCTATTCGGGGTGGTGCGCAGGCCCCATAGAACGGAGTCAAGCTCCTCCACCCAATGACAATCGGACTCATGAAGAGATCATACCAAACGTGGCTTAATGCCGCTCATGATGAGACTATTTGCTCATTCGACTTGTCCATTGGTCTATGGATGATACACTGATGCATAATCGAGCTTGATGCCCATTTTTGCGCACCAGTCCTTGACCTCTTGGGTCGTGAAGTTGGATCCATTGTCCGTTATTATACTGTGCGGGACATCGTAACGGTGTACCACGCCAGATATGAAGTCAATTACTGGTCCGGACTTGGCCGATTTAACGGGCTTTGCCTCTATCCATTTGGTGAACTTGCGACCATGACTACTAAGTATTTATTCTTCTTGGTCCCCCCCTTTAAGTTCTCCGACCATCTCCAGCCCCCAAACCGTGAAAGGCCAGGTGATTGGAATAGTCCGGAGAGCTGTTGGGGGCATGTGACTTTGATTTGCAAAAAGTTGACACCCCATGTAGTGTTTGACAAGTGATTGGGTGTCTACCAGAGCAGTGGGCCAAAAGAAACCATCTCGGAAGGCCTTGCTGACCAAGGCTCTTGTTGCGGCGTGATGACTGCCCATCCCAGCGTGGACTTCAGCCAAGAGTTGTCGTCCTTCTTCCTCAGATATGCACCACTGTAATATTCCAGTGGTGCTTTTCTTGTATAACTCACCCTCGTGTACCTTGTAGGATTCGAATCGCTGAATTATGCGTCGCGCCTCTGTCTGATCATCAGGGAGTTCTTTGCAAAGAAGGTAGGCGAGAAAGGGCTCGGTCCATGGTGCGATTACTGCCATGACCTCATGAGCCGAAGGCGTTTCATCCATTACGGAGCCGCCGATGATTTGGTCGTCTAGTTTGTTTATAGGGGGAACAACCTCTTCCATTGTATTTAGACCGGCGCCCTTATGATCATCCTACCAAACCACAGATGGCTTAAAAAGCCGTTCCAGGAAAGTGTTTTTTGGGACAGGGACGCGCTTAGCCCCCCATGTGGGCCAGTACGTCGGCAGCTTTGTTGTTGTCGTGTGCGACATGGTGAAATTCCAACCCCTCGAACCGTGCAGTTATCTTTAGGACAACATTTCTATATTCCGACATCTTCGGGTTTTTGGCATCGAATTCACCATTGATTTGGGAGATGGCCAACTTGGAGTCTCCCCGTACCTCTAGCCACCGTATGCCCATTGATGTTGCCATCCAAAGGCCGTGCAAGAGTGCTTTGTACTCGGCTGCATTGTTGGAGTTAGCATACATGATTTGCAGCACATATCGAACGTTGTTGCATGTGGGGGATGTGAGGATAACTCCAGCCCCCAGTCCGGCCAAGGTTTTCGATCCATCGAAATACATTGTCCAATGGGAGTATGTACTATATTCACTGGGGAGCTCGGCCTCTGTCCAGCCAGTCAAAAAATCTGCCAGTACCTGAGATTTTATGACACGTCATGGCTTGTAGGTTATTTCAAAGGGAAGGAGCTCAATAGCCCACTTGGCTATGCGGCCGGTTGCGTCCCTGTTGTTGATTATGTCATTCAAGGGTACCTCGGATGCCACCGTTACCGAACACTCCTGGAAGTAGTGTCTGAGTTTCCGTGATGCCATAAATACTATGTAGGCTATCTTCTGGTAGTGCGGGTATCTGGACTTGCATTGTGTTAGTACTTCTGACACGTAATATACTGGCTTTTGTGTTCGGAATTTGAGTCCCTCCTCCTCTCGTTCGACGATGAGCACTGTGCTAATGACCTGGTTGGTAGCCGATATGTATAATAATATGGGTTCACCAGCGCCTAGTGCTGTGAGTATGGGATTGCTTGCCAACAGTGTTTTAATTTCTTCTAACGCAGCCGCTGCTTCGCTGGTCCACTCGAAATTGTTGGTCCGTTTCAACAGCTTATAGAGCGGTAGAGCATTTTCTCCGAGGCGAGAGATAAAGCGGATTAGCGTCGCTATGCAACCAGCCAACCTCTGGACGTGCTTTAGCTCTATGGGAATTGCAAGTTCTGATAGAGTGCGGATTTTAGCCGTATTCGCTTCTATTCCTCTATGGGAGACGATGAATCCGAGCAGTTTACCAGCGGGAACTCCGAATACACACTTTTCTGGATTGAGCCATATGTCGTACTCGCGTAGGCTGCCAAAGGTTTGCCGTAGGTGGTCGATCAACTGGCTGCGTGTTTGGTTTTGATTACGATGCCGTCCACATATGCCTCGACTGTCTTACCGACTTGTTCTGCGAGACAAGTCTGGATCATGCACTGGTGCGTAGCCCCAGCGTTTTTTTATCCCAAAGGGCATCGTGTTGAAACAGAATAGCCCGTAGGGGGTGATGAATGCAGTTGCAGCTTGATCGGATTCCTTCATTTTAATCTGATGGTATCCGGAATAAGCATCGAGGAAACATAACGAGTCATGCCCAGCTGTGGCGTCGATGATCTGGTCTATGCGCGGTAAGGGAAAAGGGTCCTTAGGGCATGCCTCGTTGAGGTCTTTGAAATCGGCGCAAAGCCGCCAGGATTTGTCTTTCTTTGGTACCATCACCAGATTTGCCAACTATTCGGGGTGCTTAATCTCCCAAATGAATCTGGCCTCTAGCAGTTTAGCTAATTCTTCACCCATAGCTTTCCGTTTGGGTTCGAAAAAGCGGCGTAGAGTCTGTTTAATGGGATTGAAGCCTGCCATGACGTTCAGACTATGTTTTGCCCGCCGCCATGGGATTCCGGGCATATCGGAAGGATGTCAGGTGAAGATGTCCCAGTTTTCCCATAAAAATGTCCGCAGTGCTTCATCCACAATGGGATCGAGCTGAGCTCCGATGGACATTGTCTTGTTGGGGTCCATATGGTGCGCTTGAAATTTAATGATTTCCTTTGCGGGTTAACAGGACGTGGGCTTGGGCTTTTTGCTAAGGATCACGTCTTCCTTGTCAACTGTTGACCGAAGTGCGGTCAGTTCTTCTGCAGCGAAGGTCTTGGCTAGTGCCTCGAGGGCTAGCGTTGTTGTTTTGTTTTCGGCCCACAGGGCTATTTCGGATCACTGGCAATTGTGATTACTCCGTTTGGTCCTGGCATTTTGAGTTTGATATACCCATAATGGGGTATAGCCTGTAATTTCGTGAAGGTGTCACGTCCCAATAGGGCGTGGTAGCCGCTGGGGAAGGGTATGATATGGAAGATGAGCTCTTCGGATCGGTAGTTTCTGGGCATGCCGAACGTTATGTCCAGGACGATACATCCCGAACATCGCGCCTCTTTCCCCAGAATGATTCCCTAGAAAGTCGTGTTGCTATACTCGATGCGAGATCGGTCGAACTACATTTTTTCCAGGGTGTCTTCATAGATCAGGTTTAAACCACTGTCGTCGTCCATTAGCACCTTGTGTAACCTGTAGCCATCGATGATGGGGTTCAGGACTAGTGCGGCCGGTGAATGACTGGGAAGAATGGCTCGTCGGTCAATATCTCCGAAGGTAATGGGTATGTATGCCCATGCACTTGTTGCTGCCACATGGTAGACCTATTCGAGTTCTTTAAGAGCTCTTTTCCTTCTATTCCTTGAGGGGAACGTTTCGTAGATCGTCAGGACTTCAGCGTTGTATTCGGGTGACGATGTGGAGCGCCTATTCGGTGGTAGCGCCTCAAGAATGGCCTCGTCGCTTTTTGCAACCTGCTTGACCACCCAGCAAGCTCTAAGGATGTGAGTCGGGTTTGCGTTCAGCAATACGGAATGTATAGGGCATGGTTTGTCCAACATCCCATCAAGGACAGTAGTGACCCTTGTAAGGGGCTTGTTCCTCTTTTCGGCGAGTTCGAATCTGGTTGGACGCTTTGGAGGTATCCTATTTTTCTTATCTCCTCTAAGGTGTTCGGTGAAGGTTGGTTCCGAAAATAACTGTTCGCCTTGCCAAGTGCTTTCCATGGTACAATATTTCTGTACCAAGGCTGACAGCTTGGCAAAGTCACGAATGTGTCGGCGAGCCAGGGCATTAAGAATCCCTTCATCATGGCAATTGCGATTGAAGGTTGCCATTATCTCTCGGTCACTAAGACCTTTTTCTCTGCTTCTAGCGAGCAGGAGTCTAGCCCAAAAATGACGAACTGACTCTCCTGGTAATTTTTTAATATCATGTAAGTCTGAAGACTTGGGCTTTGGTGCGATACTGGGATGATCGGCTAGGGTGGTGGGTGGGAAATTTTTTGACTCCATTCCATGTTGTGAGTTCGGAATCGCGGTCTCCAAACTATGTGCTAGATCAGGGACCGACACCGGTCCGTCCCCAGAGCGAACTCTGGCGTCTGGGTTATAGGCGAGGTCTCGATGAACGGAGACCAGGGTCTAAACCGTTTTTAATTCCGGTCACTGGGGGACGAGCCCCTAGCCGGACACTCTACAGTGGTGACTAGGTGAGTGACCGTGGGGACGTGAATCTCCTTGTCATCGGGTCTAAGACCAAGCTATTGGAAATATGCCCTAGAGGCAATAATAAAATGGTTATTATTGTATTTCCTAGTTCATGATAATTGTCTATTGTTCATGCTATAATTGTGTTAACCGGAAACCGTAATACATGTGTGAATACATAGACCACAACGTGTCCCTAGTGAGCCTCTAGTTGGCCAGCTCGTTGATCAATAGATGGTCTCAGTTTCATGACCATGGACATTGGATGTCGTTGATAACGGGATCACATCATTAGGAGAATGATGTGATGGACAAGACCCAATCCTAAGCATAGCACAAAGATCGTGTAGTTCGTTTGCTAAAGCTTTTCAATGTCAAGTGTCATTTCCTTAGACCATGAGATTGTGTAACTCCCGGATACCGTAGGAATACTTTGGGTGTGCCAAACGTCACAACGTAACTGGGTGGCTATAAAGGTACGCTACGGGTATCTCCGAAAGTGTCTGTTGGGTTGACACGAATCGAGACTGGGATTTGTCACTCCGTGTGACGGAGAGGTATCTCTGGGCCCACTCGGTAAGACATCATCATTATGAGCTCAATGTGACTAAGGAGTTAGTCACGGGATGATGTATTACGGAACGAGTAAAGAGACTTGCCGGTAACGAGATTGAACAAGGTATGGGGATACCGACGATCGAATCTCGGGCAAGTACCATACCAATAGACAAAGGGAATTGTATACGGGATTGATTGAATCCCTGACATCGTGGTTCATCCGATGAGATCATCGTGGATTACGTGGGAGCCAACATGGGTATCCAGATCCCGCTGTTGGTTATTGGCCGGAGAGGTGTCTCGGTCATGTCTATGTGTCTCCCGAACCCGTAGGGTCTACACACTTAAGGTTCGATGACGCTAGGGTTATAGGGAAATAGTGTACGTGGTTACCGAAGGTTGTTCGGAGTCCCGGATGAGATCCCGGACGTCACGAGGAGTCCCGGAATGGTCCGGAGACGAAGATTGATATATAGGAAGTGAGGATTTGGTTACCGGAAGTGTTCCGGGTGTCACCGGTAGTGTACCGGGACCACCGGAAGGGTTCCGGGGGTCCACCAAGTGGGCCCACCTGCCCCGGAAGGTTCCGTGGGCTAAGAGTGGGAGGGAGCCAGCCCCTAGGTGGGCTGGTGCGCCTCCCACCCCAGCCCAAGGCGTGGCAAAGGTGGAGGGGGGCAAACCCTAGGCTTAGATGGGCCTTAAGGCCCACCCTAGGGCGCCCCACCTCTCCCTTGCCCTAGCCGCCGGCCAGATGGCATCTGGTGGCTGCCGCCACCCCTAGGGTGGAACCCTAGGGCGCAGCCACCCCTCCTCCCTCTCTCCTATATATAGTGGAGGTATTTGGGGCTGCACAACACACGGTTCTCCCTCTCTCTCTGGTGCAGCCCTACCTCCTCCTCCCCTCGTTCTCCGTAGCGCTTAGCAAAGCTCTGTCGGAGTACCACGCAGCTCCATCGCCACCACGCCGTCGTGCTGCCGGAGCTCTCCCTCAACCTCTCCTCCCTCCTTGCTGGATCAAGGCGTAGGAGACGTCACCGGGCTGCACGTGTGTTGAATGCGGAGGTGCCGTCCGTTCGGCACTTGATCGGATCCACCGCGATCTGAATCGCTGCGAGTACGACTCCATCAACCGCGTTCTTGTAACGCTTCCGCTTAGCGATCTTCAAAGGTATGAAGATCCACTCTCCCCTTGCTCGTTGCTGGTTTCTCCATAGATGGATCTTGGTGAACGCGTAGAAAATTTTTGATTTACTACTACGTTCCCCAACAGTGGCATCATGAGCTAGGTCTATGCGTAGAATCTATGCACGAGTAGAACACAAAGCAGTTGTGGGCGTCGATTTTGTTAATATGCTTGCCGTTACTAGTCTTATCTTGATTCGACGGTATTGTGGGATGAAGCGGCCCGGACCAACCTTACACGTACGCTTACGTGAGACCGGTTCCACCGCCTGACATGCACCAGTTGCATAAGGTGGCTAGCGGGTGTCTGTCTCTCCCACCTTAGTCAGATTGGATTCGATGAAAAGGGTCCTTATGAAGGGTAAATAGCAATTGGCATATCACGTTGTGGTTTTGGCGTAGGTAAGAAACGTTCTTGCTAGAAACCTATAGCAACCACGTAAAAACTTGCAACTACAAATTAGAGGACGTCTAACTTGTTTTTGCAGCATATGCCTTGTGATGTGATATGGCTAGAAGGATGTGATGTGATGCATTGTGATGTATGAGATTGATCATGTTCTTGTAATAGGGTTCACGACTTGCATGTCGATGACTATGACAACCGGCAGGAGCCATAGGAGTTGTCTTACATTATTGTATGACCTGCGTGTCAATCATAAACGCCATGTAATTACTTTACTTTATTGCTAAGCGTTAGCCATAGTAGTAGAAGTAATAGTTGGCGAGACAACTTCATGAAGACACAATGATGGAGATCATGATGATGGAGATCATGGTGTCGTGCCGGTGACAATGATGATCATCGTGCCCCGAAGATGGAGATCATAGGAGCAAGATGATATTGGCCATATCATGTCACTATATTGATTGCATGTGATGTTTGTCATGTTTACATCTTATTTGCTTAGAACGACGGTAGTAAATAAGATGATCTCTCAATAAAATTTCAAGAGAAGTGTTCACCCTAACTGTGCACCGTTGCTAAGGATCGTTGTTCCGAAGCACCACGTGATGATCGGGTGTGATAGGTTCTAACGTTCGCATACAACGGGTGTAAGCCAGATTTACACACGCGAAACACTTAGGTTGACTTGACGAGCCTAGCATGTACAGACATGGCCTCGGAACACGGAAGACCGAAAGGTCGAACATGAGTCGTATAGAAGATACGATCAACATGAAGATGTTCACCATGGATGACTAGTCCGTCTCACGTGATGATCGGACACGGGCTTGTTGACATGGATCATGTATCACTTGGATGACTAGAGAGATGTCTATCTAAGTGGGAGTTCATTGAATAATATGATTATGTGAACTCAATTATCATGAACTTAGTCTAAAATTGCCTTTAATATCTATATTGTAGATCCAATGGACAACGCAAATGTCAACCTCAATTTCAACGCGTTCCTAGAGAAAACCAAGCTGAAAGATGATGGAAGCAACTATGCGGACTGGGTCCGTGGCTTGAGGATCATCCTCATAGCTTCCAAGAAACTATATGTCCTTGATGCACCGCTAGGTGACCCACCCCTTCTCCCAGCAGAACAAGACGTTGCGAACGCTTGGCATTCTCGCTGCGATGATTACTCCCTTGTTCAGTGCGGCATGCTTTACAGTTTAGAACCGGGGCTCCAAAAGCGTTTTGAGCAACACGGAGCATATGAGATGTTCCAAGAGCTGAAACTGGTTTTCCAAGCTCATGCCCGGGTCGAGAGATATGACATCTCGGATAAGTTCTTTAGCTGTAAGATGGAGGAGAATAGTTCTGTCAGTGAGCACATCCTCAAGATGTCGGGGCTTCACAACCGCTTGACTCAGCTAGGAGTTAATCTCCCAGATGACTCGGTCATTGACAGAATCCTCCAGTCGCTTCCACCTAGCTTCAAGAGCTTTGTGATGAACTACAACATCCAAGGGATGGAGAAGTCCATTCCTGAGTTGTACTCGATGCTGAAATCAGCGGAGGTCGAGATCAAAAAGGAGCATCAAGTGTTGATGGTAAATAAGACCACTAGTTTCAAGAAAGGCAAGGGTAAGAAGAACTTCAAGAAAGACGGCAAAGCTGTTGCCGCGCCCGGTAAGCAAGTTGCCGGGAAGAAGAAGAACAAGAATGGACCCAAGCCTGAGACTGAGTGCTTTTATTGCAAGGGTACCGGTCACTGGAAGCGGAACTACCCCAAGTATTTAGCGGATAAGAAGGACGGCAACGTTAAAGGTATATGTGATATACTTGTTATTGATGTGTACTTGACCAGCGCTCGTAGTAGCTCCTAGGTATTTGATACCGGTGCAGTTGCTCACATTTGTAACTCCAAGCAGGAGCTGCGGAATAAGCGGAGGCTGGCCAAGGATGAGGTGACGATGCGCGTCGGGAATGGTTCCAAGGTCGATGTGATCGCCGTCGGCACGCTACCTCTACATCTACCTTCGGGATTAGTTTTAAACCTTAATAATTGTTATTTAGTACCAGCTTTGAGCATGAACATTGTATCTGGATCTCGCTTGATGCGAGATGGCTACTCATTTAAATCCGAGAATAATGGTTGTTCTGTTTATATGAGAGAAATGTTTTATGCTCATGCCCCGCTGGTCAATGGTTTATTTTTGATGAATCTCGAACGTGATGTTACACATATCCATAGTGTGAGTACCAAAAAGTGTAAAGTTGATAACGATAGTCCCACTTACATGTGGCATTGCCGTCTTGGCCATATTGGTGTCAAACGCATGAAGAAGCTCCATGCTGATGGACTTTTGGAGTCACTTGATTTCGAATCATTTGACACATGTGAACCATGCCTCTTGGGCAAGATGACCAAGACTCCATTCTCCGGAACAATGGAGCGAGCAACTGACTTGTTGGAGATAATACATACCGATGTATGCGGTCCAATGAGTGTCGAGGCTCGCGGTGGCTACCGTTATGTTCTCACCCTCACTGATGACTTGAGCAGATATGGGTATGTCTAATTAATGAAACACAAGTCTGAAACCTTTGAAAGGTTCAAGGAATTTCAGAGTGAGGTCGAGAATCAACGTGACAGGAAAATAAAATGCCTACGATCTGATCGTGGCGGAGAATATTTAAGTCACGAGTTTGGCACGCACCTTAGGAAATGTGGAATTGTTTCACAACTCACGTCGCCCGGCACACCTCAGCGAAATGGTGTGTCTGAACGTCGTAATCGCACTCTATTGGATATGGTGCGATCTATGATGTCTCTTACCGACTTACCGCTATCATTTTGGGGATATGCATTAGAGACTGCCGCATTCACTTTAAATAGGGCACCGTCTAAATCCGTAGAGACGACACCGTATGAATTATGGTTTGGAAAGAAACCTAAGCTGTCGTTTCTAAAAGTTTGGGGATGCGATGCTTATGTGAAGAAACTTCAACCTGAGAAGCTCGAACCCAAAGCGGAAAAGTGCGTCTTCATAGGATATCCCAAGGAGACTATTGGGTATACCTTCTACCTACGATCCGAAGGCAAAGTCTTTGTTGCCAAGAATGGATCCTTTCTCGAGAAAGAGTTTCTCTCGAAAGAAGTAAGTGGGAGGAAAATAGAGCTTGATGAGGTAATTGTACCTCCACTCGAACCGGAGAGTAGCGCAGCACAGGAAGTTGTTTCTGTGGAGCCTGCACCGGCTAGAGAGGAAGTTAATGATGATGATCATGAAACTTCAGATCAAGTTGCTATTCGAAGGTCCACTAGGACACGTTCCGCACCAGAGTGGTACGGCAATCCTGTCCTAGAGATCATGTTGTTGGACAATGGTGAACCTTCGAACTATGAAGAAGCGATGGCGGGCCCGGATTCCAACAAATGGCTTGATGCCATGAAATCCGAGATAGGATCCATGTATGAGAACAAAGTATGGACTTTGGTGGACTTGCCTAATGATAAGCGAGCCATTGAAAACAAATGGATCTTTAAGAAGAAGACTGACGCAGACGGTAATGTCACCGCCTATAAAGCTCGGCTTGTCGCTAAGGGTTATCGACAAGTTCAAGGAGTTGACTACGATGAGACTTGCTCACCCGTAGCGATGCTAAAGTCTGTCCGAATCATGTTAGCAGTTGCCGCATTTTATGATTATGAGATCTGGCAAATGGACGTCAAAACGGCATTCCTTAATGGCTTCCTCAAGGAAGAACTGTATATGATGCAGCCGGAAGGTTTTGTCGATCCTAAAGATGCTAACAAGGTATGCAAGCTCCAGCGCTCCATCTATGGGCTGGTGCAAGCATCTCGGAGTTGGAACATTCGCTTTAATGAGGTGATTAAAGCGTTTGGGTTTGTACAGGTTTATGGAGAACCCTGTATTTACAAGAAAGTGAGTGGGAGCTCTATAGCGTTCCTTATACTGTATGTGGATGACATGCTGATAATGGGAAATAATATAGAACTCTTGGAAAGTATAAAGGCCTACTTGAATAAGTGTTTTTCAATGAAGGACCTTGGAGAAGCTGCTTACATATTAGGTATTAAGATCTATAGAGATAGATCGAAACGCCTCATTGGTCTTTCACAAAGCACATACCTTGAAAAGATATTGAAGAAGTTCAATATGGATCAGTCCAAGAAGGGGTTCTTGCCTGTGTTGCAAGGTGTGAGATTGAGTACGACTCAATGCCCGACCACGGCAAAGGATAGAGAAGAGATGAGTGTCATCCCCTATGCTTCAGCCATAGGCTCTATCATGTATGCCATGCTGTGTACCAGGCCTGATGTGAACCTTGCCATAAGTTTGGTAGGGAGGTACCAAAGTGATCCCGGAGCGGAACACTGGACAGCGGTCAAGAATATCCTGAAGTACCTGAAAAGGACAAAGGACATGTTTCTCGTTTATGGAGGTGCCGAAGAGCTCGTCGTAAAGGGTTACGTCGATGCTAGCTTCGACACAGATCCGGACGACTCCAAGTCGCAAACCGGATACGTGTATATTTTGAATGGAGGGGCAGTGAGCTGGAGCAGCAGCAAGCAAAGCGTCGTGGCAGCATCTACATGTGAAGCGGAGTACATAGCTGCTTCGGAAGCAGCAAAGGAGGGAGTCTGGATGAAGGAGTTCATCACCGACCTAGGAGTGATTCCGAATGCGTCGGGCCCGATGACTCTACTCTGTGACAACACTGGAGCTATTGCCCTTGCGAAGGAGCCCAGGTTTCACAAGAAGACAAGACACATCAAGCGCCGCTTCAACTCCATCCGAGATTACATTCAGGAGGGAGACATAGATATTTGTAAAGTGCATACGGATCTGAATGTCGCAGATCCGTTGACTAAACCTCTCTCACGAGCAAAACATGATCAGCACCAGAATGCTATGGGTGTTCGATTCATCACAATGTAACTAGATTATTGACTCTAGTGCAAGTGGGAGACTGTTGGAAATATGCCCTAGAGGCAATAATAAAATGGTTATTATTGTATTTCCTAGTTCATGATAATTGTCTATTGTTCATGCTATAATTGTGTTAACCGGAAACCGTAATACATGTGTGAATACATAGACCACAACGTGTCCCTAGTGAGCCTCTAGTTGGCTAGCTCGTTGATCAATAGATGGTCTCGGTTTCATGACCATGGACATTGGATGTCGTTGATAACGGGATCACATCATTAGGAGAATGATGTGATGGACAAGACCCAATCCTAAGCATAGCACAAAGATCGTGTAGTTCGTTTGCTAAAGCTTTTCAATGTCAAGTGTCATTTCCTTAGACCATGAGATTGTGTAACTCCCGGATACCGTAGGAATACTTTGGGTGTGCCAAACGTCACAACGTAACTGGGTGGCTATAAAGGTACGCTACGGGTATCTCCGAAAGTGTCTGTTGGGTTGACACGAATCGAGACTGGGATTTGTCACTCCGTGTGACGGAGAGGTATCTCTGGGCCCACTCGGTAAGACATCATCATTATGAGCTCAATGTGACTAAGGAGTTAGTCACGGGATGATGTATTACGGAACGAGTAAAGAGACTTGCCAGTAACGAGATTGAACAAGGTATGGGGATACCGACGATCGAATCTCGGGCAAGTACCATACCGATAGACAAAGGGAATTGTATACGGGATTGATTGAATCCCTGACATCGTGGTTCATCCGATGAGATCATTGTGGATTACGTGGGAGCCAACATGGGTATCCAGATCCCGCTGTTGGTTATTGGCCGGAGAGGTGTCTCGGTCATGTCTACGTGTCTCCCGAACCCGTAGGGTCTACACACTTAAGGTTCGATGACGCTAGGGTTATAGGGAAATAGTGTACGTGGTTACCGAAGGTTGTTCGGAGTCCCGGATGAGATCCCGGACGTCACGAGGAGTCCCGGAATGGTCCGGAGACGAAGATTGATATATAGGAAGTGAGGATTTGGTTACCGGAAGTGTTCCGGGTGTCACCGGTAGTGTACCGGGACCACCGGAAGGGTTCCGGGGGTCCACCAAGTGGGCCCACCTGCCCCGGAAGGTTCCGTGGGCTAAGAGTGGGAGGGAGCCAGCCCCTAGGTGGGCTGGTGCGCCTCCCACCCCAGCCCAAGGCGTGGCAAAGGTGGAGGGGGGCAAACCCTAGGCTTAGATGGGCCTTAAGGCCCACCCTAGGGCGCCCCACCTCTCCCTTGCCCTAGCCGCCGGCCAGATGGCATCTGGTGGCTGCCGCCACCCCTAGGGTGGAACCCTAGGGCGCAGCCACCCCTCCTCCCTCTCTCCTATATATAGTGGAGGTATTTGGGGCTGCACAACACACGGTTCTCCCTCTCTCTCTGGTGCAGCCCTACCTCCTCCTCCCCTCGTTCTCCGTAGCGCTTAGCGAAGCTCTGTCGGAGTACCACGCAGCTCCATCGCCACCACGCCGTCGTGCTGCCGGAGCTCTCCCTCAACCTCTCCTCCCTCCTTGCTGGATCAAGGCGTAGGAGACGTCACCGGGCTGCACGTGTGTTGAACGCGGAGGTGCCGTCCGTTCGGCACTTGATCGGATCCACCGCGATCTGAATCGCTGCGAGTACGACTCCATCAACCGCGTTCTTGTAACGCTTCCGCTTAGCGATCTTCAAAGGTATGAAGATCCACTCTCCCCTTGCTCGTTGCTGGTTTCTCCATAGATGGATCTTGGTGAACGCGTAGAATTTTTTTGATTTACTACTACGTTCCCCAACACAAGCCGGTCACAGACTGGAACCTGGTCATCAGACATACACATGGTCTCAATCCGATCGAATAGCTCATTTAAAAAGGAGGCGGTGGTAGGATGCGTGTCGCTGAGGCGAGTGGAGTCGATATGCGGCGCCGCAGTTCTGGAGCTGCACGAGAGCGGATCCGGGTTTGTTTAACCATGGTAGATCCCATCATAATGGCAGGATTGGGCGTTCTAGACAGCCCGGGGGTGACGACTTCGTCTGAAGAGCGGCCCAACATCTTCGGCATCGAGGCGTCGAGACCCGCGGGCTTCTTCATAAGAGTCGAGGGTTCTATCAAGACGAGTTCTCCCCGTGAATCAGTGACCAACTCTAGGGTGAACTTGATTCTTTGATCGGGGGAAAAGTTTTCGATCTGGCCAAGGTGCCGGATCAGGTCGGCGTGCGACAAGATGCCGCCGCTCGTGAGAATCTGATGAGAGGTGAGAGTCCTCTGGCTGTAGATCTCGTTGTTTGTGGCAAGGCGAGCCATCGATCCCTTTGGCAATCACAACGGAACTCTCAATGAAAGCACCAATGTCGGTGTCAAAACCGGAGGATCATGGGTAGGGGGTCTCGAGCTGTGAGACTAGAATCGATGGTAACACGAGACGAAGGAGACGATGTTTACCCAAGTTCGGGCCCTCCTACGGAGGTAATACCCTACGTCCTACTTGATTGTATTGATGATATGTAGGTTACAGAGTCGATCTACCTCAAGATCAAATAGCTAAACCCTAGATGAGTTGTCCTCCCTCTACAACCTAAAACCCTCCGGCTTATATAGACGTTGAGGGTACCTAGGGTTTACACGTAGTTGGTTGCACATCGAAGGAAAAACATTGCTATCTACGCTCGACAACTTGGAGGACACGCCACGGCTCCTTGAAGCTTCCACCCTGGCGACGGGGCCCTTGATCATCCAATGCTCACCCTGTGGAGCATACAGTCTGGCCCATGAGAAACAGGTCAGCTATCCGAGGACCCCTTAATCCAGGACTCCCTAAGGCTTCCTTTGAGTATTTGCAAGCTTCGAAGGGTAGATTTTCAAGTGCTCATTGATATAATCACAACAAATCTTGCGGGCTCGAATGGGCAAATTTCTTAAAAAGATGGGGTAGTTGGCTCTTATCAATTCGGTGTTAACCTCCTTGACCACATACTGTCTGACCATTTTTGCACAAACCAAATGGGTTGTAAAGAGGATTGACAAACTTTGAAGAAGCTTCCTATGGAAAGGAGAATAAGAGGTCAAAGTAGGCCAATGTGCGATCAATTGGCAACAAGTCTGCTCCCCCCCCAAAAAAAACTTGGGGTCTTGGAGTCAACCCCCCCCCCCCATTTATAGTAGATCCCTGAGGTGGGCTTGGTACATTTGGAATATCCCAACGGGCCTTTGATTGGATCACAACTCCCTTGCACTAGCACTGACATGCAATTGTTAAACACACCTATAATTTTCAAGCTCAACGATGGTCAAAGGGCCAAATGTTGGAGTAGCACGTGGCTAAATGGTACTGCTCCTAAGGACATTGCACCAATACTTCGTAAGCTTGATAGGAGGAAAAATACCTTTGTGGCGGCTCCTCTCAACCAGGGCCGCTAGGTGAAAGGAATCGAGACGTCTTAGCACCACTGAAGATCTATTAACTTTTATTGACCTTTGGCACTGGATTCAAGGGATTAATCTCTCGGATCAACCGAGTGACATCGAGTGGAAATGGAACGAAAGAAAAATATACATTGCAATTGCTTATGATGCCCAATTCATGGGAACCATTGCAAAGCGAGAGTTAAATGCCATTTGGAAAGCAAAGGTGGAGGGGGAAATCATTTTTTGCTTGGCTGCTAGCTCAAAATATACTGCCAACTATTGATCTTCTACGTGCGAGAGGATGTAAACACAGCGACAGTTGCTCCCTCTATGATCAAACTATTGAGACTTTCACTCACCTGATTTTTTTCCTGCCCATTTGCAAAGAAAATGTGGCAGAACATCATCGTCATGCTCCCTAACAGTCAGCTTCAAACGGCCTTACCGTTCACCTCTACCACATCTTGGTGGAGAACCTTGCCTACGGGCAACAAAATAAGGCAGCAACTCCGTTATACTTCGCCTCGAACATTTGGAATGAGCGGAACCGAAGAATCTTCCAAAACCTATCTTCAACTATTGGCATGGTAGCTTGCTTAGTCACGTTTTACTTATCATACCTTTACATAGCCTATTTAAGACCCTTAGCTTTGTAATTCTGTTCTTTCTCTTTTGTCTGCCCTATGGCTTACGACTTCTGCCTTGTAAGTTCCTAATCTATAGTGGAAAGGCAGAGCACCTGCCATTTGCGCTAAAAAATCTATTGAGAGTATGGCTCTATAGGAGTAGATGGGAATGGCTGCTCCTAGTCTCCACCTTATATAGATGGCGCGGGCTATTGTTTTACATGAGATCGGGCTGATCTAAGCTGCCGCCATCTAGGCATGTACGGGCCTCTCGGCTCTCCTCTTGAGGTTGGACCTTTATCGAGCCTCGTGGGCCCAAGACAGGCATGTTGTCGGGCTCCTTGTAAGAGGCCACCCCCGGTGTATTACATCGTTACCACTCGTCTGCGCATCGGTCCGGACGTCCTTTTTACCACAAACTAGAAGCAAACAGGGCGGTGCAGCTTTGTAGACGTACGGACCGCTTGAACGCACGCGTACACACCCTGGACCCACTCAACACACTATTGTGATTTCTCTCCAACAGATGCATTGTTTCCTATACCACATCTTCTATTCCTAAATAGCTACAATCCACTAGCTATTTTTCCTAGACATGCAACTATGCAAAAAGAGCAAGTCATGCATGCAAGTCATAAATTACATTGTTTTTGCATTACTCGATGCATGCAAGCACCACATCATCAATCCATGCATGTTACTCACAAGTTTTTTTTGCATTAGATTTTCTATTAAAAATATATGTGTTTGCCGGTTGCACCATACCTATGTAGTTTACATTCGCATTGACATTATTTTAAGAGTAAATTATTTTTATACCATTTGTATTTTCTTTGTTTTTAAACTTAAATTTTTCTTCTCATCAGTTATATATATTTTTAGCAACTTTTATGCATTCTTCTAGCAAGTTTCCCGCGGCAACGCGTCGGGGCATCATATGGTTTATGTTGGCCTATAACCGCAGCGGCCAACATTGATGTCATGCAGCCAGCTTGGAGCGCGATGCCAACCAACGCGACTAGACAGGCGCCGCTTCAAGGCGGACGCGTCTCCCGGGAAACCAACTCCGACTGTTGCATCTAATTGAAGCGGGTTGATTGTTCGCTTGCATGGCCACGACTATTTAAGCACGGCGCCAATGCCATCCACATCGTATTGTGCACATCTTTGTGCCTCCTCCACTCACCAGCGCTCCACTCTCCCTTCACTCACCGGCGATGGGCAGGTCCTATGTTTGGGCATCGGCGGGCGGGTCCGGCTTCAGATCATGGTGTCGCCGCCCTTGCTCTCCGGGGTTGTCTTCCTCCACGGTGGTTGACACTTACGTGAGGGAGTAGATCTTCATCTTCTCTAGTGACGAGGAGGACACGTCGCACCAATACCAGCCGCCCGTCCGCTTGGAGGACGTGGTGTATGCGGTGACGAATGGCGAGTAAGAGGAGCAAATAGAGTGGATGCTCCTGTGCTTGCTCCTCCATAACTATGTTCCAGCGGGGCGACTGAAGCCACATTTGCCTCCTCATTGACGGACGAAGGTGAAACTTCCTTTCGCTCCCAGCTCTCCGCCATGCAATAGTGGTGTCCAAATCTAATGCCTCATGAAGGAGGAGCGGCGTTTGCCACTGTCTAGCCACGCGGGTGGCGCCCTGCCACACGCGATCACAACAAAGGCGTGCGGGCTCATACTCCACAACCTCGGCGATGGTTGTGGAGGCAGCGACAGCGACAAATCCTCCTGTCGAAGCCCCTTGGCGGCATAGGAGAGTGTGAACAGGGAGCGTCAGGACATGCACAAAACCGAGTGAGGGAGTCCTGGATTAAGGGGTCCTCAGGAGGCCGACCTATTTATTTTGGGCGGGACTGTATGAGCCGCTTGCCGAACATTGATCGATCGAAGGCCCTATCTCCAGGAAGGAAGCTTCGGGAATTGTGGCTTGTCCTTCATGTTTGATGTAGTGAATACGCATGTTTATCTCTTCGACATGTAACCGACCATGTGTAAACCCTAGGTACCCCCGGTGACTATATAAGTCGGAGGGTTTTAGGTTGTAGAGATAGAACAACTCATCTAGGGTTTAGCTCTTTGATCTCGAGGTAGATCAACTTTGTAACCTATACATCATCAATACAATCAAGCAGGATTTAGGGTATTACATCCATAGGAGGGCCTGAACCTGGGTAAAACCGTGTCCCCTTTGTTTCCTGTTACCATCGATTCTAGTCTCACAGCTCGGGACCCCCTACCCGAGATCTATCGGTTTTGACACCGACATTGGTGCTTTCACTGAGAGTTCCGCTATGAGCACCCAAGGAATCGATGTCTCTCCTTGCCATCAACGAAGAGGTCCACAACATGGACACTTTCATCCCCGGACAGATCTTCGCCTTTCGCAGTGTTCTGATGCACACCGACCAGACCGGCCATCTAGGCCGTGTCGGAAGCTTCGCCCCTGGTGAACAGATCAGATTCGGGAACCTAGGGTTCTCTGCGGATCCTAGGGGTGACTTGTCACTAACCGGGCTCGCAGTCTCTCCTGCCATACCCGAAGACTCTAAGGCTTTAACCTCGAGCTCCGTTTTCGGTCACGCCCACGAGGTTAACTCCTGCGATGGCCCAATTTTTAGTTGGGGTCCGGCCAGAGTACCAGAGGACCAGATACCTGTTCTTGTCGAACACTCCACTAGTCTGGACACGTCGGGGATCAACTCTGACAGCTCCACGCAGTTTGACCCGATCTAGCTCTCGACATTGAACGAGGCCTTAGATTGGTTCTCGTCGATGAAAATTACCAACGATCCAAACCCGATCTATGCTCGGATCGGCCACAAAGAGGGTCAGGTCAAATTTTTTGACCCACCCACCACCCACTTCATAGCCACTATCGAAGACTTAACCGACTTGTTGGACTATGCCTCTGATGAGGCAGAATACATGGATGAAGAGGACTACGCTCCAACCCGTGTTAATACCGGGCGATGGGCCACCACTTCTACATATGACGTCTACATGGTGGACACCCCTGCCGCTAATGGCGACAAAACGCCTAATAATGATGGCGACAAGTCGGGCGACACATCGTCAAGGAGCCAAAAACTGCATAAGCAGTCCAAAGGCAAAAAGGGAAGGAAAGCTATTATCGGCACCGGGACGGAGATATCCCTGAGGACCATGGAGATCCCGGTATCCCAGAAAACCCGTTAGAGGGTCAAGAAAGGCCTGAAGACCAGAGCAACCTTGACGATTTCAACAATTCCGAGGATGACAACTACCTCCCTCCTGTTGAGGAGGAGGACATCCCGGAAGCCGATGACCTAGACATTCCTGATAACTCTGAAGATCAGGAACTGTCAAGACAACAGCTCATAGCAACTGCGTGCAACCTAAAAGTGAAGGAACGACAACTTAAAGACGAACAAGATGACCTCAGTGATCGATTGACGACAGTCCTCTCAGCTGAGGAGGGATACGGTACCGGTCTGTCGAACCAACCTAAGAGTTATCCACGCAGAAGGCTACTGCCGCAATTTGACGACGAGCTCACTAATACCCCGTCTCCCAAACATACCTCGTACGACAAGCCAGACCACCCTCCTTGTGGGCATGACAGGATGGTTGACGATACCGGTTACAGACCGGCTATGCTCCAGAGATGGGGAAGGGAGCCGCTAGAGCTCTAGGGCAGACGACCTAGACAGGGAGAGTGTGGACGGCGTTGAGGTTCATCCTCATCCTCGCCGCTCCCTGTCCCCAAGGGGGTCATCAATGTTAACGGCAACATGGAGCACTCTCTACAAACCGAGGAACATGCGCTGGCCCTGGCGGCCGAATTTAACTATAAAGATGATCGACAAGCTCCGGCATATGCCGTAAAGGCACGCAAGACTGGGAAGCGAGATCGGATTCAGTCCGAACTCTCGGGACCTTCCTCTCCCCTTAAATAGGGACTCGCCCCCCGTCGCACAACCCTAGGATCAGCAAAGTACATGCCAAGGAGGCAGAACTTTGCACTTAAAATTCCATGGGTAGCGGTGGGGAAACAAAGGTGGGTGTCCGGCTGGACCGAACCACTACCATTAACATGTCTTCGGACACAATGCAGGTACAATTGAAAGGCATGCCAATGGCGTAAAGCTCATCCACAATTCAGCGACTTCTCAAGACCTTCTTTGTAAGATCCGTTCGCCGAACAATATCACCTATTAAGGTGCACCAAGACACAGGAGTACATAAGCGGTAGGGCACACCAAAGACTTAAGGTCACAAATTGAAGACCCCTGGTACAACCACTCCTGTAAAACTTCTTTTTCTTCACATACCTGTAAGCAGTTGCTTCGGCACTCTGAGTAATAAGAGTTGTTGAGAAAAAATATAGCATCCTTATACTTGTTTGTCTTGTTGTCCTTTTTGGCACATATTTTTCTTTTCTCCCTGTTCTCGTGAAATAGTTTGGTATGTTGTGATGCAACCGGGTAATACATCGGGGGCTCGAGCTTACAAATAAATCGCCTTACATATAGTTTATTATGTGTTCGGCGTCTTGGAATTCACTTTATATGCATTGGTTCCAAACTATGTCTTGGGTCAATAGTTGGGTTACTCGGATCCTGTGCTTGCCTCTTTACATTCCGCTCGTTTGGCTAAAAGGGCAAAGGGAGAACCCCTGCGGTTGTGTTTCCGGGTAGTCTAGTCAAGCACCTCAGGGGAGAAAGCCGAAAACTGACTGTAATAGTATGCGAGAGCCGGTCTGTGAATCCGAGCTTAAAGTGTTATACTTAAATCCTCATCAGAGGATATTCCGCGTTATGCGAGGAGTTTGCTCTCCATGCACACCATGTGATGATGGCCTTAGTCGCGGTTCATCCGAACATCAGAACACTCCGGGGGCTAGTCATCAGCCCCCCGCAATCCTTTTCGCACCCCTATGGCTAAGTGAAAGAAATAAAGCACTATAGTCTGATTGCCTAGTCCGCCGCACTCTACCGCCTTCGGGTTCCGATCACTCGGCTAAGGGACGTAGTGAATTGGCTGAAGCCGACGACTCGCATCTTTCAGTTTCAAGCGGCTACACATGAGTGATAAAGGAATGCAAAACATCAAAGCATGATAGATTATAACATTAAAGCTTTAAAATGTCTTTGGACACATTACAAATTTATGCATGCATGTTATCTTTCGAACACTGCGATGCTATCGCCCGAGCACCTTCCATTACTCCGGCAAAGTATAGCTTGGGGCACCTATGATCCTTCTCGGGAGGCGGCGGGGCGATGGTTATCTTCATTGGATCCAGCCCCGGCCAGTGCACCTTGGCCTTGGCAAGGGCCATTTGGAACCCCTCGATGCAGGAGGAGTGCTTCACAGTGTCGAGGCGGGGCAAAGCAACGATAGCTTCTGCACCAGGCCAAAGTAGCTACCTAGCAACGGCTCGTCAGGCCATAAGCGAATGCATAGGTCCTTCATGGCCGGCTCCGCCATCTAGTGCAGCTCCATCAGTTGCTTCAGTTGCTCAACAAGAAGAGGAGAGCGCTCGGGGGCTCCAAACTGCGCCCAGAACAGACAAGCTTCGTCTCCTTCTTCCCTCAACGCGTATAGCTGATTGGCGTCTGCTATGCTCTTCTGGGGGTCGGAGGAAGCACCTGAGGATCGCCACACCTGGGTAAGCAATTTGACCTTGCTAACCCCGAAGACACACTGCAGTAAGTATGGCTTACCACCCGTTATTTCCTTCGCTTGGCAGACCTGCTCCTCGAAGAACCACCCGCTCCTTTTGGAGATCGGCTTTTACGGTGGATAGTTCGGCTGCGTGCTCCTTGCCTTCTTGCTCTAGGACCTCGCACTTGTGGCTGGCGTCCTTGAGCTCCTGTTGGATCTCTTGCACATGCGCCTCATGTTTCTCGATGGTGGCCCTCAAAGCCGAAAGCGCGGCGACTTCTTGTCTGCCCGCTGCCCTCTCAACCGCCGCCTCGTCCTTGGCCTGTCGCAGCTCGGCCTTGAGATTTTCCACCTCCTTCGCCGAGGCTGCTTGATCATTAACACTATGAAAAGCTGCACTGACAGTATTCTGACAAAGGTGTCTGGATGTTGATTCAGACTTACCTTGCACCTCGTCAAATCTTTTGTTGAGGGCATCAAGCTCATATTCGGAGCTTTTGAGCTTCCGATTCAGCTCGTCCAGCTCGCCGCCATTCACGACGGCGCCGCCGATGACGAAGCCTGCAACACACAAATATTTGTAAAGGTTGCATGAGTTATGTACTCCCGAATTGTCGTCAACCCGATCACATGACCGGCCCTCTTTGGGGCTATAGTAAGGTTCCGAACACATACTATGTATATAGTTCGGAATCGGGTACATGATTGACCCATAGGCAAGTTTTTTCAAACTCATCTAGGGCTTGGGGGATGCCATGTATATAATCATAAAAATAAATAAACATCTTTGCAAACAAGAGTGTCGTGTGGCTTACTTTAAAACCCATCAGGAGACCCTTGAAGGCCTTCTTCAATCCGTTGTCGACGGACTGAATGCTCTGCCATACCGCACCCATAAGGGTGCGGTGCTCCTGGGCGATGGAGGCGCTCGACCAAGCCTCCTCCATGACCAGACACGCATTGGTTGGTGGTGTCGGTGGTGATCGGATAGCATGATCACTAACCGGGGTTTGAACCATTGCCTCCGGAGGCGTGGTGCGCTCCAGAGATGCCCTTAGAGGGCACTGAGCGGCCACTCATACAGCCTCCTCTATATCCAGGAGGGGAACCTCCCCCTGGTCTTCGGCAACCGAGGCGTTAGCCTCGGCCATGATGTCATCTCCCCCGCCGCTAGTGCCCTATTGGGGAACGTAGTAGTAAATCAAAATTTTCCTATGACCACCAAGATCAATCTATGGATAAACCAACAACGAGTAAGGGAAGAGTGCATCTTCATACCCTTGAAGACCGCTAAGCGGAAGCGTTACAAGAACGCGGTTGGTGGAGTCGTACTCGCAGCGATTCAAATCGCGGTGGATTCCGATCTAAGCGCTGAACAACGGCGCCTCCGCGTTCAACACACGTGCAGCCCGGTGACGTCTCCTACGACTTGATCCAACAAGGAGGAAGGAGAGGTTGAGGGAGATCTCCGGCAGCACGACGGCGTGTTGGCGGTGGAGCTGCGTGGTACTCCGACAGAGCTTCACCAAGCACTACGGAGGAGGAGAAGGAAGAGGGATGGGGCTGCCCGAGAGAGAGAGAGAACTCGTGTCGTGTGTTGGCAGCCTCCAAAACCCCCACTATATATAGGAGGAGGGGAGGAGAGGGCGCAGCCCCTACGATTCCCACCCTAGGGGTGGCGGAAGCCCCAGATGGGATCTGGCCGCCGGCCAGAGAGGGGGAGAGGTGGGCGCAACCCTAGGTGGGCCTTAGGCCCATCTGGACCTAGGGTTTCCCCTCCCTCCCACCTTTCCTGTGCCTTGGGACAGGGTGGAGGGCGCACCAGCCCACTTTGGGGCTGGTCCCTTCCACTCTCGGCCCACGCAGCCCTCTGGGGCCGGTGGCCCCACTTGGTGGACTCCCGGAACCCTTCCGGTGGTCCCGGTACGTTACCGGCAATCCCCGAAACACTTCCGGTGACCAAAACTTAAATTCCTATATATGAATATTTACCTCCGGACCATTCCGGAGCTCCTCATGACGTCTAGGATCTCATCCGGGACTCCGAACAACCTTCGGTAACCACGTACACTATTTCCCTATAACCCTAGCGTCATCGAACCTTAAGTGTGTAGACCCTACGGGTTCGGGAGGCACGTAGACATGACCGAGACACCTCTCTGGTCAATAACCAACAGCGGGATCTGGATACCCATGTTGGCTCCCACATGCTCCACGATGATCTCATCGGATGAACCAAGATGTCGGGGATTCAATCAATCCCGTATACAATTCCCTTTGTCTACCGGTATGATACTTGCCCAAGATTCGATCGTCGATATCCCTATACCTTGTTCAATCTCGTTGCCGGCAAGTCTCTTTACTCGTTCCGTAACACATCATCACGTGTCTAAATCCTTAGTCACATTGAGCTCATTATGATGACATCTTACCCAGTGGGCCCAGAGATACCTCTCCGTCACACGGAGTGACAAATCCCAGTCTCGATTCGTGCCAACCCAACAGACACTTTCAGAGATACCCGTAGTGTACCTTTATAGCCACCCAGTTACGTTGTGACATTTGGCACACCCAAAGTATTCCTACAGTATCTGGGAGTTGCACAATCTCATGGTTTAAGGAAATGATACTTGACATTAGAAAAGCTTTAGCGGACGAACTACACGATCTTGTGCTATGCTTAGGATTAGGTCTTGTCCATCACATCATTCTCCTAATGATGTGATCCCGTTATCAATGACATCCAATGTCCATGGTCATGAAACCGTGACCATCTATTGATCAACGAGCTAGCCAACTAGAGGCTCACTAGGGACATGTTGTGGTCTATGTATTCACACATGTATTACGGTTTCCAGTTAACACAATTATAGCATGAACAAGGAAATACAATAATAACCATTTTATTATTGCCTCTAGGGCATATTTACAATAGTCTCCCACTTGCAATAGAGTCAATAATCTAGTTACATTGTGATGAATCGAACACCCATAGCATTCTGGTGTTGATCATGTTTTGCTCGTGAGAGAGGTTTAGTCAACGGATCTGCGACATTCAGATCCGTATGTACTTTACAAATATCTATATCTCCCTCCTGAGTGTAATCACTGATGGAGTTGAAGCGGCGCTTGATATGTCAATTATGAAATCTGGCAGATGGATGTCAAAACATTGTTTCCTTAAAGGTTTTACTTGAGGAAAGGTTGTATGTGATACAACCAGAAGGTTTAGTCAGTCCTAAGGATGCTAAAAGGTGTACAAGCTTCAGTGATCCTTCTATGGACTGAAGCAAGCATCTCAGAGTTGGAATATACACTTTGATGAGGTGATCAAAGTTTTGTAGTTTATACAAAGTTTACGAGAAACTTGTATTTACAATAAAGTGAGTGGGAGCACTACAGAATTTCTGATAAGTAGGAACCAATGTGGACATCCAGGTCCCGCCATTGTTTATTGACCGTAGAGGTGTCTCGGTCCTGTCTACATAGTTCTCGAACCCGCAGGGTCTGCACACTTAAGGTTTGGTGATGTTTCGGTAGTGTAGAGTTATGTATGGTGGTGACCGAAGGTTGTTCGGAGTCTTGGATGAGATCCCGGACGTCACGAGGAGCTCCGGAATGGTCCAGAGGTAAAGATTCATATATAGGAAGTCCCAGTTTGGTCGCCGGAAAAGTTTCAGGCTCATCGGTAGTGTACCGGGAGTGCCGGTAGTGTACCAGGGGACCTCTGGGAGGGGTATTTCGACCCCAGAGGGTCCATGGGCTGTGGAGAGTGATAACCAGCCCTTATTGGGCTGGAGGAACAGCCACAATAAGTCCCATGGCGCAGGAGGCAAAAGTCCTAAAGGAAAAGGTGGAAAAAAGGCTAAAAAAGGAAGAGTCCTACTCCTACTAGGAGTGGAGGAGGAGTAGGACTCCTCCCCCTCTAGCCGGACAACTCCTAGGAGGCTTTGGGATGGCGCCAAGGCTGCCTCTCCCTCCCTCCTATATATACTAGTGGAATAGAGGCTTTTTGCACAGACTTTACGGCCACGTGCTACCCGTTTCACCGGTGCTCCTCTAGATTGATTTCTGCAGCGCTTAGGCGAAGCCCTGCCGGAATTGCTACACCACCATCACCGGAGCGCCGTCATTCTGCCGGTGAACTCTCTCCCCTATCCACCTCCTCTTGCTGGATCAAGAAGGCGGAGATCGTCATCAAGCTGCACGTGTGCTGAACGCGGAGGTGTCGTCCGTTCGGCGCTAGATCGGAAGGACCGTGATCGAGATCGCGAGACGGTTCGTGATGAGATTACGGAACGGATCGTGATGAGTTCGCGGGACAGATCGTGATCAAGATCGTGAGACGGATCGTGATGAGATCGCGGGACGGATCGTGATGAGTTCACGGGACGGATCGTGATTGGATCACAGGACGGATCGTGACGAGATCGCGGGACGCTCGGCGATTTGGATCGCGAAGATGTTCGACTACACCAACCGCGTTTCTTAACGCTTCCCGCTTAGCGATCTACAAGGGTACTTAGATCCACTCTCCCTCTCGTAGATGCTCATCACCATGGATAGGTTTGCGTGTGCGTAGGAAAAAATTTGTTTCCCATGCGACGTTCCCCAACAGTGGCATCATGAGCTAGGTTGATGGTTCGATGAGATCTCGAGTAGAACACAAAAGGTTTGTGGGCGTTGATGCTTAGATTGCTTCCTCCCTTGGTCGTATTTTGGTTCAGCGGGATTGTGAGATGAAGCGGCCCGGACCAACATTACTCGTACGCTTACGAGAGAAAGGTTCCCTCGACGCAACTTGTTGCCTAGATGGCTGGCGGGTGACAGTTTCTCTCACTTTAGTTGGATCGGATCCGACAAAGGTGGTCCTTGAGAAGGTTGAAAAGCAACTAGTGTATCACCATTGTGGTTTCTGCGTAGGTGAGAATTGTTCTTGCTAGATACCCATAGCAGCCACATAAAACATGCAACAACAATTAGAGGACGTCTAACTTGTTTTTGTAGGGTATGTTGTGATATGATATGGCCAATTACATGATAAGATATATGTGATGTATGAGATGATCATGTGATGTATAGATTATCACGACTTGCATGTCGATGAGTACGGCAATCGGCAGGAGCCATAGGGTTGTCTTTAATTATTGTATGACCTGCATGTCAATCATTAAGCGCTATGTAATGCTTTACTTTATCGCTAAACGGTAGCAATAGTAGTAGAAGCATGCAGGGCGTGACAACCCCGATGGCGACACGTTGATGGAGATCAAGATGATGGAGATCATGGTGTCATGCCGGTGACGATTGAGATCATGCCGGTGCTTTCTAGATGGAGATCAAAAGCACAAGTTCATGGCCATATCATGTCACTTATGATTTGCATGTGATGTTAATCCTTTTTATGCACCTTGTTTTGCTTAGGACGACGGTAGCATTATAAGGTGATCCCTCACTTAATTTCAAGATAAATTGTGTTCTCCCCGAGTGTGCACCGTTGCGAAAGTTCGTCGTGTTGAGACACCACGTGATGATCGGGTGTGATAGACTCTACGTTCACATACAACGGGTGCAAGCCAGATTTGCACGTGCAGAACACTCGGGTTAAAATTGACGAGCCTAGCATGTACAGACATGGCCTCGGAACACAAGAGACCGAAAGGTCGAACATGAGTCATCTAGTAGATATGATCAACATAATGATGTTCACCATTGCAGCCACCTCAACTCACGTGATGATCGGACTTGAGTTGGTGAATTTGGATCATGTATTACTCGAATGATCGGAGGGATGCCAATTTGAGTGGGAGTTCTTAAGTAATATGATTAATTGAACTCATTATCATGAACATAGTCAATAGTGTCTTTGCAAATTATGTTGTAGATTACTAGCTCGCGCTGTAGCTCCCTTAATTTTTATATGTTCCTAGAGAAATAGAGTTAAAAGATGATGGTAGCAATATTGCGGACTGGGTCCGTGATCTGAGGATTGTCCTCTTTGCTGCACAGAAGGCTTATGTCCTTAAAGCACCGCTCGGTGCGCCACCCCCTCTAGCGTCGTCTGTAGATGTTGTGAATATCTGACAGGCACGTTTCGATGACTACTTGATAGTTTAGTGTGTCATGCATTACGGCTTAGAATTGAGGCTCCGAAACGTTTTGAACGTCACGGAACATATGAGATGTTCTAGGAGCTGAGATTGTGATCTCAGGCTCGTGCCCGTGTTGCGAGATATGAGATCTCCAACAAGATTCTTTGCCTGTAAGATGAAGGAGAATAGCTCAATCGTTGAGCATGTACTCAGATTGTCTGGGTACTACAATCGCTTGAATCAAGTGGGAGTTGATCTTCCAGATAAGATAGTGATTGATATAGTTCTCCAAGTCACTGTCACTAAGCTACTAGAACTTGGTGATGAACTATAAATTGCCAGGGATAGAAATAATGATTCCTGAGATGTTCGCGATGTTTGACACCGCGAAGGTAGAAATCAAGAAGGAGCGTCAAGTCTTGATGGTTAATCAAAACCACTAGTTTCGAGAAGGGCAAGAGCAAGGAGGGAAACTTCATGGATAGCAAGTCAGTTGCTGCTCCAGTGAAGCAACCCAAAGTTCAACTCAAACCCGAGACTAAGTGCTTCTGTTATGAGGTGAGCGGTCACTGAAGCGGAACAACCCTAGATACTTGGTAGATAAGAAGGCTGGCAACATCGACAGAAGTATATTTGATATACAAGTTATTGATGTGTACCTTGCTAGTGCTCCTAGTAGCACCTGGGTATTGGATACCGGTTCGGTTGCTAAATGTTGGTATCTCGAAATAAAAGCTACGGAATAAACGGAGAACTAGCTGAGGGTGAGGTGACGATATATGTTGGAAAGGTTTCCAAGGTTGATGTGATCAACATCGCACGCTCACTCTACCTTCAGGATTAGTGACGAACCTAAATAAATGTTATTTGGTGTTTTGCGTTGAGAATGAACATGATTAGATCATGTTTATTGCAATACGGTTATTCATTTAAGTTAGAGAATAATGGTTATTCTGTTTACATGAATAATACCTTCAATGGTCATGCACCCAGTGAGAATGGTTTGTTGAAATCTTGATCGTAGTAGTACACATGTTCATAACATTGATGCCAAAAAGATACAAAGTTAATAATGATAGTACCACATACTTGTGGCACTGCCGCTAAATGTCATATTGGTATAAAGCGCATGAAGAAACTCCATGCTGATGGATATTTGGACTCATTCGATTTCGAATCGGTTGAGACATGCGAACCATGCCTCTTGGGCAAGATGACTAAAGGACCCCGTTGGATGGAGCGGGCAAGTGATTCATTGGAAATGATACATGTTGATGTATGCAATCCAGTGAGTCTTGTAGCGTGCAGTGGATATCGTTGTTTTCTTACCTTCACTGATGATTTGAGTAGATATAGTGTATATTTACTTAATGAAACACAAGTCTGAATCGTTTGAAAGGTTCAAGCAAATTCAGAGTGAAGTTTAAGATCATCGTGACAAGAAGATAAAAATGACTGCGATATGATCGTGGAGGTAAATATCTGAGTCACAAGTTTGGCATAGAACTTAAGACAATTGAAAGTTGTTTCACAACTAAACGCCACCTGGAACACCATAGTGTGATGGTGTGTCCGAACATCATAGTTATGCTCTATTGGACATGGTGCGTGCTATGAGGTCTCTTATCATTTTACTACTATAATTTTGGGGTTATGCATTAGAGACAACTACATTCACTTTAAATAGGGCACCATCTAAATCCATTGAGATGACACCGTGTGAATTATGGTTTGATAGAAACCTAAGCTGTCATTTCTTAATATTTGGGGCTGCGACACTTGTGTGGAAAATGATTTCACCTAATGAGGTCGAACCCAAGGCGAACAAATGCATCTTCATAGAATACCCTAAGATCAGTTGGGTGAACCTTCTATCTCAGATGCAAGTGCAAAGTGTTTGTTACTAAAACGGATCCTTTCTCGAGAAAAGGTTTCTCTTGAAAGAATTGAGTGGGAGGAGGATAGAACTTGATGAGGTTATTGAACCTCTGCTTCAACCAGAAAGTAGCGCAGCGCAGAAAGATGTTTCTGTGAAGCCTACGTCAGTTGAAGAGGAAGTTAATAATGATGATCATGAAGCTTCGGATCAAGTAACTATCAACCTACGAGGAAAATAGAACTTGATGAGGTTATTGAACCTTCGCTTCAACCAGAAAGTGGCGTAGCGCAGAAAGATGTTTCTGTGAAGCCTACGTCAGTTGAAGAGGAAGTTAATGATGATGAGCATGAAGCTTCGGATCAAGTTACTATCGAACTTCGTAGGTCGACAAGGATGTGTACTGCTACTGAGCGGTATGACAACCCTGTCTTGGAGGTCATGTTGTTGGACAACGATGAACCTACGAGCTATGGAGAAACGATGATGGGCCCGGATTCCGACAAATGGTTGGAGGCCATGAAATCCGAGATAGAATCCATGTATGAAAACCAAGTATAGACTTTGGTAGACTTGCTCGTTGGACGGCAGGTCGTTGAGTACAAATGGAATCTTTAAAATGAAGACAGACGCTGATGGTAATTATCACCATTTGTAAAGCTCGACTTGTTGCAAAGTTGTTTGTGACAAGTTCAAGGAGTTGACTGCGATGAGACTTTCTCACTCGTAGCGATGCTAGAGTCTGTTGGAAATATGTTAGCAGTTGCTACATTTTTCAATTATGAAATCTGGCAGATGGATGTCAAAACATCATTTCCTTAACGGTTTTACTTGAGGAAAGGTTGTATGTGATACAACCAGAAGGTTTAGTCAGTCCTAAGGATGCTAAAAGGTGTACAACCTTCAGTGATCCTTCTATGGACTGAAGCAAGCATCTCGGAGTTGGAATATACACTTTGATGAGGTGATCAAAGTTTTTGAGTCTATACAAAGTTTACGAGAAACTTGTATTTGCAAAAGGGTGAGTGGGAGCACTATATAGTTTCTGATAAGTATATGTGGATGACATATTGCTATTCGAAAATGATGTAGAAATTCTGAAGAGCATAAACGGGTGTTTGAAAAGAGTTTTTCAAAGGAAGACCTGGATAAAGCTACCTAATTGTTGAGCATCAAGATCTATAGAGATAGATCAAGATACTTGATGAGACTTTCAATGAGCACATACCTTGACAAGATTTTGAAAGAGTTCAAAATAGATCAGTCAGAGAAAGAGTTCTTGCCTGATCAGTCAGAGACTTAAATGCATGTGTGGATACATAGACAAAACCATGTCCCTAGTATGCCTCTAATGGACTAGCTCATTGATCAAAGGATGGTTAAGGTTTCCTAGCCATGGACATGAGATGTCATTTGATAACGGGATCACATCATTAGGAGAACAATGTGATGGACAAGACCCAAACTACAAACGTAGCATATGATCGTGTCAGTTTATTGCTACTGTTTTCTGCATGTCAAGTATATGTTCCTATGACCATGAGATCATGCAACTCACGGATATCGGAGGAGTGCCTTGTGTGTATCAAACGTCGCAACATAACTGGGTGACTATAAAGGTGCTCTACAGGTATCTCCGAGGGTGTCTATTGAGTTGGCATGGATCAAGACTGGGATTTGTTACTCCGTGTGACGGAGAGGTATCTCGAGGCCCACTCGGTAATGCAACATCACAATAAGCCTTGCAAGCAATGTGACTAATTGTTAGTTGCGGGATCTTGTATTACGGAACGAGTAAAGAGACTTGCCAGTAACGAGGTTGAACTAGGTATGGAGATACCGACGATCGAATCTCGGGCAAGTAACATACCGAAGAACAAAGGGAACGTTATACGGGATTAACTGAATCCTTGACACAGAGGTTCGACCGATAAAGATCTTCGTAGAATATGTAGGAACCAATGTGGACGTCCAGGTCCCGCCATTGGTTATTGACCGTAGAGGTGTCTCGGTCATGTCTACATAGTTCTTGAACCCGCGGGGTCTGCACACTTAAGGTTTGGTGACGTTTCGGTAGTGTAGAGTTATGTATGGTGGTGACCGAAGGTTGTTCGGAGTCCCGGATGAGATCCTGGACGTCACGAGGAGCTACGGAATGGTCCGAAGGTAAAGATTCATATATAGGAAGTCCCAATTTGGTCGCCGGAAAAGTTTCGGGCTCATCGGTAGTGTACCGGGAGTGCCGATAGTGTACCAGGGGACCTCCAGGAGGGGTATTTCGACCCCAGAGGGTCCATGGGCTCTGGAGAGTGATAACCAGCCCTTATTGGGCTGGAGGAACAGCCACAATAAGGCCCATGGCGCAGGAGGCAAAAGTCCTAAAGGAAAAGGTGGAAAAAAGGCTAAAAAAGGAAGAGTCCTACTCCTACTAGGAGTGGAGGAGGAGTAGGACTCCTCCCCCTCTAGCCGGCCAACTCCTAGGAGGCTTTGGGCTGGCGCCAAGGCTGCCTCTCCCCCTCTACCCGGCCAACTCCTAGGAGGCTTCGGTCATGCGAGGAGGTGGTGGTGGCGAAGGAGAGGGTGACGGCGACGGGATCAGCGTCAGGCCGTGCACCCGCGTACGCCCGCGCACCTGGGGACGGCTCGGAGGGCGCGCCCGGCGCTCTGCACGTACCCGAGGCGGGCTGTTGGTGTCCCTGTCAAAGTACGACGCGTGGCGCACGTTGTGCTCGTCACGGAACCATGTGTCCCATAGGGGCGAATCGACGGCGTACCTCGGGTCATCGTAGAGGTCATCGGGGAGGCGGCATCGGCGGCGCTGGATCTCGTCGCGGCGGGCACGGCCGCTCAACGGCACCAGCGGGATCGGCACCCGATCCGCGGACAAATGCCAGTTGTTCGGCAAGTGCACGTCGCTCCAGGGGAGCGGCGTCCTTGTCTCCCAATAGCGGCGACAGACATCCGCATGGATTTACTGGCGGGAGCGCGCCGGGACGCCCGTAGGGGCAATGGTGAAGGGGGTCGGAGCAGGCCGTGGCGGAGGAGAAGGACGGCGGCGGCGGACGGACGATGACCCTGCCTCGTGGTTGTGCGCCCCCTTCCCCTTGCGGCCGGTGCTCCATCACCCCATTGCTGCCGGCGGCTGGAGAGCTCAAGGGAGGGGGAGACGGCTAGGGTTTTGGTGTCGGTCCCGAGGAGGCAAAAGGAGAGGAGTGGGGCACGGGGACTGACGGTCCACGGCTTCCACATTTAAGAAGGACGACGACCGCCCACCTGAGTGGATGACAGGCGAGGCCTACCGGTCGTGCGCAGTAAATACGGGCGATGGAAGGTAGGTGGCCGCCCGCCACGCGTCCCCAAGGCGGACGAGAGGAGGGTTTGAGCGCGTCCGCTCGCTGTCCACCTGGATCCAAACCGGACACATGTTTGCGTCGAAAATGGGTCGGACCGAACACAAAACGGACAAGATGCGTTCAGGACGACACGCGCTGGGTCGTGGGCTTTGTCCGTTTTATCCCAAACGGTCAGTCCCGACAGGATGGAGTCACGTGCTGGAGTTGGCCTTGGCCTTCGCGTTCCTCCCTCCACATACCAAACGTTTTTACCAGCTGGAATTTAGGTCCAAACCGAAGAGCACAGCTGGCCGGATTCGCGCCAAATGAGCACGCCCACGCAGCCGAGAAAATTGACCACCCCCCACCGATGCAAGGATAAACAAAGGAAGCAACAAACTTGACGGCGAAATGCGCATGCGTGATTGTCCGTTCTTCTCGTGGGCGCGCAAAGCCCATGCACCGTAGTAAGTAGTATATCTTGCGTCTCACTCACGGATCACGGTTTACCTCTCCCTTTTTTTACCCGCCCAATATGTGCGCTTTAATCGGCTCACGCGCCCGACATGATGCTGCATGGTGTAGCTACCAGTTATCCGTTGGTCAAGCTCTGGTGAACCGCGAATGATTAGTTACAGCGGCGGGTTAAAAGCCTTGGTGAGGCGCGAATGATTGATTACCGCGGCGGAGACGGGTGGCGGTAGTGCCATCTCTGGTGGGGACGCATGCACGTACGTACTCGTAGTACTCCGCGTACCTGGAGACTGACCGGATGAAGGCAACACGTAGGTGCAGCCTGCAGCCAGCGCCCTGCAGTGTTCCCCCCGATCGCCGTACGATACGCCGAACGTGGGCCGCGTGAGAAAGGTATAAGGCCAGTGGTGTCGAGGTACAGTTTTGGGACATGGTAGATGCCTGGACGGACGGATGGATCCTCTGCGGCAGCCCCACCCGGTGGTGGGGAGTGTGGTAGGGTGGACGAGGTCGACGGGTGGTGGTGCCGTGCGGTGCGCGTGAGCGTGAACGTGCCCCGGGGTGGGGGCGGTGAGTCTTGTCGCCTGCCTCCCGTCGGCGTGCGCCTGCGCTTTCCTCTCCCCCCTCCGTCAACAGTCGCCGGGCCGACGGAGGAGAAACGAAACCTGCCCTGCCCAGCTGCACTGTGCTCGCTCCGTCGGTTTTCTCTTTGGCCCTTCTACGTACTCGTACGTGCTCTACTCGCCAAAAGGCACGTCCGCATATCCCACCACCAACTCGGACACAGTCGCGCAGATGCTAGACCCTGCGCGGTAGCTCGCTTCTCAGACACACGCGCTCACCCCATGCATATGCATCTGAGGGGCTGCCCCTGGTAAGAAACCCTTGTAACGCACGTACACCCGTGTACGTCCATCCAACATGATCACCACAGGACATGCACGCGTCTTTAATTTTAAGGTCACCAAGGTACTAGGGGGCTACGTGTTGCAGTTCGAAACGGAAGTGACCAGCCCTCCACCGTCCCTTTATAGGCCCGGTACGTATCAAGATAGGCACTAGCACGTAGTAGTGCTGCACTTTGAAACGATCACCCCTCCCACCGTCCTTTTTCTAAGCCTGCTAGCCAGCCAAAGGATGAATGATCACACACACCCATGGCTTCAATGGAAGGCAGACCGTTGCACGGGCCTGTGCCGTTCATGCAACAATAATGCGCGCATGCATGCCCGACGGCACAAGCATCGCACGGTTGCACGCACACACCGGGCAATCGGCGACCGTACACCTAGTCCGAATCATATTCCTTCAGCTGGAATACAGAAGAGAGCGACGATATCAGAGTACCACCTGCCCCGGCCGTACGCCCGCATCGCGGCGCATACGATTCGGACGCTCGACCTACCGGGCCTGTAATGTAATCAGGTTGGCACGCACAGCAGCCACCGGGGAAATTAATCGAGTGTTGTGATGACGACAACGACGACATTGACATGGTACATTGGTACGCACGCATATCGTGATACCGCCACTCAGTACTGCTCCCTTCTTCTTCTACGTACTTTTGAGGTTAATTGAGTGCATGATGTACAAGCTCGAAGCTTTGGGTACGCACTCGTAATCGTTGTACACGCATGCATCCATTGATTGATCCAAGGACTGAGCACTTAATTACTCGCTTTCTCACTTTGAGTCACGACCGTTGCTCCTGCTGTATGGCAGCAGGAAGAATCCCCCCGTTATTTTGGGCGGTGACATGTGGGTCCAGCCCGAGAACACCATCCGCCAGATGCGTGGCATTAACTTTGAACAGTCTTCCCTCGAAAAGGGAAAAAAAATAACCATGAACATCTGACTGGACATGTGCAGCGCCGGCCACCCCTCCCGGTCGAAGCGAAGACGGCAACGAACCTTCTCCTTCCTTCCTTCCTGGTCACTGCCGGGGCCGGTGCCGATGCCGATGCATGTCGGTGGCCTCGGAGCTGGTGACCGTCGTCGCCTGCGTAGCGTGGCGTGGATGCTGCTGAAACAAAAGGGCGGCCTGGAGAACGCGGCCGGGAACGTTTGTTAATCTCGTTGACGTCACCCGCACGCAGGTTAGTGGTAGCAGTACTACTACTCCTTGAGATCGGTAAAGTGAGTAGTAAACTTAATCGCAGTGGACGTACTCTTGTCAGTAAGAGGGATGCACCGCATGGGGAGCTGTAAACTGCAGGTTAAACGTGGACTGATGCCGTGCTCGATCTGCAGGCCGGGACCGGGACCGAGCGACGCATCACCGGCGCCCGTATAATATAAGTACTCTCTGGCAGAACTGTCTGGCGGACGGTGTATACAAATGGTATGTTAGTACTCGTATACTGCAGCGCGCAGGACCCATCGGCCATTCACCGTTCACCATTAACAAGAAGATTGGCGGACAGGCGTCAAAGCCACCGCAGCAGATCTCTGTTAATCAACTGGCGCCATAGCTAGCTCGGAGACGCGGCGCCATCGTTATTAATCATGAATCGGCAGAAGACGAGGAGCGCCCACACGTGAGCGACGGACGGACAGGTGTGAAGCGTCAGTGGCTGACCTCGTGCCAGTCGTGGAGCCGGACGGGGCAGCCCGGAGGAAACACCGTCATCCCCATTCCCCATGCACTCCCCTCTCTGCCTCGTTCTTGTCGTGCGCGCGCCGACGCCGAGCCGAGCCGAGCCGACCTAGCCTCGCGGACACGCAGGCGTGCCCTACGCTATGCCCTGCCGTGCGCCACGGACACGCGTCGCCCTTGGCCTCCCAGCTCCTCCTCCTGGCGCCGAAATCCCTGTACCCATCTTCAGATCACCAAGGGTAGAACACAACTTTAGGATCATTCGAGTACGTAGAGTACAACATACACTCCCGCTGTCGACACTATGGAGGAGTAGTACTGAGTACATAGGACGAGGCTCTAGTGCTGCAGCGAATGATGGATGAAACGATATGAGTGGTAGCCTCAGCCTCAGGTGTCGACCGTATCGGACAGGACGCGGCAACCACCGGCGCCGCGCCGTGCCCACCTCCACACTACTACTCAAGTTCCCATAGCCCGATACTCCTACTACACACCAATCCATGTCCATGACGAGGGCCGGCAAATGCTGGTGGGCTGAGAGATATGCTACTGTACTGTGCATCAGTGCATGCTGGTGAACGATGCCGAGGAACGGAATCTACATATCACCACTTTCCGCGTCAGCTTTTCCGATGGCCTTTGATTTTCTGGCGCCCCTTTTATGGCGAAAGCGTGCCTCCTCCGTCCGTCTTTTTAATCAGCGGTGGATACATGACGACGCATGGAACCATGATGTCGACGGCGGAACCGAAACCCATCCGTCTACGATCGATCCATGCTCTCTCTCCCCACGGCCTTGCGTCGTGATATATAAGCAAAACAAAAGAGGAAGATGGAGGGAGGCTACCTGCTCCGTCCGACGCTTGCGTTTGTGCCTGTGCGCGCGTGACTTGTTCCTTTTGTTGGATCCCATTCCATCGATTGGATTGTTAGTTAACCGTGTGATCCGTGGACTATGTCAAGGCTCACTTACCTCGCATGCATGCATGCATGCATAACTAACTCTTGTTTCTTGGTCGTTTTCGGAGGTGAGTTTTCACAAAAGCGGAATTATTCCTCCGTCTTATCGTGAGCACGTCAAAAAGGCGAATGCCAAGATCAAAGTGATATTTACTTCCTACTTACTTCTAGATAAATCAGTTGTGATGATGTGATCGATTCGATCATGCGGGCATATAGGAGGGTGCCGCCTGGCCCGGCTGATGAAACGCACGAATCAGCAGAGGTTGACACTCCAGCAATAGTCATTGCAGGTCGTTGCTTCCACCGGGTACTAGTACTACAGGCTTCTCAAGTGGAGTGCCACTTGGGTATGGGTATGTATCTCTCTCAATCATTCTGAATCCACGCATATGTATATATAATTGAGGAATGAGGACAACGCGTATCATGGTATAGTCATGCGCAAACAAGTTATGCACCGTCACATGCCATGTGCGCCTGGCTTGACAGGCGAATCTTTCGCGTCTAATCATCTTGTCTACACATATGTGTGTACATACGTTGCAGATCAAGTGGGTGACAAGAAAGCAGCAGAAACTTGTACTGTAGTATTCCTGAGCTGAGGCTATGTCTGACATGACCTCTCACCTTTAAGCACACGCACTTTGTTCTCTTCCACTCTGGGCTGAATAGCCTGATGGTGGTTGCTGTGTGTTGTGCATCTTCAGCAGTGATCCGAGTGCACAGTCGAGCAACGATCATGACGGTGCACTGCTGCAGCGTGTAGGCGTGTAGCGCGGGTCAGTAGCAGATCGAGGGTCTTTTTTTTCTTTTTCTTTTTCTTTTTTTTTGACGGGAAAGGCCATCATGGCTAGCAGGCACATGACCGTTCCGTTTCCCGTGGAAGACAAGGCCGGGCGGCGACAGGACGTACTACATACGAGCGGTGCAACGTCGAGGGAAACGCACTGTTTGGGCAGCCGCGCCGGGTCGTACGTCGTGGTGGCGTAGGCGTGGGGTCGACGGAGACGCGACTACACAGAGGTGGCGCCTAGCACGCCAAGAAGAGCGTAGGTGTACGTACGGTCGTTGCTTGCTTAATTTCCCCCTTAATTTTGACGCGTAACTCGGACGAGGAGCGTTTTTTTTTTCAAAAACACCTCGAGAGGGGCTGAGGGTTTCTGCATTTCATTAAGAAAAAAAAAATTGACCGGTTAATCAGGGATGACCGGACGAGGCACGTTCGTCGTCGGTATCGGGGCGTAGGCGCATATGCTAATCACGATGGTGTCTCGGGCAGGGATGAAATTAGAGTGAAAACTTTCTGTTTCTTCAAAGCAAAAATGGAAATGGAGAAGAAATATGAAATCGAAAATGAAAATCTGCAAAACGGAAGTGAAAATGAGAGTTTTTATGTGGAAACAAAAACAGAAACAGAGCAGAATGGATCATTCGAGACCCAACGTATACTATCACACATGTACTCAACTAGACCATGTATGTACTAAGTGGCTGGTAGTATTACAATATCATAACATCATGCTAAGTTGCTAACATAATTATATTTTTGTAGCCATGTTAATAATTTATTAATCTTGTTTGTTTTTGTGTGTATTTTTCTGTGATTCTGGGGCTTTTTAAGTTCCGGTCGATGCCCCTTTCTGTTTATTCGTTACGTGTTTATTTTCGACGGTATCTGTTTCCATATCTATTTTTAGGGGTTTTGTATTCATTTCCACTTCTAAAGAAAATATAAAAACAAATATAATAGCATTAAGTTCTGCCCGTCCGTTCCGTTTTCATCCCTAGTCTCAGCCCGCAGCCACTCCGCCGGTGGCCTGGGGCGCTATAGCCTAAGAAGACCGCCAGAGCCAGTGGCACCGCCGAGGTCGCCGCCAAGCAACCGCGAAACGATTTAGCAATTCCGGCACCGACTTTCGCTTCGTTTCCGTCGCTTTGCTGCTTTCCGGCGTGCTCCGTGCAGGAGGAATATCAGGCAGACGGCATGGCACGGACTGTTGCCTGCATATCGCCCTCCCACCGATTTCGATCAATCAGTCAACTTGTCTTCTAATCATCATCATTCCCATATTGCGTCGTCGTCGCCATCTACGTCACCCTTTTTTTTTTCTTTCATCTATTTTTCCGGGTACTGTGAAGAGCGAGACGCTTTGCTGCCACCTTAAAAGCGCAACGCCTCCTACGGTTCACAGGTCGCTTTTAATCCCTTCCTTGTCAAATGGAACGGCAGCGCGGTTGCAAACCTTACTCATTCATGCATCAACAATACATCATCGCCGTCATCATGTTAATCGTGTTATAATTCAGAGTCAACCACAAGACAAAAAAAAGACGCCATCTTCAGAGAACAAACGGACAGAAAGAACAAGCAGAGAAAGTTGTTGCCAAATTCGATAAAAGACAGTAAAATTCAGTACTGAAACATGAGGAGAACTTCCAAATACAAGCAGTCCAACAGATCCAGATGCATACAGTTCCCAGGGACTGTGACAACAGGCAGGCAAATGACTTCTTCCCAGCCGACGACGCTACCAACACTACACAAGACACATAAAACTTAGCTTTACACAGGGCTAATCATCATATATACACCCAGCCAGCATGGAGCACAACAACACAGCCCTACTACTTCAGCTCAGCTTCAGATCAGCTAGGCACAAGATTAATTAGTGCGGAACGATACTACAGAGGGGGATAAATTTAACAACAAACAACGAAAAATGGGGGCAAGACACCACGACGACAATGAAGGTGAAGACGAAGAAGACGATCTGTATGTTGTTGGCGGTGCTGTGACAGATGTTGTAAGATGTATGTATATCATGCCACTTCTGCTAGGGCGGTCTCGGTCTAGAAATCTGTCTTGAGGAGCTTGGACACTGGCTTCACGTTTATTAAATCGAAGGGGTTCAGCTGCTCCACCTGAATGTAGTCCTTCGTCGACAGGACCTGTCAATGGAGCAGAGCACGTAACGTAAGTACTGACGGCCGGTGATGGCTGGTGTGATCCCATGCGACGCAGGGTTCAAACAACCAGGCTTGCACAAAGAGCGTTGCGGACCTAACTCGAAAGATGTTACAGGCCGAGACTATTAAAAGACGACTCGGTGCTAGCAGCAGGTTCATGGAAGATGTTGAATGTAAAATGCCATGTTAAATGGAGGTGTAACTATAAATGCGGCCTATGTGCCTACACACGCCTTTTTCTACAATGGGTAACTAGCATCAAGAAAAATAAGGCACAAGGACCATGAAGCAAAATTGATGACGTACCAAGGTCTCAAAGAACATCCTTGAGGCTTCTTTCCGAGACTTTCCATTTACCAGATGATCAATGACAACATTCTTTCTCCCCCGACCAGACTCTTCATCGAATAAAGTCTTGAGATATCTTGCAACACCCCTGCACACGAATAAATAGCAACACATAGTGAAAAAACTGGGGAAAATCTAAACGCAAGTCTGAAGGAATTAAAATCAAGTCCATCCATACTTTGTCCGAGAAGACCAACCACTAAGTGCATCATGAGACTGGAATTCGTCAGGATTTGGCTCATCATCATCATCATCAAGATCAATTGCCTCATCAAAGTCCCCATCATCATCATAGTGTACAAAATCTGAAATGATATATAGTAGACCTATGTTAAATGCTTAATTGATCTCTCGCGGCGTAAGGCCAACACAGTAAGCACATGATTGTGAAGAACTTGATGTACTATAATACTATTAGTTAACAATGTGGACTTGGACATGCTTTTTCTGATACATTTACAGATGATTTGCAACCATAATGAACCCACACCATGCTAGGGTACAAGTTCATGGTTCTTATCTGTACAGAAGAATTACCTGTGTCGACACCATGAATTGCACTTCCAAAATCCTGTAATTTAAACCAAATATCAATTATGATCTGGCTTTAATGACAACAAAATAAAGCAGCGCATAAAGTTGCATTGCAAGGATGTGCCAGACGCAACCAGTAGAATGCATGCTGCATTTAGCAGTTATAGGAACAAATCATTCCTATAAGTGAAAACTTCTACGTGGACTTACACTGCATTCCTTCAGTGCAAAGTCATGTCCTGTGTTGTCCATGTCCATGAAGGATCCTGCGTTGTTTTCTTGCAAGCCAGAATTTTCTCCCATGGCCGACACAGCATTCTCATCCTCCGTTGGTTGAGGAAAACCAGAGGCATGTTCAGTGAATTCCAGTCCAGTAATCTCAGAAGTGGGCATCTCCTTATCCACAAAAGCATTAATATCACTGCGAACAATGTCACTCAATTCCCCTTCCCGATCGTCCACTGCTTGTGCACAAGCTGGGCCAGAACTATGCAAAGCAACATCTGGAGCATCTGTTATAGTAGCAGAATCATGGGTTATGCCATCTTGCACAAAGAGAGGTGTATCAGCATTTGTATTCCTCTGCATATCTGCTGAAACATCATGATGGCAGTCCTTATCCAGTGTATTATCATGAGCAGTAATGTCCGTAACAGCATTTGTTTCGTCAACAAGTGGGATTTCTTTCCCGTCACCAAATTCAGTTACTTTCTCAATGTTATTATCACGTTTGTCAGATGGCATTTGCAAACCAAATGCAGCTGTAGCATCAACTGTATCAGTTGCTTCTTGTGGCGTAGCATCTAAGTGAGCTCCATCTGGTAGTCCCATATGAAGTTGGTGATCAAGAGCTGCACTGTCATTTGCACCAGAGATGCCAACACTGTGAGCTCCATCTGGTAGTCCCATATGAAGTTGGTGATCAAGAGCTGCACTGTCATTTGCACCAGAAATGCCAACATTGTGAGCTCCATCTGGTGGTCCCATATGAAGTCGGTGATCAAGAGCTGCACTGTCATTTGCACTAGAGATGCCAACGTTGTGAGCTCCATCTGGTAGTCCCATATTTAGCTGGTGATCAAGAGCTGCAGTGTCATTTGCACCAGAGATGCCAACATTGTGAGCTCCATCTGGTAGTCCCATATTCAGTTGGTGATCAGGAGCTGCACTGTCCTTTGCACCAGAGACATCAACATTGTTGGTATCTGGTAGCACCATATGAAGTTGGTGATCAAGAGGTGCACTTCCCTCTGCACCAGAGATCCCAGCATTGCTGTTATCTGCCGGGATAGTTTCAGACAAGTCTACTTGTCGTTGTGGTTCCCTGTTATGTACGGTGAATTGAGAAACAGACTCATAGGTTCGATGGTGTAAATCGTTCAGGTCCTTGTGCATACCTAATTGGGAAGCAAAACATCCATGAGTAAAGAATGAAAACATGGAATTAACAGCGGTTACACAACCACTAAATACTACTCCCTACGGTCCAAAATAAGTGTCACGGTTTGGAGGGAGTAGAGGGAGTAGAATAATACTAAGATGGTACGGGTAATAGACCAATTAACTTCTGCTTAACTTGCTTCCTATGTGAAGTTAACATCAGCGACGAAAGAGGATACAGAGAATCAAAGACAATTTAGAGAACTTACAGGCAAATATAGGCTCGCGGAATATATCAGCTTCAAGTGAACCTTTCTCGATCATCCATATTTCAGTACGGGTGCATGGAGCCTTTCTACGAATGCGCCTTATATCCTCAGTGCTAATCAGCTGCTGCCGTATAATACTGGAGAAGGGAAGAGTCAATAAGTAAAAGCTCACAATAGAACATTACTTGGACGAAATGGTCTGTACTGTTCTGTGATAGTATACTCTATGTGCATATTACAGTGGAATTGTGCGCTGAAGAATGACAGTCTGATAAATAAAGGTAGCAATAGCACACTTGTAAAGGTGTAATAGCTTGGCAAGAACATTTCTTACAAGACTCGTAATCTCAGAAGAATGTCATATTTGCTCCACTACTCATCCATTGAAAAGAATGCCACAGTAAGTAAAAGAACCTTAAAGGAAAGTGCGCCGTGTTTTCTTGAAATTATACAAAGAATTTCTTGAAATGGTAAGAGGTACAAGAAAAAACAGGTATATCACACCTCACAGTAAACGCGTTAAGAGGGGAATGTTGAATGTTTTACTAGCAATGGCCTTTGTTTCTACTACAGCTAATTAAGACAAGAATTAAGTTAAGGAACCAAGGTAAGATCATCGTATTCATTTCTGACCAGGAAGGAAGTTACGGTAACAAAACGAGGACATCCCATAATTTCTTCGTAGTGGCTCCATTCATCAATACAGTTTGAAAGGATAGTCACACAGTTTCCACAAACAAGTTCATTAGAGGCAGGCAATGAAGCATATACGTACTCAGCATGTATAACCATGTCATCATCCATTTTCACTCTTCTCTTGGGTGTCTTGGTCTTGGGTGTCAGCGCGGTCTTCGGTGTCAACCTTTGGCGTTTTGAAGATGATGCCTTAGGTGGTATTGGTGTTGAATCAAGCACCAATCCAGGGGTTCTTCTACCAACTAATACAAAAAGATGTAATTAGACAACACAGGAAGATCATGCAACAACAATTCTGTGGATTAAATTATCCATACCTAAAATGGATGCCAGTATATCATCATCGTTAGTAACAGCATCAGCAGTTCTTTGACCATGTGGTCTGCTGGACAAATTTTCAGTAGCCCTACTCTCTGGAGCTGGCATGCTATCCTCCAAGTGACGTTTTCTGCTACTAAGGCTACCTATTTTGTTACTTCCATCAGATTCAGTGATTCCTTTCTCTGCAGTTAACTGTCCCAAGTCATTTGTCTGGTGGAATCCAATATACGGAGCTGATAGCATTCTCTCGCGTTCTGGGAAATTTGAGGTAAACATGTCATTTGGTCTATCATTATATGACATGTACTGCGGTATTGTTCCAGTGTTCTGTTGGAAAGCTGCAGTTGATATATTACTGTGTGTCATTCCTGGTGGTGTTTCTTGTAAATTATGTCCGAGAAACACATTAGAAGCATGCAGATTATACCCTGCCAGAAAACATATTAAAAATCAGATGGCCACAAAATTTCTGACTTTGAAAAGAATAAAATGGTCAATATTACCTTGCACATTTACTGGTCCCTCATTGAAATGTGTTGGATGGCCTGTCAAGCGTGGCTCGGTAGGACCACTAGGCCTACCCCAACTTGCTTGGGACAAAAAGCTTTGTTGTTGTTGCCCTGTCACCCATGGCTCAGTAGAACCACTAGGGTATGGCTCTACAGATACATTAGAAGCAAGAAAATTATACCCTGCCAAAAACATAGTCAAAAATCAGATGGCCACAAGTATTCTGAGACTTCGAAAAGAAAAACAGTAAAGTCAACTTTACCTTGCATGTTTACTGACCCCTCATTAAAATGTGTTGGATTCCCTGTCAGGTATGTCTCCGTAGAACCATTAGCGCGTGGCTCTGAAGTATTCTGAACAAATGGCACACTTCCCGTGGTTGCTTTAAAATGTAGTGTTTGACCTGATACAGCTATACCGTCCGTATTTCCCACCGACTTATCAACAGTAGCCACCAGGTTTGATGTTTGTGGTTCTGGTGGCATATCCACAGTTGCACAGTGTTGCCTCAGAAAATCCATCTCCCTTACAGCACCAGAAGACTCAACTTGCACAGGATTAGCCAATCTAAATTCAGCCACCTCAGCACCAATAGCGTCATTAGCATGTGCTGCAGCTGGACGGAGAAAATCTGAGGGTGGAGCAGCAAAATGCTCTTGTACAGCACCAGAAGACTCAACTTGCACAGGATTAACCAATCTAAATTCAGCCATCTCAGCACCAATAGCATCATTAGCATGTGATGCAGCTGGATGGAGAAAATCCAAGGGCGGAGCAGCAAAATTCTCCTGCACAGCACCAGAAGACTCAACTTGCACAGGATTAGCCAATCTAAATTCAGCCATCTCAGCACCAACAGCATTATTAGCATGTGATGCAGCTGGATGGAGAAAATCTGAGGGTGGAGCAGCAAAATTCTCCTGTACAGCACCAGAAGACTCAACTTGCACAGGATTGGCCAATCTAAATTCAGCCATCTCAGCACCAACAGCATCATTAGCATTTACTGCAGCTGAATGGAGAAAATCTGAGGGTGGAGCTACAGCACCAGAAGACTCAACTTGCACAGGCTTAGCCAATCCAAATTCAGCAGTCTCAGCACTAGCAGCATCATTAGCATTTGCTGCAGCTGAATGGAGAAAATTTGAGGATGGGGCAGCAAAATTCTCCTGTACATCACCGGAAGACCCAACTTCCACAGGCTTAGCCAATCCAAATCCCGTGATCTCAGCACCAGCAGCAGCATTAGCATTTGCTGCAGCTGAATGGAGAAAATCTGAGGGTGGAGCAGCAAAATTGCCAACCTTTGCAGTTTCCTCGTTGCTTGATGGTGAAGCTTTCCGTTGCGGACTCAGAACAGGACTTTCGTGCACTCTGGAAGGAACTGTTTCTTCCATTAAGCCAGGTGTAGCCGGGGCTTGAGCGCTTACAAACTCAGGAGATGCAGGAGATGCAGGAGATGCAGGATCATCACAAGGGAAGGGACTAGGCTGATAGTATGAAGTTGATGGCCCTGCATCATCTTCATTGTGGAAAAGCATATCATTCAAATCAGGGGTACGCAAATTGTAACCGGTCCAATTAGGAATATTGTTCCTTAAATCATCTGCATTCGATTGATTTTGCCTGCTGGAAGTAGAAGGTTCATCATCCATTTTGTTGTATCCTTCAGCCCCTTCATCTTTACTTGGGTTATCGTCAACATCCATATCAGTAGGATGAAGTGATGATTGACCTTGAATGATGATACTGGAGACACAAAAGGAAAGACACAAGGAATGTCAATGTGGCAAAATATGAGTAAAAAAGACAGATGCAAGGTATTGCCCCTTCAAAAATGCCTAGGCAACGAAGTAATGAAAAATGTTTTCTTGGTATGCATGACAAATCAAGAAAACTGCAACTCAGCATGCAAACAGTTAACATATATGGAAGGACATCTAGATATCTGACAGCAAAGGCTAGTAACTGATCTTATAGTAGGTCTATAGTCTATACAATATAAAGTTTCACACTAAAATCAAAGTAAACAGCCTGGAGAAACATAAAATCATTTCTTGGAAACTACGAAAGTGAACCCCTTGAATGAGAGCCCAAATGCAGGCCCTTGCAACCAGGCAATATAAAAAATTCCAAGAAAAAACCCATGGGAGTAGTGTTCAAAAAAAAAGATGTGACTTTACCCATCACCAGATTCGAGTTGAATTGGGTGATCCTTCGCCAGCAATAATTCCTGAGGACAAAAATAAAAGTCAGCATTTGAAGAGAGTTTAACATTTGGTACTATCTGTCTCTGACTGCTACTCCTTCTATCAAAATATAAGACGTTTTTTGACAGAGGGAGTATTTATTCAAGTCACATGATGTAAAAAAGACACAGAACGACAAGAGTTATAGGGCTTTCTTCAATCTTTTACTTGCATAAACGACCTTAATTTCAACAAATTAGCACAGTTATTATGTAAGGAACCAAAATAACCCAATACAGCTGGAAGACATGCAGATAATTTCAAGAACAAATCAATGCATGTCACACTCAGAACCATTGACCAACTGTCCAATGTCATCATCTAAATGATCCAACAAGCCTTAATAGCATTCAGAATATAATGGACAATGTGCACCACAAATGTTTGCAGCAGACACATGGAAAAAGGTTAATTAAGTTAAGATTACCTCCTCCAAATCAAAACCCATATGTGAAGAACTGCCATCACCAAATCTTTCTGCACATTTAGATATGCTTAAATCATTAACAGATAAGTTCATAATTTGAAAAGTAAAAGATGTGAACACAGAAAGGACCAACCATCTAAACCAAATTCAGATGTTAAATATCCTGTTCTCTCTGGGTTGTCTTGCAGGGTAATCTGTTCTTTTGAGCTTACATGATGATCAATGTCCCTGGAGCATGGTTAAGAGTCTTTAGACAACTGAAGGGCATATTTAAACAAACCTATCACACCAAGAGTTGTGACCTTACCCCTGAAATTCAGCCTCCGGTAACTCAAAATCATCAAGATGGAATGTCTCAGGGAGTGTTATAGAATGATATGGAGCAGTTGATTCTTCAGGGGGGAGATCAACAGCAGCAGACCTAAATGCTTGTTTTATCTTGAGCAAAGCTTCACTGCAATCATGAAATAGGTAGTTGACCTTCCGTGAATAGATTCTGACCACGCCTACCATAAGATGGCTGGATAACCGCAGCGCAATCGGAACCTCAGGGAATATAATTGAATCTGCAGGAATATTAATTATTAGCACTCGGCTAAAAAAGAGAACATGGAACAGAGAAATAGGAAATATCAGGACAAAACAGCACTTCTATCCAAAAGTATATCAATTGCCATAGAGATTGTTTCAGAGATGGATGGTGGGTTGCCCTGTCCAGCTGACTCATAGTACAATAACAAACTAACAACATTCTCTAGTTCCTTCAAAATAAGTATGCGCCAGTCATAAAGTGCTGATTTCTTTGACTTGTGAGTTTATGTTTGTATAAAACCTTCCTGTGCAAACCCACCAAACTGTTGATTAACTAGAACTATTAAAGCCATGTGAAAGATCATTGTTTCCATATACTGGAAACTCGAGATAAATCTTCTCACCAATTAACTTTCTAAGCTAATACTCTTGCTAAGGGATGGTGTACTCATGATTTGTGATTATCTGTGCAATCTCTTAATGAATAAGTACGATTACATGTGTTAAGGACACAGTTTATGGAGCACGATGGTCGGCCAAAACGATAAGGGCATGTCCAGCAGGTAGCCCCAGGGGTGCTGCCCCACTGGTTCGGGTGGTCCAGCTAGGTTCGGGTGGTGCTTCAAACATGTCAGGGGATCTTCTGCAGGAGGCAGCCTCTTGGGCAGAAAAAGTGAAAAGAGATGAGGAAATGTGAGAGCAAAAGGTGATTACATTAGGGCCCATAACATGTAAGGCATGAACTTTTGGTCATGTGACTAAAAAAGTCAATTTTTCCATTCCTAGCTGGATGCATCGGGAGCAACACCTACTGATGCCCCTGTTGCTCATGCCCTAAGAGCCTACAGCAAAGAATGACAGAAAAGTAGCATCTGCATGAGACCAAAAGTATCCGACCTGACACTGCACCGCTTGACTCGTGACATAGTAGACTACTTCTTTCAACAAAAAGATATCCGCACAGATTCTTTTTTTCGTAAGAGAAAATTACACCTACCAATTTTGTTTGCCATAATGATAATCGTTAACAGAGAATTCCATAATAATAACTGTCAATACCTCTGGACACAAATATGCATGTGCATGCTAAGAACAATAAAGCAACAATTCTCAAGAAAAATTTCTAGTTAAGAGATAATAGAAGTACACGTGATTTTTTGTTAGACATTCTACGGCTCCACGTCCCTTGGTAAAATCATGTAATCATGATATGCATGTGATGACATGATAACATATGTTATACTGAAATTGGAATAAAATTTCTAGTAATCTTAGCTGCCTAAAATCATTATAAACCTAGCCTGATGCTACCTGAAAGTAACAGGAAAATAAATAAATATAATAAATATATATCAGGATTGCTGCACAACGTAAAACTAGCTGGAAGTTTTCTTGGATCAACCTCAAGTCCTATTTGTCTCAATCCAAGGTTTCTCAGCAAGAAGTGCTAAACTTACACATCATCATTGCCTCATTCTTTCAAGTCCACGGTTCCTCATAATATTGAGCATCATGTGTTAAATTTTATACTTCAAATGGATAGTGAGATGGATTAGTTGGCAACCTTTGGAGTATTTCAGCATTATCATTGTCTACAAGAAGAAGTGGGGGTATTTTTTACTTTAAATGGAAGCATCACCTTTACATTTAGCAACAGAGCATTGCGTATGAAGAAAGAAAGTAAATGTGATCAATCATCATTCAAACCTCCAAAGATTAGAGCTGTGGATTACTACCTCAGAATACGCTCAAAGATCAAGCAATAGGCAATGCACATGATATTCAGTTCTTTAACTTTCTATTTGTTGGCTTTATTTCCATTGCATTATCTTCGTGTACTTGTCTGGATATTAAACATAATCTCGTTGTGTTGCCTTTTCTTTAGATTATTATGTGTACACCATTTAATCTCTACAGGATTGTAAACAGAAAATGGTTCCAAGGTGCAACAATAGCTAAAGAGCACATTTACTGAAAGTCTTCCGTCTCGCTTTATGCTTCATTTTAATACATGTACAACAAAAAAAATCAAACCATCTGTATCAAGGAAAATAAAACAAATACCCATTTGAGGAGGTTAAATTTGAAACAGCCTATGCTGAAGAAAACTCTCATATGTGTATCTTTTCAAACACGGCCGGCACATGTGGGTTTTGTAAATCGCTACTCATCGCATGTACAATGCATAAATACACTTCCCCGAAGCAGATACGACAAAACAGAAAAGCTAGTCAAGGAGTAGTCTGCCTAGAAAGGCGGACCATTATCCTTAGGCCATAGCACGTAGACAAGCACACATGAGATACGAGGCATCAAGAAGCTGCCAGCATTCTCGGACTAGAAGCTTTACTTAACCACTATAATAGACTTTACAAGGCCACCAGTGCCTAGTTCTCGAAACGAAGTCCACAAATAGCCGTGGATACAAAAATCTTAGATCTTTGAAACTCTTGGTGACCTAGCGACTAATGAAGATCAAGGTGACATTTCCTTTCACTCCCAGAAAACAATGAACCACAATAGGAAAGCTCTAAAAGCATGGCTTTTTTCAAGATTCCATTGAGACTATATAGAAATGCATCTGGACCGTTAACATTATTTACTAACAACTCAAATGGGTTGAAAACTTGTACGTCCGTACTACTCAGACGGTAGCAAGGAGATAAATACCATGTAGTGCAATCCTGGTAATCCAGCAATCAAGCACATAAAAAAAGGAGCTTGCCATACTCAGCAACTAATCACACGTCCGCTGGTGACGACTGGGAGCTAGTTAGGCTAGCAGGCAGCAAAAAGGTAACACCTTTACTAATCCACTAGCAATAACTACGCAATAAGCATACATCAACGCCATAAACACGCCAAATATGGCAAACTTGAAGTGCTGACAGATACGGCAGCAATGAGCGCTAGCAAAAGAGCATGTATCATGGGACGTTGTATCATGGACGAAGTATGCATATTACAGCAAGAAATGAGACCCCAGATCCAAAGGAGTAGCGGAAACCACCCACCTACGGAGACGCCGATGTCGGTGTCCGTGACCTGGTTCTTGCGCAGCTTGCGCTCCAAGTGCGCGGCGATCCATATGGTCCCGAGGGGGCCCTTCTTGGCCAAGATGAACTGCGAGTAGAACATCTCCGGCTGCGCTCCTGGCGTGCGCGGAGCGGAGCTCGAAACCCTAGCCTAGCCTGAGCTCAGCACAGCTCACCTCAGCTCCCCGACGGACAGGGAAGAGCAAGCAAGCTCCGGCGTTCACGACATCCCCTCCTGCCACCGGAAATCCAGGCTCTAGGCAGCTGGCCGCGCCCTGGGGGCTCCAATCGGCCGGAACGGCGAGCTCCGGCAGGGAGAAATGCGAAATGGAAACCCTAATCTGGCGGTGGGAGCTGGGGGAGGGGAGCGGAAACCCTAGAATTGGGCGGAGCTGGGGGCCGAGGCGCGCGGGAGGAGGTGGGGATCTGGGGATTCGGCGGGCGCGCGGGCGATTTGGGAGCTGGGCGGGGGAAAATTGGAATCTTTGGGGGAGCGGAGCGGGGAGTTGAACTTGACAGTGTGTGGGCGAGGGGAGCGACCTGCGACTGCGAGCAGAGAGAGGCAGGGAGGAGAGAGCTCGCCGAAGCAAAAGTGCTACACGCTTCGCCGCCGCACCCCCGAGGAGTTCGTTAATTGCATTTGGCCTCTCGCACTGCTTGCCTCGGGGGCATTTCTGTTCGTTGTGGGGTAAGTCGAGGGGTATAGTGTAAAAAGGGTGAGCTGGTAATAAATGTGCGGTTGCCCGGACGAGAAAGCCGCGCGAGAATATCGTGCGGTCGCGTCGCTGCCGTCGGATCCGGCGACGGCGGGTATCCTGTCCGTCCGACCGTGTCGCGAGAGGTTCGTGTCGTATCGGGACAGAGGCACGAACGTCTCGCGCCGTGGAATTGTGGAAGCTACTGCTGCTTCAGGCGCCTGTTTTCGGCTATCCGGTTGGTGCCAGGCACGTACTCCCTCCGGGTCCGGCACAGAGGCCGGATATGGAAATGCTAGGGATCAAGACAAAGGCGTGAATCTTGCAGGAATGTTCGGATTAGTTTTCGGCCAGGAGGCCAGAAATAAAAACCAGGGTAATTAAGACAGAACAAGTGAATTTTTGAATAAATTTTGGATTGGTTTTTCTTTTGGCAGGTGAATTTTGGATTGATTTTCGGCTGAGAGGGAGACGTACTAGAAGTGCAGGTAATTAAGACGAGTGTTTTGCACTCGTCTTGATGACGGTTGCGATGGCGGGAAAATCTTCCCCCCACGTTGTATTGATGATGTTAAAAATAAGGTTTCTCGTCCTGCTTCTTAACTGCATCATTCGCTTTTCTCAATCTATCATGGAGTCCGCGTGCCTAACGGAGTGCCTTGGTGAATCGGGACGAGCAAGCGTTGACGCCTCAAGCGTTGACGCCTTACTCGATGTTACTGGTCCGAGCTAAGTGGGCCAAGGAGGGGTTAGAGCATGTTTTGCATCTTGTTACTATGCTTGACATTGGTCGCAAGTCAATGGGGGCACCGAGGACATGTATAACCGTATGTCTTGCACCTTGTAGAGTTGTAGACTTGGCCTAAACGCTAGACGCATGACTTGTGAAAGTACATCTAGTTAGGCCCCTAATTGAGTTTTGGTATTGATGGTGACAGATAAATGGATTAGTGAGACCACTAAAATGCATGAGCAGATCTTAGTACCAGCTATGAAAATTGTCGAGCATCGATGAACACCGAAAAGGTGAAAACAAAGCTTAAGCATCTTTCCATGGAGATTATTTATAGTGTTTATTTACTTTTGTTGAGTTCAGGAATCCCACACCATTTAATAGGGGATTTAGTTGATGAAGTCACTTCCTCGAAACATCTCCACTCCATATAGCATTTCCCTTCACCAAAGAGTTCAAAGACGGAAAGCAAAAAAAAAACATAGTTGTTCTCCATGTAGAAATGTTGCTCTTAGCAACCTGAACCGCCATGAACGTGACAGATGGGCAGATGTGGACTGAGCTCCTATTGGACTGTCCAGACTCAAATCTGAGGTCGCTCGGTTTGGTGTCGGACTATTCGAGCTAGCATCAAGGGCAAGTCTAAGGTCGCTCGGTTTGGCGTCGCACTGTTCGGGCTAGCATCAAGAGCAAGCCCAAGGTCGCTCGGTTTGGCACCAGACTGTTTGGGCTAGCATCAAGGGCAAGTCCAAGGTCGCTCGGTTTGGCGTCAGACTGTTCGAGCTAGCATCAAGGGCAAGTCTAAGGTCGCTCGGTTTGGCGTCGGACTGTTCGAGCTAGCATCAAGGGCAAGTCTAAGGTCGCTCGGTTTGGCGTCGGACTGTTCGGGCTAGCATCAATAGCAAGCCCAAGGTCGCTCGGTTTGGCACCAGACTGATCGGGCTAGCATCAAGGGCAAGTCCAAGGTCGCTCGGTCTAGCGTCGGACTGTTCGGGCTACCATCAAGGGGAAGTCCATGGTCGCTCAGTTTGTCATCGGACAGTTCGGGCTACCATCAAGGGCAAGTCCAAGGTCGATCGGCTTGCCACTGGACTGTTCGGGCAAGTACAAGGTCACTCGGTTCAGGGCTGCCCTTGAGCACGTGCAGCTGGTGCGGTGGCACAGGGCCCCCGACTGCTAGGGGCCATCACCCAAGCAAGTACATGCATGCGTATGGAGTATTAACTTGGAAAAAACTGTAAAATGTGTCAGCCCAATTAAAAAATAGATATCGCTAGAGTTGCCTAGAAAAATGTTATCACTAGAGAGATAAATCACCGAGTCCTGGTCCCCTCCCTTGTCGCTTAATCTTCTCACGCCTCCTCGCTCTTCCCCGCTCCCTTAATCACCGTCGGGAATGGGTACTATTCCCCCGTTCGGTTTTCTAGCCATTTTGAATAAATGAATGGAGTGTGAGATCCTAATTTGCCGAATCCCACCTTGATCTTCAAAAGTCAGTAGAATCCCTCCTATATTTCCCCCTTAGGTTAGTGTGTTTATGTTAATCTGATTCAATTTGATTCATTCTCCTTCTGATAGAGATAAAAGGTGGAATAAGGGATCAACATATCAAATAAAAGGGAAATAAGGCATTGGCAGCAGTGGAAGCTAGGAACCCAGGAGGGCAAGCGGCGACTCTCAGGCTCCAAAGGAGATTAACGGTGACGCTTGGTAGCAAGGAACTTGGCGGAAGGGAGCAACGAGTCAAGTTTCATCTATAGGACAGGTGCGTTTGTTTTAACTTTTAATAATGTTTGGTCCTAATTCTTGTAGTGTGTATGTTTCTTCTTGTGTGTTAAGGTATCATCTGAAAATTGTATGCTTGGTTATAAACAACAGAACGAGGACAAGAGAAAATTGTGTTGCATAAAATGTCTATTGAAAATTTGGACAAAATTGTTGTATATGAGTTTTTATTATATATATATATAGCTTTATAACTATTCGTGTATAGGGGCCCTGTTTTTGGCCTTGCACCGGGCCCCTAACATCTCAAGGCCGGCCTTGACTCTGTTTGGCGTTGGACTGTTCGGGCTAGCATCAAGGGCAAGTCCAAGGTCGCTCGGTTTGGCGTCGAACTGTTCGAGCTATGATACATCTCCATTGTATCTACTTTTCAAATATTTATTCCTCTTCTTTTGGACTCTAATTTGCAAGATTTGAATGAAACTAATAGGGACTGGCGTTGTTTTTAACAGAGCTATCTTGGTGTTATTTTTGTGCAGAAATAAAAGTTCTCCAAATGAGACAAAACTTTGTAGGGACATTCTATGGAATAAATAAAAACTACTGGAGAAAAGAAGTAACGGGGGCACCAAGGGGCCACGAACAAAGGGGGCGCACCCTTGGCACTCTTGTGGGCCCCACGAGCATCTGGGTGGCCTAATTCCAAGCCTCTATACTCCATCTTCCCAAGAATAAAATCAGAGAAGAAGTTTCACCATGTTTTATGTTATATAGTGGTCGCACCTCCTACTCTTCATCGGGAGGCCTAATCTGGAGTCCGTTCGTGGATCGGGAGATAGGGATTCGCCATCCACGTCATCACCGACCTCTCTTCATCAACAATTCCATGATGCTCACCACCCCGAGTGAGTAGTTCCATTGTATACAAATTGGATGGTGATGGAAATGGATGATCTTTCTTATGTGATCGAGTTAATTTGTTAGGACTTGATCCCCAGTATCTATTATGTTTTTAGATTGATGTTGTTATGCCTTTGTTATGTTTAATGCTTGTCGCCAGGGTCCGAGTGCTATGATTTCGTATCTTAACACTTACGCTTATCATGATTACATTTGAGTTGTTGATCTTACCTGCAAGTTGTTTGAACATGTCATCATTCTGAACCCTAGACCCCCAAGGTGACCATGAATTGGGATAACAACGGGGATGCCTTTGATTTGAGGAGTTCATATATTCATTATGTGTTAATGCTTTGTTTCGGCTCTCTATTAGAACGAGTGTCGTAATTACTCTTAGTTGCCATTAGGACCCCACTGTCACAGGGGGGTATGACCTAGGAGGTTTATCAAGCATGTTTTGAATCATAATATAAGGAATACATGCCCACGTATGATTGATGAATTGGATCTATGGTGTACCGCTCTAGGTTGTGACTACTGCATATTGATTCTCATCTAAATATCCATCGATGCATCATTTCTACTCTTTAATACTAACGCTGCTACAAACCTGCTACTAGCGTTGTTACCATACTGTTACTCTGCTATCACTATTATCATATTAGCATGCTACTAATAAATTCCTACAAAGAAGTGATTCTCGAGTGTGATTGAATTGACAACTCCACTGCTAAGGTTGACAAATATTTTTTGGCTCCCCTTGTGTTGAATCAATAAATTTGGGTGAATACTACCCTCGAAGACTCTTGCGATCTCCTATATTTGTGGGTCATCAAGACTATTTTATAGTGTCGTTGTCGGGGAATATAGCTCTATTCATTAAGTTTACTTGGGTGTTATGTATCTGCTGAAATTTATCTTTACTATGAAGAATATGAGAGACAATAACAAGGTCATGTCCTCTAAGACGCAGGAGGTAAGTGCTACTTGTAAATTGCGTTGGGTTTTTCCTCAAAGAGGAGGGGAGATGCAGTATAGTAGAGATAAGCATTTCTCTCAGTGAGAACCGAGGTTATCGAACCAATGAGAAAACCAAGCAAACTCTCGTCGTCAGCACCTACATACACAAAACCAAACACTTGCACCCAACGCGGCCAACAGGCTTGTCAAGCCCTTCGAACTCGATGCTTGCAAGGATTAATTTTGGTATATGAATGATATAAGTAATAAAAGTAAATAAGGTGCAATAAGATAGATTGAGTTTTTAACAATAGGATTATATAGATCCGGGGGCAATAGTTTTCGCTAGAGGCTTGTCTCTCAAACATAGCAACACAGTGGGTAAACAAATTACTGTTGGGCAATTGATAGAACGACACATAGTTATGACATGTTATGCACGACAATGATTATGTGTATATAGGCATCATGTCCATAAATAAGTAGACTGGAATGATCATGCATCTAATACTATTACTCCACTTCGAGAGTGCTTCTATGCTTGCCTCTCTAGGTATTAAGTTCATGACAAATAGAGTAATGCTTCGAGCAAGATGACATGTTACACACAAAGTAATGCAAGCGATATGTCCAGTCCCTGTCGTTTTATCCTTAGTGGCAACAATACAAATACGTGTCTTGTCCCCTTCTGTCACCAGGATACAGAGCACCGCAGGATTGAACTGACTACAACGCACCACTCCCACTAAAGATAAGTAATTCATTCGGCCAAACCAAACAGATAGACCAGAGAGAAATAAGAAGCTATAATCATCATGCATAATAGAATTCAAAGGAGACTCAAATATTTTCAATGAATATTCTGATCATAAACCCAAAATTCATCAGATTCCAATAAACACAACGCAAAAGAGGATTACATCGAATAGATCACCGCGAGAATCGTAGTGAACATTGTATTAAAGATCATAGAGAGAGAATAAGGCATCTAGGTACTAGCTATGAACTTGTAGGCCTGTGGTGGACTACTCACACATCATCATGGAGGATGCAAGGTCGATGTAGGCGGCCTCCATTATCGATTCCCCCTTTGGCAAGGCACCGAAAAAGGTCTCCAGGTGGGATCACGGTGGCACAGAGACTTGCGGCAGTGGAAAAAGTGTTTATGGTTGCTTTGTGTTGTTTCCCAATTTTAGAGAATCTATGGAGGTGGAATTAGGTCAGACGAAGCCATGTGGGTCCCACAAGGCATTAGGGCGCGCCATGTTGCCTTGTTGTCTCCTCGCTCCTCGTCGGGTCTCCTCCCAAAGCTCCTAGGGCCTCTCTTGTGCAGAAAAAAATTGTCAAAAAGTTTCGTAGTGTTTGGACTTCATTTGTACTGATTTCGTGGAAAAGCAAAAACAAGCACAAAACAACAACTGACACTAGGCACCGGGTTAATAGGTTAGTCCCCAAAAATGATATAAAATAACATATTATTACATATAAAGTATCCAAGATTGATAATATGATAGCCTGTAACAATAAAGAATTATCAATACGTTGGAGATGTATCAACATCCCCAAGCTTAATTCATGCTCGTGCTCGAGTAGGTAAATGATAAAAACAGAATTTTTGATGCGGCATGTTACCTAACTTGTAATATCTTTTAGGTAACATGCCGCATCAAAATTTCTATTTTTATCATTTTCATTTCTCTTTCTTTTCTTCTCTTTTTTTCCTCCCCCCACTTCCTTTTTCCTTTATTTATTTTATTCCAAGTTTTGTCCAGAGTCTCGTCCCGACTTTTGAGAAACTATGAACTAATTGATATCATCATAGTTATATCCATAATCATAAGAACCATAATCATTCATAATCGAAATATACGCTCCTTAAAGAATGTTATTCCCTACTCATTTTGTCATATTAGACGGCATGACTCCGTCTTCACCGCATGAGTATAAATCATGAGCACCTCGGTGTCAAGTCATGCAATTGGATCGTACTTCTAACATGCTTCAACATTTTTAACTTCATTCAATACATGAGCATGAACCATGGATATAATATATTGATGGAATAGAGTATAGTGATAGAGGTCAAAATGACATAAAGTGGAAAGAAAGTCTCGCATCAACTAGCCGGATCAATGGGCTATGGTGATGCCCATCAATCGATATCAATGCAAGGAGTAAGGATGGCCATGCAACGGATGCACTAGAGTTATAAGTGTATGAAATCTCAAATGAAGCTAAGTGGGCGTGCATCCAACTTGCTTGCTCATGAAGAACTCGGGCATTCGAGGAAGCCCGTAATCGGAATATACAAGCCAAGTTCAATAACGAAAAATTCCCAATAGCATAAGAAAATAACAACTCGGGAGACTCTCTATATGAATAACATGGTGCTCCCTCTAAGCACAAGTGTGAAAAAAAGATCCCTTCTCTCTTTTCTCTCATTTTCATTTCTCTTTCTTTTCTTCTCTTTTTTTCATCCCCCCACTTCATTTTTCCTTTATTTATTTTATTAAAAAATTTGTCCAGAGTCTCATCCCAACTTTTGGGGTAATCACAGTCTCCAAAATCGTTTCCTCGCTGGGACAATGCTCTAATAATGATGACCGTCACACTTTTATTTACTTATAACTCGATATGAAAAACTATAAATGATGACTCTATATGAATGCCTCCGACGATGTACCAGGATGTGTAATGATATAACGTAACATGTAGGTAATGACGAATGGTGGATGTGCCACAAATACTATGTCAGCCACATGATCATGCAAAGCAATATGATGATGAACACACAAGTCATGTGATGAAATGATGGAAGTTGCATGGCAATATCTCTCAGAATGACTATAAAAATACCATGATAGGTAGGTATGATGACTGTTTTGAGGAAGATATAGGGTAGCTTATGTGCGATAGAGCGTATCATATCACGAGATCTGGATGTTGGAAATATGCCCTAGAGGCAATGAATAAAGTGTTTATTATAATATTTCCTTGTTCATGATAATCGTTTATTATCCATGCTACAATTGTATTGATTGGAAACACATTACATGTGTGGGTAAATAGACAACACACTGTCCCTAATATGCCTCTAGTGAACTAGCTCGTTGATCAAAGATGGTCAAGGTTTCCTAGCCATTGACATGAGATGTCATTTGGTAATGGGATCACATCATTAGGAGAATGATATGATGGACAAGACCCAAACTACAAACTTAGCATATGTTCGTGTCAGTTTATTGCTATTGTTTTCTGCATGTCAAGTATTTGTTCTATGACCATGAGATCATGCGACTCTCTAACACCGGAGGAGTACCTTGTGTGTATCAAACGTCATAACGTAACTGGGTGACTATAAAGGTGCTCTACAGGTATCTCCAAGGGTGTCTGTTGAGTTGGCATGGATCAAGACTGTGATTTGTTACTCCGTGTGACGGAGAGGTATCTCAGGGCCCACTTGGTAATACAACATCATAATGAGCTTGCAAGCAAAGTGACTAAAGAGTTAGCCACGGGATCTTGTATTATAGAACGAGTAAAGAGACTTGCCGGTAACGAGATTGAACTAGGTATGGAGATACCGACGATCGAATCTCGGACAAGTATTATACCAAAGAACAAAGGGAACTAGGTACGGGATTAACTGGATCCTTGACATTGTGGTTCGACCGATAAAGATCTTCGTAGAATACGTAGGAACCAATATGGGCATCTAGGTCCCGCTATTGGTTATCGACCGTATAGGTGTCTCGGTCATGTCTACATAGTTCTCGAACCCGCAGGGTCTACACACTTAACGTTCGGTCACGGTTTGGTATTGCCAAGTTATATATGTTGGTAACCGAAGGTTGTTTGGAGTACTGGATGAAATCCTGGACATCATGAGGAGTTCTGGAATGGTCCAAAAGTAAAGATTTATATATAGGAAATGTGGTATTCTGGTTCTTGAAAGGTTTCTGGTGTTTTCGATATTGTATCGAGAGTGCCGAAAGGGTTCCGGGGGTCCACCGGGAGTGTCCCACCCATCCCGGAGGGCCACATGGGCCTAAGAAGTGGCGCACCGGCCCCTAGTGGGTTGGTTAGACAGCCCTTGAAGTCCTGTGTGCCAAGGAGTGGAGGGTGGGAGGAGTCCTGGAGGAGAGGGACTCCTCCCTAAGCGCCCCACCTCCCTTGTGGGAGGTGGACACCCCCCTCTTGTGCCGGCCAAGGCCCTAGGGGAAACCCTAGGGCACCTCCACCTACCCCCTCCTCCTATATATAGTGGAGGAAAGAGAGGGCGGCCGCACCTGCAAAAGCCACGTGCTACCTCTCTCTCCCTCTTGGTCGTTTCTCCTCTAGATTGGTTCGGTAGTGCACGGCGAAGCCCTGCCGGATCAGCTCCACCACCACCACCACGCCGTAGTGTTGTCGGAGAACTCATCTACCTCTCCGCCCTTGTTTGCTGGATCAAGAAGGCGAAGACGTCATCAAGCTGTACATGTGCTGAACGCGGAGGTGCCGTCCATTCGGCACTAGATCGTGATTGGATCGTGGGACGACTTGCGATTTGGATCGCGAAGACGTTTGACATGTCTCCAACGTATCTATAAGTTTTTCTTGTTCCATGCTATTATATTATCAATCTTGGATGTTTTACAAACATTTTATATCATTTTTGGGGACTAACCTATTGACATAGTGCCAAAGTGCCAATTGTTGTTTTTGGTTGTTTTTTACTTCATAGAAAATCAGTACCAAACGGAGCCCAAATGTTGTAGGGACTTTTGTGGATTTTTTATGGGCCAGAAGAAGGAAGGTGGGCCAAAGATCACCAGACGAGGGGCCCCAGGGTGGCCACCCTCCACCAGGGCGTGCCAGAGGCCCCTGGCGTGGCCTAGTAGATGGTGGACACCTCGGGCACCCCCTCAACCGACTATTGAGCCTATAAATTGCTAGAAAATCCAAAACCCTAAGGGAGTCGACGAAACACAATTCCAGCCGCCGCAAGTTCCAGAATCTCGAGATCCAATCTAACACCATCATGGAGGGGGTCATCTTCTTCATAGGTGCCTCTCCGATGATGCGTGAGTAGTCCACCATAGACCTACGGGTCTGTAGGCAGTAGCTAGATGGCTTCCTCTCTCTCCCTTTATGTTTCTCAATACAATGGTCTCTTAGATATCTATTTGATGTAATGACTTTTGCGGTGTGTTTGTTGGGATCCGATGAATCTTGAGTTCATGATCAGTTTCTATCCATGAATATGATTTGAGTCTTCTTTGATCTCTTATTTGCATGATTACTTATAGCCTCGTATTTCTTCTCCGAATCTTTGGTTTAGTTAGGCCAACTAGATCGATTTTTCTTGCCATGGGAAGAGGTGCTTTGTGATGGTTTTGATCTTGCGGTGTTCTTTCCTAGTGACAGAAGGGACATCAAGACACACATGTATTGTTGCCATTAAGTATAACAAGATGGGGTATATTCCTACATGAATAGATGTTGTCTACATCATGTCACCGTTCTTATTGCATTACTCCGTTTTCCCATGAACTTAATACACTAGATGCATGTTGGATAGCGGTCAATGTGTGGAGTAATAGAAGTAGATGCAGAATCGTTTCGGTCTACTTATCTTTTATGTGATGCCTATATAATGATCATTGCCTGGATATCGTCATGATTATTTGATCTTCTATAAATTGCCCAACAGTAATTTGTTCACCCACCATGCGCTATACTCATGAGAGAAGCCACCAGTGAAACCTACGGCCCCCGGGTCTACTTTTCCAACACATTGCTTTTCGGTCTACTATTTGCATCTTCTGTTTTCAGATCCATTAATCCAAAAAAACAAAAATACCATGTTGCACTTTTGTTTACTTATTTTACTTTGTGTTCTTGCGAGATCTATTTGCCAAAACTATCATTACCTAATCTATCTTATTACCATAGAGAGCGTGACAACCTCTCTGTCACGTCGGGTTGCAAGTATTTGTTTTTTCTGTGCAGGTGTTGTTTACTTGGGTGTGTGATCTTCCTCTACGGATTGATACATTTTCTTTCATAACTGAGGGAAACACTTACCGTCGCTGTGCTGCATCATCCCTTCCTCTTTGGGGAACTACCGACGCAGTCTCAAGCCACGTCAATGTTCGACTACATCAACCGCGTTTCTCAATGCTTCCCACTTAGCGATCTACAAGGGTATGTGGATCCAATCTCTCCTCTCGTAGATGCTCATCTCCTAGATTGATCTTGGTGAAGCGTAGAATTTTTTTGTTTCCCATGTAACATTCCCCAACAGTGGCATCATGAGCTAGGTCTTTGCGTAGATGACATCACGAGTAGAACACAAAGGAGTTTGTGGGTGTTGATATTCAGATTGCTTCCTCCCTTGGTCTTTTCTTGATTTAGCGGTATTGTCGGATGAAGCGGCCCGGACAAACTTTACACGTCCACGTACATGAGCCGGTTTCATCGACTAACATGTGACTTTGTTGCATAAGATGGCTGGCGGATGTCTGTCTCTCCCACCTTGGTTGAATTAGATTCGAGAAAGGCGGTCCTTGTATAAGGTTGAATAGAAATTTGTGTATCATCGTTGTGGTTTTGTGTAGGTAAGAATTGTTCTTCCTAGATACCCATAGCATCCACATAAAACATGCAACAACAATTAGAGGATGCCTAACTTGTTTTTGCAGGGTATGTTGTGATATGATATGGCCAAAGATATGATGAAATATATTTGATGTATGAGATGATCATGTTTTGTAATGGTTCATATCGACTTGCATGTCGATGCATACGGCAACCGACACGAGCCATATGGTATTCTTTAATTATTATATGACCTGTGTGTCAATCATTAAGCGCTATGTAATGCTTTATTTATTGCTAAGCGGTAGAAATAGTAGTAGAAGCATGGTTGGCGCAACAACCCCGATGGAGACACAATGATGGAGATCATGGTATTATGTTGGTGATGATGGAGATCATGTCGGTGCTTTGGAGATGGAGATCAAGAGCACAAGTTCATGGCCATATCATGTCACTTATGATTTGCATGTGATGTTAATCCTTTTATGCATCTTATTTTGTTTAGGACGACGATAGCATTATATGGTGATCCCCTCACTAAAATTTTAAGATAAAATTGTGTTCTCCCCGAGTGTGCACCATTGCAAAAGTTCATCGTTTCTAAACACCACATGATGATCGGGTGTGATAGATTCTACGTTCACATACAACAGGTGCAAGCCAGTGTTGCACATGCGGAATACTCGGGTTAAACTTGACGAGCCTAGCATGTACATACATGGCCTGAGAACACAAGAGACTTAAAGGTCGAGCATGAGTCATATAGTAGATATGATCAACATGGAGATGTTCACCATTAAAACCACCTCATCTCACGTGATGATCAGACATGGGTTGGTGAATTTGGGTCATGTAACGCTCGGATGACCTGAGGGATGTCAATTTGAGTGGGAGTTTTTGAGTAATATGATTAACTAAACTCATTATCTTAAACAATAGTCTAAGTAATCTTTGCAAATTTATGTTGTAGATCGATGGCTCGTGAAGTAGCACCGCTGAATTTCAATGCGTTCCTAGAGAAAGCCAAGCTGAAAGATGATGAAAGTAACTTTGTAGACTAGGCCCGTAATCTGATGATCATCCTCATGGCTTGCCAAAAGGCTTATGTCCTTGATGCACCGCTCGGCAAGCCACCCACTCCAGTGTCGTCTATAGACGTTGTGAACGCCTGGCGGGCGCGTTCTGATGACTACTTAATAGTTTAGTGTTCAATGTGTATGGCTTAGAACTGGGACTTCAAAGACGTTTTGAATGTCATGGAGCATATGAGATGTTCCAGGAGTTGAAGTTTATTTCTGAGAAGAATGACCGGATCGAGAGGTATGATACCTCCGATAAGTTATATGCTTGCAAGATGGAGGAGAACGGGTCTGCCACTGAACACATAGTCAGAATGTGTGGTTATTCCGACCGTCAGGTTGAATTGAGAATTACTCTCCCGACAGAGGCAATCACTAATAGAGTTCTTCAGTCACTGCCACCTAGCTACAAGAGCTTTGTGCCAAACTATAACATTCAAGGGATGAACAAATCAGTCGTCGAGCTATTTGCGATGCTGAAAGTTGCTGAGTCGGAAATACGGAAGGAGCATCAAGTGTTGATGGTCAATAAAACCACTAGTTTCAAGACGACTGACAAGGGAAAAAAGGGTAACTCGAAGAAGAGTGGCAAAGCAGTTGCCCCTCCCGTGAAGAAACCTAAGGCTGGACCCAAGCCAGAAACTGAGTGCTTTCATTGCAAGGGAACTGACCACTGGAAGCGGAACTGCCCCAAGTATCTGGCCAACAAGAAGGCGACCAACACCAAACAAGGTATATATGATATAAATGTTATTGATGTGTACCTTACCAACTCTCGTTGTAGTGCCTGGGTATTTGATACCGGTTTGGTTGCTCGCATTTGCAACTCAAAGCAGGAACTACAGAATAGATGGAGGCTGACGAAGGATGAAGTGACGATGTGCGTGGGAATGGTTCTAAGGTTGATGTGATCTCCGTCGGCATGCTCGCTCTTCGATTACCATCGGTATTAATGATGAACCTGAATAATTTTTATTTAGTGCCCGCGTTAAGCATGAACAATATATCTGGATCTTGTTTGATGCGAGACGGTTACTCCTTTAAATCATAGAATAATGTTTGTTCTATTTATATGAGTAATATCTTTTATGGTCATGCACCCAATGTGAGGGGTTTATTCTTATTGAACCTCGATAGTACTGATACACACGTTCATAACATTGATGCCAAAAGATGTAGAGTTGATAATGATAGTACCACTTTCTTGTGGCACTGCCACTTAGGTCATATTGGTGTAAAACGCATGAAGAAGCTCCATGCGAAAGTACTTTTGGAGTCACTTGATTTTGAATCGCTTGACACGTGTGAACCATGCCTCTTGGGCAAGATGACTAAGACCTCATTCTCCAGAGCAATGGAACGAGCAAGTGGCTTATTGGAAATCACACATACTAATGTGTGCTGTCCGATGAGCATTGAGGCGCGCGGTGGATATTGTTACTTTCTCATCTTCACCGATGACTTAAGTAGATATGGGTATGTTTACTTAATGAAACATGAGTCTGAAACATTTGAAAAGTTCAAACAATTTTAGAGTGAAGTTGAGAATCATCGTAACAAGAAGATCAAATTCCGACGATCTGATCGAGGAGGAGAATATCTGAGTTATGAGTTTTGCAATAACTTAAGATAATGTGGAATTGTTTCACAGTTGATGCCACCCGGAACAACACAACGTAATGGTGTGTACGAATGTCATAATCGAACCTTATTGGATATGGTGCGTTCAATGATGATGTCTCTTGCCGATTTTCCACTATCGTTTTAGGGTTATGCATTAGAGACAACTGCATTCACTTCAAATAGGGCACCATCTAAATTCGTTGAGATGACACCATATGAACTTTGATTTGGCAAGAAACCAAAGTAGTCGTTTCTTAAAGTTTGGGGATGCAATGCTTATGTCAAAAAGCTTCAGCCAGAAAAGCTCGAACCCAAAGCGTAGAAACGCGTCTTCATAAGACACCCGAAAGAGATGGTTGGGTATACCTTCTGTCTTGGATCCAAGGGCAAAGTGTTTGTCGCTAAGAACGGGTCATTTCTCGAGAAAGAGTTTCTCTAGAAAGAACTGAGTGGGAGGAAGATATAACTTGATGATATTGTTGAACCCTCACTTCAACCAGAGAGTAGCACAACACAGAAAGATGTCTCTATGGAGCCTACATCGGTGGAAGAGGAAGCTGATGATGGTGATCTTGGAGCTTCAGATCAAGTTACTATTGAACCTCGTAGGTCGACAAGGACACGTATTGCTCCTGAGTGGTACCATAACCCTGTCTTAGAGGTCATGTTGTTGGACAACGATGAACTACGAGCTATGGAGAAGCGATGGTGGGCCCGGATTCCAACAAATGGTTAGAGGCCATGAAATACGAGATGGGATCCATGTATGAAAACAAAGTATGGACTTTGGAAGTATTACCTGAAGGGCGAAAGGCCATTCAAAATAAATGGATCTTTAAGAAGAAGACCGACACATACGGTAATATCACCGTCTATAAAGCTCGACTTGTGGCAAAAGTTTTTTCACAAGTTCAAGGAGTTGACTACGATGAGACCTTGATAACCCACAAGTATATGGGATCGCAACGGTTTTCGAGGGTAGAGTATTCAACCCAAATTTATAGATTCGACACAAGGGGAGCCACATAATATTTGAGAGTATTAGCGATTGAGTTTTCAATTCAACCACACCTGGAGATAAATATCTGCAGCAAAGTGATCAATAGCATAGTAATATGATAGTTTGATAGTAGTAGTAGTAGCAGTAACAGTAGCAGTGGTGATTTTGTAGCAAGCGTAACAGTAGCAGCAACGGTAGTAACTTAGCAAGAACAATAAGTGGAAAACTCGTAGGCACTGGATCGGTGTATTCGTTGGATGATATTCATCATATAACAGTCATAACCTAGGGCGACACAGAACTTGCTCCGGTTCGTCAATGTAATGTAGGCATGTATTCCATATATAGTCATACATGTTTATGGAAAAGAACTTGCATGACATCTTTTGTCCTACCCTCCCGTGGCAGTGGGGTCCATAAGGAAACTAAGGGATATTAAGGCCTCCTTTTAATAGAGAACCGGAACAAAGCATTAACACTTAGTGAATACATGAACTCCTCAAACTACGGTCATCGCCACGAAGTATCCGAAATATTGTCACTATGGGGTTGACGGATCATAACACGTAATAGGTGCATATGACTAGGCAAGATCGGATCAAGAACATAGATATAATGATGATAACATAAACGGTTCAGATCTGAAATCATGGCACTCGGGCCCTATTTACAAGCATTAAACATGACAAAGTCATAGCAACATCAATCTTAGAACATAGTGAATGCTAGGGATCAAGCCCTAACAAAACTAACTCGATTACATGATGAATCTCATCGAACTCCTCACCGACCAGCAAGCCTATGAAGAATTACTCACTCCTGGTGGGGAGAATCATGGAATTGGCGATGGAGAAGGGTTGATGATGACGAAAACCGAAGATTCCCCTCTCCAGAGCCCCAAACAGACTCTAGATCTGGCCTCCCGATGAAGAATAGGAGGTGGCGGCGGCTCCGTATCGTGAAACGTGATGAAACATTCTCTCGAAATGTAGGAATTTATAGCGCTGGAATTAGGGTAGGGGGGCCCACGAGGTGGGCATGCTGCACCAGGCTGCGCTAGGGGGGTCTGACGTGCCCTGGTGGAGGGTGGCCACCCTAGGCCCCCTCTTTGGTGGCTTATGGCTCCAAGATTCCTCATATATTCCAAAAAAATCGTTCCATTCTGAGAACTTTTATTTCTGCACAAAAAACAACACCATGGTACTTCTGCTGAAAACAACGTCAGTCCGAGTTAGTTTCATTCAATTCATTCAAATTAGAGTCCAAAACAAGAGCAAAAGTGTTAGGAAAAGTAGATACATTAGAGATGTATCAAATCCCCCAATCTTAAACCCTTGCTTGTCCTCAAGCAATTTAGTTGACAAACTAAAAGTGGGAAATTAAATTTTTTACGAACTATTTTGTTCTTGTTTACATACATATGCTTAAGTAGCACCGAGGTTTTCAACAAATATTATGACTAACTATGTCAATAATAACACTTAAGGATTATATTAACTCATATCAACGACGCAAGCAACTAGTGAGCAATAATAAGATATCTCAAGTGCAAACATTTATCAAAACAATCATGATATAAAATGACAATAGTGGTATCTCGCTAGCCCTGTTTGAGACCGAAAAACATAAATGCAAAGCACCTCCAAAGTTCAAGCAGCGACTAAACATTGCAATACATGGTAGAAAAGATCCAGTCATGATGCATCCAACATTCACTATACACAATACATGAGGATGGCAATAGTGCTCTCAGATCTGCCACTTATTTTTAGAAGGTGATGACTCAACATTAAAGTAAGTAGATAGTCTCTTCGCAGAGAGGAGCAGGGATTTGCAGAGGTGCCAGAGCTCAAGGATTAAATAAGAGATAAGTATAATTGTGAGAGGTACACCCTTCCTATCAATGTCACTATCAAGAGCTATCAATATCTTCCATGTTTAACAAATTAGTGGTGGTTCCCAAGCGGTAAAAGTAAAGGTTTACTCCCCCTCCACCAAAAAACACACTCCACAGCAAGCCGAATCCATAGGTACGTGATACGTCTCTAACGTATCTATAATTTTTTATTGTTCCATGCTATTATATTACCTGTTTTGGATGTTTATATGCATTAATATGCTATTCTATATTATTTTTCGGACTAACCTATTAATCTAGAGCCCAGTGCCAGTTTATGTTTTTTCCTTGTTTTTGAGTATTGCGGATAAGGAATATTAAACGGAGTCCAAACGGAATAAAATCTTTGGAATAATTTTTCTTGGACCAGAAGAAAACCACGAGACTTGGAGATGAAATCGGGAGATCCGCCATGTGGCCACAAGCCACAGGGGCGTGCCCAGGGGGTAGGGCGCGCCCCTGGCTTGTGGGCCCATGACAGCTCCCCTAACCCTATCTCCCGGCCTATAAATTCACAAATATTCCCTATATACCAGAGAGAGCCACAAAAACACTTTTCCGCCGCTAGGAGCCTCGATTCCTGTGAGCTCCAATCTTGGAGCCTTTTTCGGTAATCTGCCAAAGGGGGATTCGATCATGGAGGGCATCTACATCAACTCCATTGCCCCTCCGATGATGCGCGAGTAGTTCACCACAGACCTTCAGGTCCATAACTAGTAGCTAGATGGCTTCTTCTCTCTCTTTGCTATTCAATACCATGTTCTTCACGATCTTCATGGAGATCTATCCGATGTAATACTCTTTTGCGGTGTGTTTTGTCGAGATCCAGTGAATTGTGGGTTTATGTTCAGATTATCCATGAATATTATTTGAGTCTTTTCTGAATTCTTATATGCATGATTTCATATCTTTGCAAGTCTCTTCAAGTTATTGGTTTGGTTTGGCCAACTAGATTGGTAATTCTTGCAATGGGAGAAGTGCTTAATTTTGGGTTCAATCTTGTGGTGTCCTCGCCCAGTGACATAATAGGGGTAGCGAGGCACATATTGTATTGTTCCTGTCATGGGAGCAATTCTGACATTAGAGAGGGGTAGGATAACGTAGCATGATCTATCTAGATGCAAATGGGTGACACGGTGGTTTTAGCGAGTTCGGGCCTCTCACGGTGGAGATAACAACCCTACGTCTCGTGCTCTAGACAGGCTTTGCTTATTCGTCATGAACATGAGTTACATAGTGTATTTGAGAGGGAGAAAGGAGAACGGATCTCCATGCTTGAGCTAAGTCGTGAGACTAATGGCGAGAGAGCCAAGGGAGAAGAAGCTCTCTTAAGCTATGTGGTGGGGGTGGCTTGTATAGAGTGCACCACCCCCTCCCCTCCTATGTTACAAGATGGGGCATTGATGCCATAATGTCGGCCCACTGCAGAACCTTCTCTAAGCTTCGACTGGCTTGCCGACTGTTGGTCCTAGCATGTCCGAGTGAGTCGTATTGCCGAGTGGTTTGTACTGCCGAGTGGTTGACTGTCATCCAAGTGGATGGAACGTTGCTTGCCGAGTGGATTGTATGAATGTATTTATTTGGACCCACCTGAAATGTGGACCCCATGTTGTTATGATATTTCAACCCTTCATGGGCCTACCTATTTTGTGTATCTCCGATAGTAGCCCCTGAGACTTTGACTGATTGCTGGCGGTCGGTTGGAGTCTACAGAGCTTGTTTAAACTTGATTGTTGTTGTCGGACCTGACCGAGCAAAATGTTTCTTTTATTTCTCTTCTAGTGAGGGCACGCTAAGTGCACCCACTGGGTGTAGTCCCCGAGCTTCTGTCGAACTAGATGAGTCTGGCAGAGGGTTTATGACTTTCAGTGCGGAACTGAACTAAACAGGTGAACTCTGATGCGCTTGGCATAGTAACTTGTTGCAATCTGGAGCTGAATCAGTCGGACAGATCCTTGTGTGCTAGGTACAGTAAATAGATATTACCTGGATCTAGGCCAGTCGAGTAAATCTTCATGTGGTTGGCATGCTGAATGCTTATTGAGTCCGCCTTATACGAGTCCTGGATCATGGTTAAGTCCCCGAGTGTGGATGTTGTCCTCACTCGAAGTAGTTTCTAACTTAGACGAATCAGGTTCGCAGCTAAGACCCCGAGTGTGGATCAAGTCCTCAATCAGAGTAGTTTTAGACTTAGGCAATACGGAATCGCAGCTAAGCCCGTGAATGTCGAGCATGTCCGCACTCGGAGTACTTTTTGACTTAGGTGATACGGAATCGCAGCTAAGCCCCCGAGTGTGGAGCATGTCCGCACTCAGAGTAGTTTTTGACTTTAGGCAATACAGAATCGCAGCTAAGCCCTGAGTGTGGAGCATGTCCGCACTCAGAGTAGTTTTTGACTTAGGCGATACGGAATCGCAGCTAAGCCCCTGAGTGTGGAGCATGTCCGCACTCGGAGTTGTTTTTGACTTAGGCGATACGGAATCGCAGCTAAGCCCCTGAGTGTGGAGCATATCCGCACTCAGAGTTGTTCTTTGTTTAGGCGATACAGAATCGCAGCTAAGCCCCCCGAGTGTGGAGCATGTTTGCACTCGGAGTAGTTTTTGACTTAGGCGATGCGGAATCGCAGCTAAGCCCTTGAGTGTGGAGCATGTCTGCACTCGGAGTAGTTTTTGACTTTAGGCGATGCAGAATCGCAACTAAGCCCCTGAGTGTGGAGCATGTCCGCACTCGGAGTAGTTTTTGACTTAGGCGATACGGAATCGCAGCTAAGCCCCTGAGTGTGGAGCATGTCCGCACTCGGAGTTGTTTTTGACTTAGGCGATACGGAATCGCGGCTAAGCCCGTGAGTGTGGAGCATATCTGCACTCAGAGTTGTTTTTGATTTAGGCGATACGGAATCGCAGCTAAGCCCCCAAGTGTGGAGCATGTTCACACTCGGAGTAGTTTTTGACTTAGGCGATACGGAATCGCAGCTAAGCCCCTGAGTGTGGAGCATGTCCGCACTCGGAGTAGTTTTTGACTTAGGCGATACGGAATCGCAGCTAAGCCCCTGAGTGTGGAGCATGTCCGCACTCGGAGTAGTTTTTGACTTAGGCGATACGGAATCGCAGCTAAGCCCGTGAGTGTGGAGCATGTCCGCACTCGGAGTAGTTTATGACTTAGGCGATACGGAATCGCAGCTAAGCCCCTGGGTGTGGAGCATGTCCGCACTCGGAGTAGTTTTTGACTTAGGCGATACGGAATCGCAGCTAAGCCCCCGAGTGTGGAGCATGTCCGCACTCGGAGTAGTTTTTGACTTAGGCGATACGGAATCGCAGCTAAGCCGTGCGATGGTGCGCGGGGTGGTCGAGTGCTGAAGACGTGTCCATCAGAATGGCGACGCGCGAGGCGATCGAGTGCTGGAGACACATCCGTCATAGTGGAGTTGACCAAGTGACGGCGCACGGGGCGGCCCAGTCGAGCTTGTCATTGAAGAGGAGTCGACCAAGTGATGACGCAAGGGGCGGCCGAGTCGAGCTTGTCGTCGAACAGATAGCCGATCAAGAGACAGCGCACGGGGCAGCCAAGTCCATCATGCCATCGAGGAGGCGTCTGAACAAGTGGAAACACACGAATGATCGTCACGACAACTGAGCCTGAGTAGCGACGAAGATGGTGCACAGATGCGTCGAGTGAACGCGTAACCTGTGTACGAAAAATAGCACAAGCCAACATAAAAAGGTCTTGAAGTAACCTGATATTTGCTGAAATAATTTGTGTAAATAACACCTATAGACACCCGTTGGGTGTGCCAGGTGCTTGTTGGTTCGGGACCGGCAAGGGTCTAACAGAGTGCAAGATCCGACTGAACTCGTTTGAGTACTGGACCCAAAAGAAGCGGAAGTGAAGTGTTCCCACATAAAAATAAACAACCGAGCGCAAAGATACACTAGGTGGCGTGGCCTCCAAGTGAACGTCATGTGTGACTTCCTCGACACTCGGTGATGCGGAAACAACTATTTAATTGAATGCAGCGTATGACGAATGACTTAGCTGTCTGATGGTGCAGGAGCGGTCAGGCAAAGTAGACACGTTCGGCTGAGTGGCGATGCACGGAGCTGCTGAGTGACGAGGACGTGTCTCATCGAGTGGCGATGCGCAGAGCTGCCAAGTGACAATGGAGCGTCCCACTGAATGGTGATGCGCGAAGCTGCCGAGTGATGACGATGCGTCCAGTAGAGTGATGGCTCGCGGAGCTGTCGAGTGACGATGGAGCGTCTGGCTGAATGGCAATGCGCGGAGCTGCCGAGTGATGACGACGCGTCCAGTAGAGTGACGGCGCGCGGAGCTGCCGAGTGACAATGGAGCGTCTGGCTGAATGGCGATGCATGGAGCTGCCGAGTGATGACGACGCGTCCAGTAGAGTGATGGCGCGCGGAGCTACCGAGTGACGATGGAGCGTCTGGCTGAATGGCGATGCGCGAAGCTACCGAGTGAAGACGACGCATCCAGTAGAGTGACGGCGCGCGGAGCTGCCGAGTGACGATGGAGCGTCTGGCTGAATGGTGATGTGCGGAGCTGCCGAGTGATGATGACACGTCCACTAGAGTGAGGGCGCGCGGAACTGCCGAGTGACGATGGAGCGTCTGGCTGAATGGCGATGCATGGAGTTGCCGAGTGATGACAACACGTCCAGTAGAGTGATGGCGCGCGGAGCTACCGAGTGATGATGGAGCGTCTGGCTGAGTGGCGATGCGCGGAGCTACCGAGTGATGATGACGCATCCAGTAGAGTGATGGTGCGCGGAGCTGCCGAGTGACGATGGAGCGTCTGGATGAATGGTGATGCGTGGAGCTGCCAAGTGATGACGACGCGTCCAGCAGAGTGATGGCACGCGGAGCTGCCGAGTGACGATGGAGCGTCTGGCTGAATGGCGATGCGTGGAGCTACCGAGTGATGACGACGCGTCCAGTAGAGTGAAGGCACACAGAGCTGCCGAGTGATGATGGAGCGTCTGGCTGAATGGCGATGCGAGGAGCTGCCGAGTGATGACGACGCGTCTAGTAGAGTGACGGCGTGCGGAGCTGCCGAGTGACGATGGAGCATCTGGCTGAATGGCGATGCGTGGAGCTGCCGAATGACGACGACACGTCCAGTAGAGTGACAGCGCGCGGGGCGGTCGAGTGATGAATACACATCCAGCATAGTGGCGACGCACGGGGCGGTCGAGTGCTGAACAAAATGTCTGTCCGAGTGAGCTGTCGTCTGGACCCAGCGACGGGACAAATGACCCTGCATGTCAGTAGCGAGTGTAGCTACAAGTAGTATATTTTTGCTGAATCAAAACGCCCTTGCATGTTAGCTAGTAAGAACAACCGCAAAATTAATTGCCGGATGGTTGCCTGCGCACATATCAATTACTAGCGGCAAGGTAGTAACGGATGCACTGTTATGGATGCAATAATTAGGAAACGGGCGTGGGAGAGACTCACCAATTGGCCGCTTAATGGGGGGTGGTCAATCAACTCTCCGAACAATTACAAGGCCACGTCTTGTCGTTTCCATTTTTTTGCAGTTAATTGATCGAGGAACTGGTTAACGTTATGCATGCACTTACCAAGGATTGATTCCCTCGATCCCGAACGACCATCGGTCGTGGGACGAGGTTGTTCCATAGGTCGTCATCGCAACACTCCTCCGCCACGGAGATCATAGCCAGTGACCGGCGCTGGAGGAAGGAGCATGTGCGCCCGCGTCACGTCGGGCATGTGCCTCCCCCACGGAGGTCGCCGTCGAGCGGTCGAGGACATGAGGCTGGAGTTGACGACAAGACGAACGACATCGACGGCCATGCGCGAGGGCTCAACGATGTCATTGGAGACGATGCCGGCGGTCGTGCATGACGACGGTGAGGCGGACGAGGCATGGAGGCGCAGTCAGCTGTGCCAAGGCCAGAGTTTCCTGCTTTCACGCCGCTGTTGCTGCTTGGATGGATGTTAGTTTTTCTTTTTCTTGTGATGCATTGCTCGTCGTGAAGATGAACATTACAAACAAATGTGTTAGAACTTAGAACATGGAGATGAAACCAAATAGAGGGCACCCACGGAAATCGAACGACCGCCGGCGATCGAAGAAATAACCATCTGCATCATGGTTCGATAGACGCCATACCCCACGGTGGGCGCCAGATGTCATGGGAGCGATTCTGATATTAGAGAGGGGTAGGATAACGGAGCATGATCTATCGAGATGCAAATGGGTGACACGGTGGTTTTAGCGAGTTCGGGCCTCTCACGGTGGAGATAACAACCCTACGTCTCGTGCTCCGGAGAGGCTTTGCTTATTCGTCATGAACATGAGTTACATAGTGTATTTGAGAGGGAGAAAGGAGAATGAATCTCCATGCCTGAGCTAAGTCTCGAGACTAATGGCGAGAGAGCCAAGGGAGAAGAAGCTCTCTTGAGCTATGTGGTGGGGGTGGCTTATATAGAGTGCGCCACCCCCTCACCTCCTATGTTACAAGATGGGGCATTGATGCCATAATGCCGGCCCACTGCAGAACCTTCTCTAAGCTTCGACTAGCTTGCCGACTGTTGGTCCTAGCATGTCCGAGTGAGTCGTACTGCCGAGTGAGCCGTATTGCCGAGTGGTTTGTACTGCCGAGTGGTTGACTGTCATCCGAGTGGATGGAACGTTGCTTGCCGAGTGGATAGTATGAATGTATTTATTTGGACCCACCTGAAATGTGGACCCCATGTTGTTATGATATTTCGACCCTTCATGGGTCTACCTATTTTGTGTATCCCCGACAGTTGCCATCAAGGATAAAAAAGATGGGTTTTTCATCATATTGCTTGAGTTTATCCCTCTACATCATGTCATCTTACCTAATGCGTTACTCTGTTCTTCATGAAATTAATACTCTAGATGCACGCAGGAGTCGGTCGATGTGTGGAGTAATAGTAGTAGATGCAGAATCATTTCGGTCTACTTGACACGGACATGATGCCTATATGCATAATCATTGCCTTGGATATCCTCATAATTATTCGCTTTTCTATCAATTGCTCGATAGTAATTTGTTCACCCACCGTAATACTTGCCATCATGAGAGAAGCCTATGGGCCCCGGGTCTAGTTTCCATATTATATTTTCAGATCTATAAACCAAAAATACCAAAAATAATTTGCTGCAATTTATTTACCTTTTACTTTCCGTTCTCATTTACATCTATCTCTATCGGATCTAATCTTTGCAAATAACCATGAAGGGATTGACAACACCTTTATAGCATTGGGTGCAAGAGTTTGATTGTTTGTGTAGGTGCATACATTGGTAACTTGCTTGTTCCTCTTACTGGATTGATACCCTGGTTCTCAATAACTGAGGGAAATACTTATCTACTTCACTGCATCACCCTTTCCTCTTCAAGGGAAAACCAACGCAAGCTCAATAGGTAGCAGTACCATCCAAACCAACAACATTCCTGCGGTTTTTTGTTTAATTATTGATGTCTACTATGCAACTTTATTCTTGTAGACTTTGTTGGGCATCCAAGCGCAGAGTTTTGTAGGACAGTAGCAATTTTCCCTCAAGTGGATGACCTAAGGTTTGCCAATATGTGGGACGTGTAGGATGAAGATGGTCTCTCTCCAACCCTGCAACAAATAACAAAGAGTCTCTTGTGTCCCCAACACACCCATCACAATGGTAAATTGTATAGGTGCACTAGTTCAGCGAAGAGATGGTGATACAGGTGTAATATGGATGGTGGATATAGGTTTTTGTAAGCTCAAAATATAAAAACAACAAGGTAACTAATGATAAAAGTGAGCACAAACGGTATTGCAATGCTTAGAAACAAGCCCTAGGGTTCATACTTTCACTAGTGCAAGTTCTTCAACAACACTGGCATGGTTGAATCATATGTAAATCTCTCACATGCGACAAAGAGTTCACTCCAAAGTCACAAATAGAGGAGAACAAATGAAGAAATTATTGTTGGGTACGAAACCACCTCAAAGTTATCTTTTCCGATCAATCGTACGAGTTATCCCTATAAGTGTTACGAATAGCCCTAGAGTTCGTACTAAAATAACACCTTAAGATACACATCAACCAAAACCCTAATGTCACCTAGATACTCCAATGTCACCACAAGTACCCATGGGCTTGATTATACGATATGCATCACACAATTTCAGATTCATCATGTTCAATCCAAAACAAAGAACTTCAAAGATTGCCCCAAAGTTTCTACCGGAGAGTCAAGACGGAAACATGTGCCAACCCCTATGCATAGATTCCCAAGGTCATGAAACCCGCAAGTTGATCACCAAAACATACATCAAGTGAATCAATAGAACATCCCATTGTCACCACGGATATCCCAGCGCAAGACATACATAGGGTGTTCTAAAATCCTTTAAAGACTCAATCCTATAAGAAAACTTCAAAGGGAAAACTCAATTCATCACAAGAAGATAGAGAGGGGAAAACTCCATATGATTCATCTATATTAATAAAGCTCGCGGTACATCAAGATCGTGTCATCTCAAGATCAAGATCAAGAGAGAGAGAGAGATCAAACACATAGCTATTGGTACATACCCTCAGCCCCAAGGGTGAACTACTCCCTCCTTGTCATGGAGACCGCCGGGATGATGAAGATGGCCCCCGGTGATGGTTTCCCTCTCTAGTAGGGTGCCAGAACAGGCTCCCGATTGGTTTTTCATGGCTACAAAGGCTTGCGGCAGTGGAACTCCCGATCTAGGTTTCTTTCTGGGGGTTACGGGATTTATAGGAGTACCTGGCATTGTAATCAAGTCAGGGGGACTTCTGAGGGACACACAAGCCATGGGGAGTGCCCTAGGGGGCGCCCCTAGGCTTGTGGCTGCCTCGGGACTCCTCTCCGGTATCTTTTTGCTCTAGTATTTTGTTAGATTTTCAGCCCATTCCGAGAACTTTTATTTCTGCACACAAAAAATGACACCATGGTAGTTCTACTGAAAACGGCGTTAGTCCGGGTTAGTTCTAATAAAATCATATCAAAATCATATAGAATTATTGTAAACATGGCATGAATACTTCATAAATTATAGATACGTTGGAGACGTATCAGCATCCCTAAGCTTAATCCCTGCTCGTCCTTGAGTAGGTAAATGATAAAAGAAATAATTTATGAAGTGTGAATGCTAGCAAGTGCACAAGTTTGATGAATAATAATTCCAATCACTTTTTCTAGCATCAATATAAATCGTAAACAACAGTTCATCTCATAAAACTTCTCATGATCGAGTAACAAGCTATTCACATGTTAGAGTGTAGACCAAAAAGTTTCTTGAAAACTAACAAACCATATTCCTAGTCACCGAACAATTGCAATTCATCTTATTTTCAGGAAGGGTCTATGTAAGAGCTTTGATTTATCAAATTCCACATACTCAACTATCGTATAGCCTTCCATGATTATTGACATGCAAAGCATGTTTCTAGAACAAATAACATCCATCGAACACAGAGAAAGATAGGGGCTTAATGTTTCGCCTCCCAACTTATTTATCATATAGATAATTGTCAACAGTAATAATTCATGATCAAATATATTTGTATGGATATACATGTCTAGATCATTCCCCAACACATGACGCTTGCCAAGAGAAAAAGGCGAAATATGGGAAGTGGTGAAGATCACCATGACTCTTGCATAAAGGTAAGTACTAGAAAGTAAAATATAGGCCCTTCGCAGAGGGAAGCAGAGGTTGTCATGCACTTATTTTTTGGACCTGCAAACCCTTAATGCAAAGGAACATCACATTGTATTTCCCTTTGTCATAGCAACCTTTATTATGAAGTTCATCGCTTGGTGCCGAAGTTTTGGCTAGTATGAGGTGGAAGCAAGCACCACATGTTGGAGGATCCATAACAATATAACTTCTATACAAATATACCTAAACATAACTCATTAAGTTGTCTTCCTTGTCCAATTTTAACTGAATTGCTCGAGTTTGAAAATAATTAATAAGCTCAAAATCATAGAATATGTCCAAGATAGTATATTTATATGAGGGATCTCTCTTCCTTCAATATTCTTTCATGAATTGTTCAAGTGACCAATGCGGTGTTTGCTAACTTTCAATAAATTTCACCGCCTATACTTATTATGTGTGAAGTCATTACTCCCCATGGGATAAATATACGAAGCATATTTAATTTCAGATTTATGATATTAAATTCATTCAACCATTTACTCATAGGATATAAGTGAAGCACAAGAGTAAACATAAAACTTCTCTCAAAAGATATAAGTGAAGATCAATGAGTAGGTAAACAATCAAGTAGCTATGTTAGGGCTCTCTATCTATCTCAATAAATATTTTCAGATCTGAGTATTTTATTTAAACAAAAAGAAAAAGAAAAATATCACTCCAAGAATAGCACATATCATGTGGACAAATAAAAATTTAGGCTCAACATAGGCTAACCGGTAAATATTGATGAAGAGAGGGTGAATGCGTAGCATCCCCCAGCTTAGATGCTTGAGACTTAGTGAAATATTCACTTGGGGTGCCTTGGGCATCCCCAATCTTGAACTTTTGTATCTCTTTCAATCCTCTCATGTCCCGGTTTCACCTAGGTCTCAAAAACTTCATCCACACAGAAGTCAACAAGAACTCGTGAGATAGGTTAGTACACATAAGAATAAATCAACACTTCATGTACTTCCAAGAAAAGTTGCACAATAATTTTCAAACATCATCTACTTCTTAATATAGTTTCCACAATTTATATCTACCTATATAGGCTATGGAAACTATAGGATAAGTAGATAACAAAACCATGACAGCAATCTGTCCAAACAGAACAATCCATAGAAATCTATTAAACCAGCATACTTATGTAACTCAAAAAATCATGAAAATTTATTACATGATAAATAATTTATATTAAAATACTGTGTAAAAAATTCAAAAACTTTCCACGTTCGAGTAAAATATGAAAATTCAAACACTACAGCAAAAGTTTCTGTTTTTTACACAACACACATCAAACATGCAATGCAAGCATCCTAAGGCAATTCTTGGAACTTTTTATTGAAAAACAAGATTATAAATTACACCTAACAGAATAAAACAAAATAAAATGACACTCCAAGCAAAACTCATATTATGTGACGAATAAAAATATAGCTCCAAGTAAGATATATCGATAGTGTTGAAGACAAAAGAGGGGATGCCTTCCGGGGCATCCCCAAGCTTAGGCGCTTGAGTATTACTTGGATATTATCTTGGGGGTGCCTTGTGCATCCCCAAGCTTAGTTTATTGTCACTCCTTATTCTCCTCATATTGGTGTCTCACCAAAAACTTGAAAACTTCAATCACATAAAACTTAACGGAACTTCGTGAGATGGGTTAGTATAAGAAAGATAAATCATCCACTTAGGTACTGTGAAGACAAGATTCATAATTGTTCCCACATGATACCTACTGTATTATATTATTCTCATAATTTATATAACTTAATATAAGCTATGGGAACACTAAAACAAGCAAACTATGCATGCAAAAAAGAATTTGTCAAAAACAGAACAGTCTGTGAAGATCTGCAGTATAGCCATACTTCCTTGTCTCTAAAAATTCTGAAAAATTAGGAAATCCTGAAGAATTTGTATATAAAGACTGTGTAAAAATTTCCGATAATTACCATGCTTTACTGAAAAACGAAAATTTCTGTACTAGAGTCACAAGTTACTGTTTTGGTTCAACATCAATTCTACTCATCTTGTGAGTCATCCCAAAGGCTTTACTTGGCACTTTATTGAAATAAAAGACACAGAAAATGGATACTACAGTATCTTATGCATGTGAACACACAAATATAGAAAGTAAAAGTGTTGGTTTGTCTCCCAACAAGCGCTTTTCTTTAATGCCTTTTAGCTAGGCATGATTATTTCAATGATGCTCACATAGGAATAATAATTTAAACATGCAAAAGAGCATCATGAATCTCATGACCAGCACATTTAAGTCTAGCCCACTTCCTATGCATAGAGGTTTTGTGATCAAACAATTTATGGGAACAAGAATCATCTAGCATAGGAAGGCAAAACAAGTGCAACTTCAAAACTTTGAACACATAGAGAGAAAACTTGATATTATTGCAATTCCTAGAAGCATATGTTCCTCCCTCGTAATAGTTTTCAATAGCATCATGAAGGACTTCCACAATATAACCAACGCATAAAGCATTATCTTCATGATCCACAAGCATAGAAATTTTTTCACTCTCCACATAAGCAATTTTCTTTTCATTCATAATAGTGGGAGCAAACTCAACAAAATAACTATCATGAAATACTTGATTGACATAACCACATTGAATATTATAATCATGATAACAAGTTTCATGGTTGTCATTACTCTTTATAGTATACATGTCATCAGAATAATCATCATATACAGGAGGCATGTCGTCATCATAATAGTTTTGCTCATCAAAACTTGGGGGGCTAAAAATATCATATTCATAAAACATAGCACCCCAAGCTTGTGGCTTTGCATATCATTAACATCATGAATATTCAAAGAATTCATACTAACAATATTGAAATCATGCTCATCATTAAAAGATTTAGTGCCAAACATTTTAATAACTTCTTCTTATAACACTCGAGCACAATTTTCCTTTCCATCATTTTCACGAAAGACGTTAAAAAGATGAAGCAAAAAGATACGAGAGAGGAGTCCCGAGGCAGCCACAAGCCTAGGGGGCACCCCCTAGGGTGCTCCCCCTGGCTTGTGGGTCCCTCGGGAGTCCCCCTGACTTGATTCCAATGCCAAGTACTCCTATAAATCCCGTAACCCCCAAAAGGAAACCTAGATCAGGAGTTCCACCCCCGTAAGCCTCTATAGACACGAAAAACCAATCGGGAGCCCGTTCCGGCACCCTGACGGAGGGGGAAACCATCACCGGGGGCTATCTTCATCACCTCGGCGGTCTCCATGACGAGGAGGGAGTAGTTCACCCTCGGGGATGAGGGTATGTACCAGTAGCTATGTGTTTGATCTCTCTCTCTCTCTCTCTCTCTCTCTCGTGTTCTTGAGATGGCACGATCTTGATGTACCACGAGCTTTATTGATATAGATTGAATCATATGGAGTTTTCCCCTATCTATCTTCTTGTGGTGAATTGAGTTTTTCCTTTGAAGTTTTCTTATCGGATTGAGTCTTTAAGGATTTGAGAACACTTGGTCTATGTCTTGCGATGGGATATCTGTGGTGACAATGGGATGTTCTATTGATCCACTTGATGTATGTTTTGGTGATCAACTTGCGGGTTCCATGACCTTGGGAATCTATGCATAGGGGTTGGCACACATTCTTATCTTGATGTTCCGGTAGAAACTTTGGGGCACTCTTTGAAGTTCTTTGTGTTGGATTAATGAATGTGGAATTATGTGATGCATATCGTATAATCAAGCCCACGGGTACTTGTGGTGACATTGGAGTATCTAGGTGACATAAGGGTTTTGGTTGACGTGTATCTTAAGGTGTTATCTTAGTACGGACTCTAGGGTTGTTCGTGACACTTATAGGGATAGCTCATAAGATTGATCAGAAAAGATAACTTTGAGGTGGTTTCGTACCCTACAATAATTTCTATGTTTGTTCTCCGCTATTTGTAACTTTGGAGTGAACTCTTGGTCGGACGTGAGGGATTTACATATGATTCAACTATGTTACTATTGTTGAGATAACTTGCACTAGTGAAAGTATGGACCATGGGCCTTGTTTCCAAGCATTTATACAACGTTTTGCTCGTCGTTTACTATTTGTTACCTTGTTGTTTTTATATTTTCAGATTACAAGAAACTATATCTACCATCCATATTGCACTTGTATCACCATCTCTTCGCCGAACTAGTGCACCTATACAATTTACCATTGTATTGGGTGTGTTGGGGACACAAGAGACTCTTAGGAAGAGCAAACGCAATTGGTGACACGATGATTTTTCCCGTGGTTCCGATAGGTGGTGCTATCGTACATCCACGTTCATGGAGTCTTCAACCCACGGAGGGTGATGGTCGCAAGAGTCCACGGAGGGCTCTACCCACGAAGGGTTCCACGAAGAAGCAACCTTGACTATACCATGACGGCCTACGTCCACGGATGACTAGCCTTACTCGAGGTAGATCTTCATGAAGTAGGCAATCTCCTTGCCCTTACAAACTTCTTGGTTCACTCCACAACACAAAGTAGGAGGCTCCCAAGCGACACCTAACCAATCTAGGAGGCACCACCCTCCAAAAGGTAATAGGCTCGGTAATGTCGATGAACTCCTTGCTCTTGTGCTTCAAGATGATAGAGTCGTCAACACACAATCACTCTCTCACAGATATGGCTTGGTAAAAGAGATGTGATTGGTGGAAAGCAACTTGGGGAGTCTAGAAATCAAGGTCCATATGGTTGGAGTGGAAGATCTTGACCTCAACACAAGGGTAGGTGGTTCTCTCTCAGAAAAACTGATAGGGTAGGTATGGAATGGTTCTGAGTGCTTCTCTATCGAGTAGGTGGTGGTGGAGGGGTATATATAGGCATCCCCAAAAATCCAACCGTTACACACAAAATGATCAACTTGGTGACACCGATGAGTTAATCTCGATGGTACCGAAGTGACCAAAAGGTGGCAACTTTTGAATCTCGGTGAGACCGATATAGGAAACTCGGTTGCACCGATAAGGTGACCAACGGTCAGATGCTAAATATCGGTGACGCCGAATCGACACTCTCGAAGGGACCGAAACTGTGAACTTGCATAACAGAAAGTTTGTAGCCCAACTCGGTGGCACCGAATGCAGTATCGACTGCATCAAAAAGCTAGGGTTTGGCTGAGTCTTTCTGGGGTTTGGAATCGGTGGCACCGAACGTAGAATGTTGCTTGCACCGATTTTGAGTGTTTGGCTTTGGACAAACTTTGGTGGGAGAGTTTGTGGGTGTCTTTGGTGACTATCACTTGTGCACGTATGAACATTTTGTTCACCAACAAAACCTTACCCTCTTTTAATAGTATTGGCTTTCCTATGTACTCAAAGTGATTTCTCACAAATATAAAATGTAGAGTCCTCTTGCTTGAAGCTTTCCCAACCTATTTCCTTGCATATGGGGGTATTCCACAATCTCCTCAATCCTTTTGCCAATCCTATCATTGAACATATCCTGAAATATACTTGGTGGAAATATTAGTTCAATGGCTTATATGTTGTTATAAATTACCAAAACCACCAAGGGAGCAGATGTGCTTTCAGTAAGGCATCTTGTTTCTTATGAGCAGGAAAACATTTTTCACAGAAGTAGTAAATCATATCCCGGGGACTATGCACACAACCAGGAGTAAGAGTATTGTACCATATCTTAGCATCACCCTTTAATGAGAATGGAAATAATTTGAGAATATAGTACTAGCGAATCTTCTCATCATGAGCAAATAGGGTGGTGCTGCTTCTCGAACATGCGTTGGTTTTCGTGAAGAGGAACGAGTGATGCATCAAAGTAGATAAGTATTTCCCTTAGTTGTTAAGAACCAAGGTATCAATCCAGTAGGAGATACAAGCAAGTCCCCAATAGATGCACCTACACAATGAATCAACCACTTGCACCCAACGCTATAAAGGGGTTGTCAATCCCTTCACGGTTACTTGCAAGGATGAGATCTGATAGAGATAGATAGAATAGATTACTTGAACGAAAAGTAAAACAAAAGGTAAAAAATAATGCAGCAAGGTGTTTTTGGTATTTTTGGTTTTAGATCTGAAAGTATAAGATGGAAAATAGACCCGTGGGGGCATAGGTTTCACTAGAGGCTTCTCTCATGATGGCAAGTATTACGGTGGGTGAACAAATTACTATCAAGCAATTGATAGAAAAGCGAATAATTATGAAGATATCCAAGGCAATGATTATGCATATAGGCATCACGTCCATGTCAAGTAGACCGAAATGATTCTGCATCTACTACTATTACTCCACACATCGACCGACTCCTGCCTGAATCTAGATTTAAGTTCATGAAGAACAGAGTAACGCATTATGTAAGATGACATGATGTAGAGGGATAACCTCAAGCAATATGATGAAAACCCCATCTTTTTATCCTCGATGGCAACAATACAATATGTGCCTCGCTACCCCTACTTTGTCACTGGGTGAGGACACCGCAAGATTGAACCCAAAACTAAGCACTTCTCCTATTGCAAGAATTACCAATCTAGTTGGCCAAACCAAACCAATAACTCAAAGAGACTTGCAAAGATATGAAATCATGCATATAAGAATTCATAAAAGACTCAAATAATATTCATAGATAATCTGAACATAAACCCACCATTCATCGGATCTCGACAAACACACCGCAAAAGAGTATTACATCGGATAGATCTCCATGAAGATCATGAAGAACATGGTATTGAAGAGCAAAGAGAGACAAGAAGCCATCTAGCTACTAGCTATGGACCCAAAGGTCTGTGGTGAACTACTCGCGCATCATCAGAGGGGCAATGGAGTTGATGTAGATGCCCTCCATGATCAAATCCCCCTCCGACAGATTATCGGAAAAGGCTGCAAGATTGGATCTCATGGGAACCGAGGCTCCTGGCGGCGGAAAAGTGTTTAATTCCTGCTCGTCCTTGAGTAGGTAAATGATAAAAACAATTATTTTGATGTGGAATGCTACCTAACATATTTATGCATGTAATATTCTTTATTGTGTCATGAATATTCAGATCCGTAAGATTCAAAACAATAGTCTAATATTGACATAAAAAGGGTAATACTTTGAGCACACCAACAAGGCAATCTTGTCCTTTCGAAATAACATGGCCTTAGAAAGTTATCACTACAAAATCATATGGTTTGGCTATGCTCCATCTTCCCCACACAAAGTGTCTAAATCATGCACAACCCCGATGAACAAGTAAGGCAATTGTTTCACACTTTTGCTGTTCTCAAACCTTTTCAACTCTCACGCAATACATGAGCGTGAGCCATGGATATAGCACTATAGGTGGAATAGAATATGGAGGAGGTGCAAGGAAAAAGGGAGAAGATAGTCTCACATCAACTAGGCGTATCAACGGGCTATGGAGATGCCCATCGATAGATATCAATGTGAGTGAGTAGGGATTGCCATGCAACAAATGCACTTAGAGCTATAGGTGTATGAAAGCTCAAAAAGAAAACTAAGTGGTCGTGCAAGATGAATATTCACTAGTTATATGAAAGTGACAAAATAGGAGACTCCCTATAATGAAGACCATGGTGCTACTTTGAAGCACAAGCATGGAAAAAGATAGTAGCAATTGTCCCTTCTCTCTTTCTCTCATTTTTTATTTTGGTGGGTATCTTTGGCCTCTCTTTTTTTATTTGGGCTTCGGGCTTCGCTGGCCTCTTTTATTTTTTGTAAAGTCCGGATACTCATCCCAACTTGTGAGGGAGTCATGGCTTCCATCATCCTTTTCTCACATGGGACAATGCTCTATTAATGAAAATCATCACACTTTTATTTACTTACAACTCGATACCTAAAACAAAATATGACTCTATATGCAAGATGAAGTGATGGTGCATGTCATGAAAAACTGAACGGTGGAAGTTGCATGGCAATATATCTTGGAATGGCTATGGAAATGCCATAATAGGTAGATATGGTGTCTGTTTTGAGGAAAGTATATGGTGGTTGTTTTGAGGAAGGAGGATTTGATGTACCGACGAAATTTGTGTGGTACTAGAGAGGCTAGCAAAGGTGGAAGGGTGAGAGTGCGTATAATCCATGGACTCGACATTAGTCATAAGAACTCACATACATATTGCAAAAGTCTATTAGTTATCAAACAAAGCATTGGACACATGCTCCTAGGGGAGAGGTTGGTAGGAGTTAACCATCGCGCGCTCCCGACCGTCACACAAAGGTTGACAATCATTAAACAAATCATGCTTTGACTTTGTTACATAACGGTTCACCATACGTGCATGCTACGAGAATCACAAACTTTAACACAAGTATCTCTTCCAATTCACGACTACTCGCTAGCATGACTCTCATATTACCATCTCTATTATCTCAAAACTGTATGCAAGGAATCAAACTTCTCATAGTATTCAATGCACTTAATATGAAAGTTTTTATTATATCCCTCTTGGATGCCCATTATATTAGCACTAAATTCATAACCTAAACAAATTACCATGTTGTTTTAAGAAACTCTCGGAATTATATAAGTGAAGTATGAGAGTTCAATAATTTCTATAAAATATAACACCATCATGCTCTAAAAAGATATAAGTGAAGCAGTAGAGCAACATTGCCTAGCTCAAAAGATATAAGTGAAGCACATAGAGTATTCTAATAAATTCACGATTAAGCATGTCTCTCTCAAAAGATGTGTGCAGCAAGGATGATTGTGGCAAACTAAAAAGCAAAGACTCATATCATACAAGACGCTCCAAGCAAAACACATATCATGTGGTGAATAAAAATATAGCCTCAAGTAAATTTACCGATGGATTGAAGACGAAAGAGGGGATGCGTTCCGGGGCATCACCAAGCTTAGGCTTTTTGGTATCCTTGAATATGTATTGGGGTTCCTTGGGCATCCCCAAGCTTAGGCTATTGCCACTCCTTATTCCACGCTCCATCAAATCTTCACCCAAAACTTGAAAACTTCACAACACAAAACTCAACAGAAAACTCATGAGATCCGTTGGTATAAGAAAAATAAATCACCACTTTAGGTACTGTTGTGAAATAATTATTTACTTATATTTGTATAATACCTACTATATTATAACTTCTCCATGGTTCATACCCCCGATACAACCCATAGATACATGAAAATAAGCAAACAACACAAAGAAAATAGAATGTGTCAAAAATACATCAGTCTGTAGCAATCTGTAGACTTTGAATATTTTGGTAACTCTAAAAATTCTGAAAACTTCGGAAAATAAGGGAAATTTGTATATCAATCTTGTGTAAAAATTTCAGATCAAAAGCACGTTCCAGTGAATTTATAAAAATTCTGGACTGAGCGCAAAAGTTTCTATTTTTCAGCAAAATCAAATTGCAAACATCGTAGACCATCCCAAAGGTCCTACTTGGATCAAACACTAATTTAAACAAGAAAACACAATTATTACAGAAGTAATAATGTGCAAAACACACCAAAACAGAAACAAAAACAGAAAGCAATAGTAAAATTGGGTTGCCTCCCAACAAGCGCTATTGTTTAATGCCCCTATCTAGGCAAAACGCAATAGATCTAGGTATTGTCATCTTTGGTATGAAATTCCTCAATTGAATGCTTGAGAACCCTAGGAGGTTCTTTGGTTTTATCAATAATCATACTCCTAGGCAAAAAGTCAAGAAATTCTCTTGTAGCAATCGGTTCCCAAACAATATTGATAACGTTAGGGTGAACACTTATCATCTTAAGATCTTCGTCCCCTTACTAGAGGATTCACCCTTATTCTTGGGAACGTAAACTAACTTGGCATCCTTAGAAAGAGGAGATTTTGGAGTGGTTGGAACAGCGGCAAAAGCACAACCCAAGTTGGTAATAATGTCCTCTAGCTTTCCTATTCTAGAGGAATCTTGGTCCAATTTTTCATTAACTATGGGTTCCTTTTCCCTTAGGTTTTTTAGAGTTACTCCTACCTTAGATCCATATTGAGTGATATGATTATGGATCTTTTTATCCAAGTTTTCAATGAGCTCTATAGTAGCAACTTTATTTTCAAGGATATCTAGCCTTCGCATAACATGTTCCAAAGTTAAGATTGTTTCATTAACCATGAGCGGCGGTGAACCTACCAAATTTGTCATAGCATTATAAGAATCAAAGGTATTGTTTCCCAAGAAATTCCCTCCCATAATGGTATCCAAAACATATCTATTCCAAGGAGAAACACCCACATAAAAATTGCGAAGGAGAATGGTAGTAGATTGCTTATGAATAGATCTATTTTGAGCATTGCAAATTCTATACCAAGCATCCTTTAAGTTTTCTCCCTCCCTTTGCTTAAAATTAAGAACTTCATTCTCGGGAGTAATAGCAATAGTAGCAAGGCTAGCCATGAGTTTGAGCGATCTAACACACAAGCAAGCAAAAAGCAAACGAAAAGACGAACGGAAGAAGGGCGAATAAAAAGGAAAATCTTTTTGGAAAATCATTTTAGAAGTGGGGGAGAGGAAAACGAGAGGCAAATGGAATATAATGTAAATGCAAGAGATGAGTTTGTGATGGGTACTTGGTAGGCTTGATGTAGATCTCCCCGGCAACGGCGCCATAAATCCTTCTTGCTACTTCTCGAGCATGCATTGGTTTTCCGTGAAGAGGAACGGGTGATGCAGCAAAGTAGATAAGTATTTCCCTCAGTTGTTGAGAACCAAGGTATCAATCCAGTAGGATATACAAGCAAGTCCCCAATAGATGCACCTACACAAAGAATCAAATACTTGCACCCAACGCTATAAAGGGGTTGTCAATCCCTTCACGGTTACTTGCAAGGATGAGATCTGATAGAGATAGATAGAATAGATTGCTTGAACGGAAAGTAAAATAAAAGGTAAAAATAATGCAGCAAGGTATTTTTGGTATTTTTGGTTTTAGATCTGAAAGTATAAGATGGAAAATAGACCCGGGGGCCATAGGTTTCACTAGAGGCTTCTCTCATGATGGCAAGTATTACGGTGGGTGAACAAATTACTGTCAAGCAATTGATAGAAAAGCAAATAATTATGAAGATATCCAAGGCAGTGATTATGCATATAGGCATCACGTCCGTGTCAAGTAGACCAAAACGATTCTGCATCTACTACTATTACTCCACACATCGCCCGACTCTTGCCTGCATCTAGAGTATTAAGTTCATGAAGAATAGAGTAACACATTAGGTAAGATGACATGATGTAGAGGGATAAAATCAAGCAATATGATGAAAACCCCATCTTTTTATTCTCGATGGCAACAATACAATATGTGCCTCGCTACCCCTACTTTGTCACTGGCTGAGGACACCGCAAGATCGAACCCAAAACTAAGCACTTCTCATATTGCAAGAATTACCAATCTAGTTGGCCAAACCAAACCAATAACTTGAAGAGACTTGCAAAGATATGAAATCATGCATATAAGAATTCAGAAAAGACGCAAATAATATTCATAGATAATCTGAACATAAACCCACAATTCATCAGATCTCGACAAGCACACCGCAAAAGAGTATTACATGGGATAGATCTCCATGAAGATCATGAAGAACATGGTATTGAAGAGCAAAGAGAGAGAAGAAGCCATCTAGCTACTAGCTATGGACCTAAAGGTCTGTGGTGAACTACTCATGCATCATCGGCGGGGGGGGGGGGGGGGGCAATGGAGTTGATGTAGATGCCCTCTGTGATCGAACCCCCTCCGGTAGATTACCAGAAAAGGCTCCAAGATTGGATCTCATGGGAACCGAAGCTCCTGGCGGCGGAAAAGTGTTTTTTTGACTCTCTCTGGTATACAGGGAATATTTGTGAATTTATAGATCAAGAAATAGGGTTAGTGGAGATGTCGTGGGCCCACAAGCCAGGGGGCACCACCCTAGGGCACGCCCCTTTGGCTTGTGGCCACACGGCGACTCTCCTGACTTCATCTCCAAGTCTTCTGGGTTGCTTCTGGTCCAAGAAAAACTACTCCGAAGATTTAATTCCGTTTGGACTCCGTTTAATATTCCTTATCTGCAATACTCAAAAACAAGGAAAAAACAGAAACTAGCACTAGGCTCTAGATTAATAGGTTAGTACCAAAAATAATATAAAATAGAATATTAATGCATATAAAACATCCAAAAAAGATAATATAATAGCATGGAACAATCAAAATATTATAGATACGTTGGAGATGTATCAGGTGGCTATATCATTCAGCTTAGTAAGATGTGCTACCATAGTTTCAGTTTCATAGCCACGAAAAGGATCAGATTCAACCAAAGTAGTTAACTTAGGGTCAACAAAGAATTCATAATCCTTATCGATAACAAAGATAGGTGAAGTAGCAAACTTAGGATCACATTTCATCTTAGCATTCAATTTTTTTCCTTATATTTGCATAATAGCTTCTTAAGAACATCTCTATCCTTACAAGCAAGAATCTCTGTAGCTATTTCTCCACCCAAAGCATAACCTTCAGGTATCTTAGGCATTTCAAATCTAGGAGAGCTAGGCCTATTAGGTGTTTCATATTCATCAGTTTCAATGATTTCATTCTTTCTAGCTCTAGCAATTTGTTCATCAAGAAATTCACCTAATGGCACAAATTCATAGCAGAAGTAGCATCATCAATATCAAGATTAATAGCATGTGGTGGTGTTGCAAACTTACTCATAATAGAAGGTGAATCAAGTGTGAAGCTAGATGGTAGTTCCTTACCTCCCCTCGTAGTATTGGAAAAAATATCGGTTTTAGTATCCTTCAGATTCTTCATAGTGATCAACTGATATAAATCCCAAATGACTCAACAAATATAGCTATGCTCCCCGGCAACGATGCCAGAAAAAGGTCTTGATAACCCACAAGTATAGGGGATCGCAACTGTTTTCGAGGGTAGAGTATTCAACCCAAATTTATAGATTTGACACAAGGGGAGCCAAAGAATATTTGAGACTATTAGCAGTTGAGTTGTCAATTCAACCACACCTGGAGATAAATATCTGCAGCAAAGTGATCAGTAGCAGAGTAATATGATAGTTTGATAGTAGTAGTAGTAGTAGTAACAGTAATAGTGGTGATTTTGTAGCAAGTGTAATAGCAACATCAATAGTAGTAGCTTAGCCAGAACAATAAGTGGAAAACTCTTAGGCACTGGATTGGTGTATTCGTTGGATGATATTCATCATATAACAGTCATAACCTAGGGTGACATAGAACTAGCTCCAGTTCGTCAATGTAATGTAGGCATGTATTCCGTATATAGTCATACGTGTTTATGGAAAAGAACTTGCATGCCATCTTTTGTCCTACCCTCCCGTGGCAGCGGGTTCCATAAGGCAACTAAGGGATATTAATGCATCATTTTAATAGAGAACCAGAACATAGCATTAACACTTAGTGAATACATGAACTCCTCAAACTACGGTCATCACTGCGAAGTATCCCAAATATTGTCATTATGGGGTTAATGGATCATAACACGTAATAGGTGCATATGACTAGGCAAGATTGAATGAAGAACATAGATATAATGTTGATAACATAAACGGTTCAGATCTGAAATCATGGCACTCAGGCCCTATTGACAAGCATTAAGCATGGCAAAGTCACAACAACATCAATCTTAGAACATAGTGGATACTAGGGATCAAGCCCTCACAAAACTAACTCGATTACATGATGAATCTCAACTCCTCATCGAGCAGCAAACCTATGAAGGAATTACTCACTCCTGGTGGGGAGCATCGTCGAATTAGCGATGGAGAAGGTTTGATGATGACGAAGACCAAAGATTCCCCTCTCCGGAGCCCCAAACGGACTCTAGATCTGGCTTCCAGATGAAGAACAAGAGGTGGCGGTGGCTCCGTATTGTGAAACGCAATGAAACTTTCTCTATGAGTTTTTCTCTCGAAATTTAGGAATTTATAGCGCTCGAATTAGGGTAGGAGGGCCCACGAGGTGGGCATGCTCCACCAGGCCGCACCAGGGGGGTTTGGCGCCCCCTGGTGGAGGGTGGCCACCTTGCCCCCCTCTCTGATGGCTTATGGCTCCAAATTCCTCATATATTCAAAAATAATTCACCAATTTTTTTATTCCATTCCAAGAACTTTTATTTCTGCACAAAAAACAACACCATGGTAGTTTTGCTGAAAACAACGTTAGTCCGGGTTAGTTTCATTCAAATCATGCAAATTAGAGTACAAAACAAGAGCAAACGTGTTAGGAAAAGTAGATACGTTGGAGACGTATCAGACCTTCTCACCCATAGTGATGCTTAAGTCCATCAGAATCATGCTAGCAATAGCTGCCTTTTTCGATTATGAAATTTGGCACATGAATGTCAAAACAACGTTCCTTAACGGTTTCCTTCAGGAAGAGTTGTATATGATGCAACCAGAAGGTTTTGTCGATCCAGAGAATGCTGACAACAAACTCCAACGATCCATTTATGGGCGAGTGCAAACTTCTCGAAGTTGGAATCTTTGCTTTGATGAGGTGATCAAGGCGTTTGGGTTTATACAAGTTTACAGAGAAGCTTGTGTTTAAAAGAAAGTGAGTGAGAGCTCCATAGCAATTGTAATATTACATGTGGATGACATATTGCTGATTGGAAACAATATAGAATTTTTGGAAAGCGTGAAGGAATATGTGAACAAGAGTTTTTCAATGAAGGGCCCAGGAGAAGCTGCTTTCATATTAGGCATCAAGATCTATAGAGATAGATCGAGACATTTAATAGGACTTTCACAGAGCACATACTTGACAAAGTTTTGAAAAAGTTCAAAATGGATCAGTCCAAGAAGGGGTTCTTTCCTGTATTGCAAGGTGTGAAGTTGAGTAAGACCCAATGCCCAGTGACTATAGAGGATAGAGAAAAGATGAGTGTCATCCTCTATGCTTCTGCGATAGGCTCTATCATGTATGAAATGTTGTGCACAAGACCACATGTCAGCCTTGCCATAAGAATAGCCGGAAGGTTTCAAAGTGATCCAGGAATGGAACACTGGACGATGGTCAAGAATATCCTTAAGTGCCTAAAAAGGACTAAGGAAATATTTCTCGTTTATGGAGGTGATCAAGAGCTCGTCATAAAGGGTCACGTCGATGCAAGATTTGGCACTGATCAGGATAACTCTAAGTCTCAGACCGGATACATATATATTCTCAATGGGGGAGCGGTAAGCTGGTGCAGTTCCAAGCAACGTGTGGTAGTTGATTCTACTTGCGAAGTGGAGTACATAGATGCTTGGGAGGCAGCAAAGAAAGGTGTCTGAATGAATGAGTTCATGACATATCTTGGAGTAGTTCCCAATGCACTGGACGCAATGACTGTGTTCTGTGACAACACTGGTGTCATTGCTCTGGCCAAGGAACCAAGGTTTCATAAGAGGACCAGACACATAAAGCGACGCTTCAATTCCATCTGTTATTACATAAAGGAGGAGGACATAAAAATTTGCAAAGTACACACGAATTTGAATGTCGCAGACCCATTGACTAAACCTCTTCCACAGGCTAAACATGATCAACACCATAACTGTATGAGTGTTAGATTCATTATAATGTAAATCACATAGCGATGTGAGCTAGATTATTGACTCTAGCGCAAGTGGGAGACTGTTGGAAATATGCCCTAGAGGCAATAATAAAATGGTTATTATTATATTTCCTTGTTCATGATAATCGTTTATTAGCCATGCTATAATTTTATTGATTGGAAACTCATGTACATGTGTGGGTACATAGACAACACCGTGTCCCTAGTGAGGCTCTGATGGACTAGCTCGTTGATCAAAGATGGTAGAGGTTTCCTGGCCATGGACATGAGTTTTCATTTGATAACGGAATCACATCATTGGGAGAATGATGTGATAGACAAGACCCAAAACAATGAAGGTAGCATATGATCGTGTCAGTTTATTGCTATTGTTTTCTGCATGTCAAGTATTTGTTCCTATGACCATGAGATCATGCAATTCATTGACATCGGAGGAGTACCTTGTGTGTATCAAACGTCTTGACGTAATTGGGTGACTATAAAGGTGCTCATACCACGTATCTCCGAGGGTGTCTGTTGAGTTGGCATGGATCAAGACTGGGATTTGTTACTCCGTGTGATGAAGAGGTATCTCAGGGCCCACTCGGTAATACAATATCATAATGAGATTGCAAGCAAAGTGACTAAAGAGTTAGCCACATGATCTTGTATTGCAGAATGAGTAAAGAGACTTGCTGGTAACAAGACTGAACTAGGTATGGAGATACCGATGATCGAATCTCGGGCAAGTAATATAACGAAGAACAAAGGGAACTAGGTACGTGATTAACTGAATCCTTGACATCGTGGTTCGACCGATAAAGATATTCGTAGAATATGTAGGAACCAATATGGGCATCCAGGTCACACTATTGGTTATTGACCGTAGAGGTGTCTCGGTCATGTCTACATAGTTCTCAAACCCGCAGGGTCTACACACTTAATGTTTGGTGACGGTTTGGTATTGTTGAGTTATATATGTTGGTGACCAAAGGTTGTTCAGAGTCCCGAATAAGATCCCGGACATCACGAGGAGTTCCAGAATGGTCTAGAGGTAAAGATTTATACATAGGAACGTGGTATTCTTGTTCTGGAAAGGTTTAGGGTGTTTTCAGTATTTTACCGGGAGTGCCGAAAGGGTTCCGGGTGTCCATCGGGAGGGGCCCACCCATCCCAGAGGGCCACATGGGCCTAAGAGGTGGCGCACTAGCCCTTGGTGGGCTGGGCAGCCAGCCCCTAAACGCATATGCGCCAAGGAGTGGAGGGTAGGAGGAGTCCTGGAGGAGAGGGACTCCTCCCTAGGCGCCCCACCTACCTTGTGGGAGGTGGATACCTCCCTCTCGTGCCGGCCAAGGCCCTAGGGGAAACCCTAGGGCGCCTCCACCTACTCCCCTCCTCCTACATATGGTGGAGGAAAGAGAGAGTAGCCGCACCTGAAAAGCCACGTGCTGCCTCTCTCTCCCTCTAGATCGTTTCTCCTCTAGATTGGTTCTATAGTGCACGGCAAAGCCCTGCCGGATCAGCTCCACCACCACCGCCACCATGCCCCCGTGCTGCCAGAGAACTCATCTACCTCTTCGCCCTCGCTCGCTGGATCAAGAAGGCGGAGATGTCATCGAGCTGTACGTGTGCTGAATGCGGAGGTGCCGTCCATTCGGCACTAGATACTGATTGGATCGCGAGACAGCTTGAGATTTAGATTGCAAAGACGTTTGACTACATCAACCGCGTTTCTCACGCTTCCCGCTTAGCGATCTACAAGGGTATGCAGATCTAATCTCTCCTCTCGTAGATGTTCATCTCCTAGATTCATCTTGGTGAAGCGTAAAATTTTTTTTGTTTCCCATGCAACGTTCCCCAACACGTAGTTCCTCATGCCATGCTAAGTAGTTAGGAGTGGATACTGTTGTATCTTGTGTATCGACATGTATTAAAATGATTATGATGTAGTATGTGTTGGGGAACGTTGCATGGGAAACAAAAATTTCCTACAAACACGCAGATCTATCCATGGTGATGAGCATCTACGAGAGGGAGAGTGGATCTACGTATCCTTGTAGATCGCTTAGCGGGAAGCGTTAAGAAACGCGGTTGGTGTAGTCGAACATCTTCGCGACCCAAATCGCCGAGAGTCCCGCGATCACATCACGATCCGTCCCGCGATCCAATCATGATCCGTCCCGCAAACTCATCACGATCCGTCCCGCGATCTCATCACGATCCGTCCCGCGATCTCATCACGATCCGTCCCGCGATCTCATCACGATCCGTGCCGTGAACTCATCATGATCCGTCCCGCGAACTCATCATGATCCGTCCCGCGAACTCATCGTGAACCGTCTCGCGATCTTGATCATGGTCCTTCCGATCTAGCGCCGAACGGACGACACCTCCGCGTTCAGCACATGTGTAGCTTGATGTGATGGGGAACGTTGCATGGGAAACAAAAAAATTCCTACGCACACGCAGATCTATCCATGGTGATGAGCATCTACAAGAGGGAGAGTGGATCTACATACCCTTGTAGATCGCTATGCGGGAAGCGTTAAGAAACGCGGTTGGTGTAGTCGAACATCTTCGCGATCCAAATCGCCGAGCGTCCCGCGATCTCATCACGATCCGTCCCGCGATCCAATCATGATCCGTCCCGCAAACTCATCACGATCCGTCCCGCGATCTCATCACGATCCGTCTCGCGATCTTGATCACGGTCCTTCCGATCTAGCGCCGAGCGAACGACACATCCGCGTTCAGCACACGTACAGCTCGATGACGATCTCCACCTTCTTGATCCAGCAAGAGAGAGCGGAGAGGTAGAAGAGTTCTCCGGCAGCATGACGGCGCTGCGGAGATGGTGGTGGAGCTATTCCGGCAGGGCTTCGCCTAAGTACCGCCGAACTAGTCTAGTCTAGAGGAACTTGATCTAGAAGTAGGGTTTAGACGTGGCTGAAAATCCTTGTAAAAAAACCCTAAAACCACTCATATATATAGGAGGAGGGGAGAGGAGATTGCGCCCAAAAGGAGGGCTCTCCTTTGGTTTGGCCGAAACTAGTGGGGAGGAGTCCTCCTCCTAGTAGGACTCCTCCTCCCAGAAGAGAGGTGGAGTTTGGGGAGGTTTCCACCCCAATTCGGTTTGCCTCCCTTTCCTCCTGTGCATAGGCCTCCTTCGCCGACCCAACTGGCCCACTATGGGCTGGTGGGTTGCCACATAGGCCCATGGGGTGGGTTGGCCCCACTGGTGGGCCCCCGGGACCCATTCGTCACTCCCGGTACACTACCGAAAGTGCCCGAAACTTTCCAGAGTCCAAACACCACCTTCCTATATATCAATCTTCGTATCCGGACCATTCCGGAACTCCTCGTGACGTCCGGGATCTCATCCAGGATTCCGAACAACCTTCGGTTACCACCATACATAACTCTACACTACCGAAACGTCACCAAACCTTAAGTGTGCAGACCCTGCGGGTTCAAGAACTATGTAGACATGACCGAGGCACCTCTACGGTCAATAACCAATGGCGGGACCTGGATGTACACATTGGTTCCTACATATTCTACGAAGATCTTTATCGGTCGAACCTCTATGTCAAGGATTCAGTCAATCTCGTATAATGTTCCCTTTGTTCTTCGGTATGTTACTTGCCCGAGATTCGATCGTCAGTATCTCCATACCTAGTTCAACCTCGTTACTAACAAGTCTCTTTACTCGTTCTGTAATACAAGATCCCGTGGCTAACACTTAGTCACATTGCTTGCAAGGCTTTGTTGTGATGTTGTATTACCGAGTGGGCCGTGAGATACCTCTCTGTCACACGGAGTAACAAATCCCAGTCTTGATCCATGCCAACCCAACAGACACCCTCGGAGATACCTGTAGAGCACCTTTATAGTCACCCAGTTACGTTGCGACGTTTGGTACACACAAGGCACTCCTCCGAGGTCTGTGAGTTGCATGATCTCATGGTCATAGGAACATATACTTGACATGCAGAAAACAGTAGCAATAAACTGACACGATCATATGCTACGTTTGTACTTTGGGTCTTGTCCATCACATCATTCTCCTAATGATGTGATCCCGTTATCAAATGACATCTCATGGCCATGGCTAGGAAACCTTAACCATCTTTGATCAACGAGCTAGTCCATTAGAGGCATACTAGGGACATGGTTTTGTCTATGTATCCACACATGCATCTAAGTCTCCGATCAATACAATTATAGCATGGATAATAAACGATTATCATGAATAAGGAAATATAATAATAACTAATTTATTATTGCCTCTAGGGCATATTTCCAACAGTCTCCCACTTGCACTAGAGTCAATAATCTAGTTCACATCACCATGTGATTCGCATTGTTATGAATCTAACACCCAATGAGTTCTGGGGCTCGATCATGCTTTGCATGTGAGAGAGGTCTTATAGTCAACGGGTCTGCGACATTCAGATCCGTGTGTACTTTGCAAATCTCTGTGCCAAGCTGTAAACACTGCTACCACACTTGGTACTATTCCAAATGGTTGTTCCCACTATACGTATCCAGATTGCTACTACGAGTTATCCGGATTGGTGTTAAAGCTTGCATCGATATAACTCTTTACGACGAACTCTTTATCACCTCCATAATCTAGAAACATCTCCTTAGTTTTTAGTTACCAAGGATAATCTTGACCGCTGTCCAGTGATCCAGTCCTGGATCACTCTATAGAGCCTATGGCTCATGGCAAGGCACACACATGTGCGGTACACAGCATGGCATACTATACAGAGCCTATGGCTAAGGCATAGGGGACGACGTCCGTCCTTTCTCTTTCTTCTGCCGTGGTCGAGCTTTGAGTCTTACTCAACTTCACACCTTACAAAGCAGGCAAGAACACTTCTCTATGACTAATCCATTTTGAACTCTTTCAAAATCTTGTCAAGGTATGTACTCATTGAAAGTCTTATCAAACATCTTGATCTATCTTTATAGATCTTGATGCTCAACAATTAGGTAGCTTTTATCCAGGTCTTCCTAACTCTTTTCAAACAACCGTTTATGCTCTCCAGAAATTCTACATAATTTCCGAATAGCAATATGTCATCCACATATACTTATCAGAAACTCTATAGTGGTCCCACTCACTTTATTGCAAATACAAGTTTCTCATAAACTTTGTATAGACTCAAAAAACTTTGATCACCTCATCAAAGTGTATATTCCAACTCCGAGATGCTTGCTTCAGTTCATAGAAGAATCACTGAAGCTCGCACACCTTTTAGCATCCTTAGGACTGACAAAATCTTCTGGTTGTATCTCATACAACCTTTCCTTAAGGAAGGAAACGATGTTTTGGCATCCATCTGCCAGATTTCATAATTGAAAAATGCAGCAACTGCTAACATAATTCCAACAGACTTTAGCATCGCTACGAGTGAGAAAGTCTCATCGCAGTCAACTCCTTGAACTTGTCGTAAACTACTTTGTAACAAGTCGAGCTTTACAAATGGTAACATTTACCATCAGCGTCTGTCTTCATTTTAAAGATCCATTTGTACTTAACGACCTGTTGTCCAACGAGAAACTCCACCAAAGTCTATACTTGGTTTTCATACATGGATCCTTTCTCGGATTTCATGGCCTCTAACCATTTGTTGGTTTCCGGGCCCATCATCGCTTCTCCATAGTTCGTAGGTTCATCGTTGTCCAACAACATGACCTCCAAGACAGGGTTGTCATACCGCTCAGTAGCAGTACACGTCCTTGTCGACCTACGAAGTTCGATAGTAACTTGATCCGAAGCTTCATGATCATCATCATTAACTTCCTCTTCAACTGACGTAGGTTTCACAGAAACATCTTTCTGCGCTGCACCACTTTCTGGTTGAAGTAAAGGTTCAATAACCTCATCGAGTTCTATTTTCCTCGTAGGTCGATAGTAACATGATCCGAAGATTCATGATCATCATCATTAACTTACTCTTCAACTGACGTAGGCTTCACAGAAACATCTTTCTGCGCTGCGCTACTTTCTGGTTGAAGCAGAGGTTCAATAACCTCATCAAGTTCTATCCTCCTCCCACTCAATTCTTTTCAAGAGAAACTTTTCCTCGAGAAACGACCCAGTTTTAGCAACAAACATTTTATGCTTGGATCTGAGATAGAAGGTTCACCCAACTTGTTCTTAGGGTATTCTATGAAGATGCATTTGTCCGCTTTGGGTTCGAGCTCATTAGGTGAAAACTTTTTCCACACAAGCGTCGCAGACCCAAACATTAAGAAATGACAGCTTAGGTTTGTATCAAACCATAATTCACACGGTGTCATCTCAACGGATTTAGATGGTGCCCTATTTAAAGTGAATGTAGTTGCCTCTAATGCATAACCCCAAAATTACAGTAACAAAACGGTAAGAGACATCATAGCATGCACCATATCCAATAGAGTATGACTATGACGTTCGGACACACCATCACACTATGGTGTTCCAGGTGGCATGAGTTGTGAAACAACTTTCACATTGTCTAAAGTTGTATGCCAAACTCGTAACTCAGATATTCACCTCCACAATCATATCGCAAACATTTTTTATCTTCTTGTCACGATGATCTTAAACTTCACTCTGAATTTGCTTGAACCTTTCAAGCGATTCATACTTGTGTTTCATTAAGTAAATATACACTATAACTACTCAAATCATCAGTGAAGGTAAGAAAATAACGATATTCACCGCACGCTACAAGACTCATTGGATTGCATACATCAACATGTATCATTTCCAATAAATCACTTGCCCGCTTCATCAAAACAGAAAACGGGATCCTTAGTCATCTTGACCAAGAGGTATGGTTCGCATGTCTCAACCGATTCGAAATCGAATGAGTCCAAAGATCCATCAGCATGGAGTTTCTTCATGCGCTTTGTACCAATATGACATTTAGCGGCAATGTCACAAGTATGTGGTACTATCATTATAAACTTTGTACCCTTTTTGGCATCAATGTTATGAACATGTGTATTGCTACGATCAACTTTCAACAAACCATTCTTACTGGGTGCATGACCATTGAAGGTATTATTCATGTAAACAGAATAACCATTATTCTCTAACTTAAATGAATAATCGTGTTGCGATGAACATGATCTAATCACGTTCATGCTCAACGCAACAAACACAAAATAACATTTATTTAGGTTCGTCACTAATCTCGAAGGTAGAGAGAGCGTACGATGTTGATCATATCAACCTTGGAAACATTTCCATCACACATTGTCACCTCACACTTAGCTAGTTCTCCGTTTATTCTGTAGCTTTTATTTCGAGTTACTAACATTTAGCAACCGAACCGGTATCCAATACCCAGGTGCTACTAGGAGTACTAGCAAGGCACACATCAATAACACATATATCAAATATACTTCTGTCGACTTTGCCAGCCTTCTTATCTACCAAGTATCCAGGGTTGTCCCGCTTCAGCGACCGTTCTCCTCATAATCGAAGCACTTAGTCTCGGGTTTGGGTTAGACTTTGGGTTGCTTCACTGGAGATGCAACTGACTTGCTATCCATGAATTTTCCCTCCTTGCTCTTGCCCTTCTCGAAACTAGTGGTTTTGACTAACCATCAACACTTGACGCTCCTTCTCGATTTCTACCTTCGCGGTGTCAAACATCGCGAACATCTCAGGGATCATTATTTCTATCCCTGGCATTTTATAGTTCATAACCAAGTTCTAGTAGCTTAGTGACAGTGACTTGGAGAACTATATCAATCACTATCTTTATCTGCAGATCAACTCCCACTCGATTCAAGCGATTGTAGCACCCAGACAATCTGAGCACATGCTCAACGATTGAGCTATTCTCTTTCATATTATAGGCAAATAATCTTGTTGGAGATCTCATATCTCGCAACACGGGCATGAGCCTGAGATCCTAATTTCAGCTCTTAGAACATCTCCTATGTTCTGTGACGTTCAAAATGTTTCGGAGCCTCAATTCTAAGCCGTAATGCATGACGCACTAAACTATCAAGTAGTCATCAGAACGTGCCTGTTAGATGTTCACAACATCTACAAATGACGCTAGAGGGGTTGGCGCACCGAGCGGTGCATTAAGGACATAAGCCTTTCTATGCAGCAATGAGGACAATCCTCAGATCACGGAGCCAGTCCGCAATATTGCTACCAACATCTTTCAACTCTATTTCTCTAGGAACATTTAAAATACAAGGGAGCTACAGCGTAAGCTAGTAATCTACAACACAATTTGCAAAGACACTACTGACTATGTTCATGATAATGAGTTCAATTAATCATATTACTTAAGAACTCCCACTCAAATTGACATCCCTCCGGTCATTCAAGTGATACATGATCCAAATTCACCAACTCAAGTCCGATCATCACGTGAGTTGAGGTGGTTACAATGGTGAACATCATCATGTTGATCATATCTACTATATGACTCATGTTCGACCTTTTGGTCTCTTGTGTTCTGAGGCCATGTCTGTACATGCTAGGCTCGTCAAGTTTAACCCGAGTGTTCTGCGCGTGCAACACTGGCTTGCACCCGTTGTATGTGAACGTAGAGTCTATCACACCCGATCATCACATGGTGTCTCAACACGACGAACTTTTGCAACGGTGCACACTCGGGGAGAACACAATTTATCTTGAAATTTAAGTGAGGGATCACCTTATAATGCTACCGTCGTACTAAGCAAAACAAGGTTCATAAAAGGATTAACATCACATGCAATTCATAAGTGACATGATATGGCCATGAACTTGTGCTTTAGATCTCCATCTTGAAAGCATCGGCATGATCTCCATCGTCACCGGCAAGACAGCATGATCTCCATCATCTTGACCTCCATCAACGTGTCGCCATCGGGGTTGTCGCGCCCAACATGCTTCTACTACTATTGCTACCATTTAGCGATAAAGTAAAGCATTACATAGCGCTTAATGATTGACACGCAGGTCATACAATAATTAAAGACAACCCTATGGCTCCTGCCGGTTGCCGTACTCATCGACATGCAAGTCGTGAAATTCTATACATCACATGATCATTTCATACATCACATATATCACATCATGTAATCGGCCATATCACATCACAACATACCCTGCAAAAACAAGTTAGACGTCCTCTAATTGTTGTTGCATGTTTTACGTGGCTGCTACGGGTTTCTAGCAAGAACTATTCTCACCTACGCATAAACCACAACGGTGATACATAATTTGCTTTTTAAACTTCTCAAGGACCGCCTTTGTCAAATCCGATCCAACTAAAGTGAGAGAAACTGCCACCCGCAAGCCATCTAGGCAACAAGTTGCGTCGAGGGAACCGGTCTCTTGTAAGCGTACGAATAATGTTGGTCCAGGCCGCTTCATCTCACAATACCGCTGAACCAAAATCCGACCAAGGGAGGAAGCAATCTAAGCATCAACGCCCACAAACCTTTTGTGTTCTACTCGAGATCTCATCTACACATAGACCTAGCTCTGGTACCACGGATGGGGACGTTGCATGGGAAACAAAAAATTTCCTACGCACACGTAGATCTATCCATGGTGATGAGCATCTACGAGAGGGAGAGTCGATCTACATACCCTTATAGATCGCTAAGCGGGAAGCGTTAAGAAACGCGGTTGGTGTAGTCGAACATCTTCGCGATCCAAATCGCCGAGCGTCCCGCGATCTCATCACGATCCGTCCCGCGATCCAATCACGATCCGTCCCGTGATCCAATCACGATCCGTCCCACGAACTCATCACGATCCGTCCCGCGATCTCATCAAGATCCGTCTCGCGATCTTGATCACGGTCCTTCCGATCTAGCACCGAACGGACGGCACCTCCGCGTTCAGCACACATACAGCTCGATGACGATCTCCACCTTCTTGATCCAGCAAGAGAGAGCGGAGAGGTAGAAGAGTTCTCCGACAGCATGACGACGCTCCGGAGATGGTGGTGGAGCTATTCCGGTAGGGCTTCGCCTAAGTACCGCCGAACTAGTCTAGTCTAGAGGAACTTGATCTAGAAGTAGGGTTTAGACGTGGCTGAAAATGCTTGTAAAAAAACCCTAAAACCACTCATATATATAGGAGGAGGGGAGAGGAGGCTGCACCCAAAAGGAGGGCTCTCCTTTGGTTTGGTTGAACCTAGTGGGGAGGAGTCCTCCTCCTAGTAGGACTCCTCCTCCCACAAGAGAGGTGGAGTTTGGGGAGGTTTCCACCCCAATTCGGTTTGCCTCCCTTTCCTCCTGCGCATAGGCCTCCTTGGACGACCCAACTGGCCCACTATGGGCTGGTGGGTTGTCACATAGGCCCATGGGGTGGGTTGGCCCCACTGGTGGGCCCCCGGGACCCATTCGTCACTCCCGGTACACTACCGAAAGTGCCCGAAACTTTCCAGAGTCCAAACACCACCTTCCTATATATCAATCTTCGTCTCCGGACCATTCCGAAACTCCTCGTGATATACGGAATCTCATCCAGGACTCCGAACAACCTTCGGTTACCATCATACATAACTCTACAATACCGAAACGTCACCAAACCCTAAGTGTGCAGACCCTGCGGGTTCAAGAAATATGTAGACATGACCGAGGCACCTCTACGGTCAATAACCAATGGCGGGACCTGGATGTCCACATTGGTTCCTACATATTCTACGAAGATCTTTATCGGTCAAACCTCTATGTCAAGGATTCAGTCAATCCCGTATAATGTTCCCTTTGTTCTTCGGTATGTTACTTGCCCGAGATTCGATCGTCAGTATCTCCATACCTAGTTCAACCTCGTTACCAGCAAGTCTCTTTACTCGTTCCGTAATTCAAGATCCCGTGGCTAACACTTCGTCACATTGCTTGCAAGGCTTTGTTGTGATGTTGTATTACCGAGTGGGCCCTGAGATACCTCTCTGTCAGACGGGGTAACAAATCCCAGTCTTGATCCATGCCAACCCAACAGACACCCTCGGAGATACCTATAGAGCACCTTTATAGTCACCCAGTTACGTTGCAACGTTTGGTACACACAAGGCACTCCTCCGAGGTCTGTGAGTTGCATGATCTCATGGTCATAGGAACATATACTTGACATGCAGAAAACAGTAGCAATAAACTGACACGATCATATGCTACGTTTGTAATTTGGGTCTTGTCCATCACATCATTCTCCTAATGATGTGATCCCGTTATCAAATGACATCTCACGTCCATGGCTAGGAAACCTTAACCATCTTTTGATCAACGAGCTAGTCTACTAGAGGCATACTAGGGACATGGTGTTGTCTATGTATTCACACATGTATCCGAGTCTCCGATCAATACAATTATAGCATGGATAATAAACGATTATCATGAACAAGGAAATATGATAATAACTTAATTTATTATTGCTTCTAGGGCATATTTCCAACAGTCTCCCACTTGCACTAGAGTCAATAATCTAGTTCACATCACCATGTGATTCGCATTGTTATGAATCTAACACCCAATGAGTTCTGGGGCTCGATCATGCTTTGCATGTGAGAGAGATCTTATAGTCAACGGGTCTACGACATTCAGATATGTGTGTACTTTGCAAATCTCTATGTGAAACTGTAAGCACTACTCGCACACTCCACTTGGTACTATTGCAAATGGCTGCTCCACTATACGTATCCAGATTGCTACTACGAGTTATCCGGGTTGGTGTTAAAGCTTGCATCGACGTAACTCTTTACGACGAACTCTTTATCACCTCCATAATCGACAAACACCTCCTTAGTCTTTTAGTTACTAAGGATATTCTTGACCGCTATCCAGTGATCCACTCCTAGATCACTCTTGTACCCCTTGACAAACTCATGGCAAGGCACACATGGGTGCGGTACTCAGCATGGCATACTATACAGAGCCTATGGCTAAGGTATAGGGGACTACATTCGTCCTTTCTCTTTCTTCTGCCGTGGTCGAGCTTTGAGTCTCACTCAACTTCACACGTTACAAAGCAGGCGAGAACACTTCTCTCCGACTGATCCATTTTGAACTTCTTTCAAAATCTTGTCGAGGTATGTACTCATTGAAAGTCTCATCAAGCATCTTGATCTATCTCTATAGATCTTGATGCTTAACAATTAGGTAGCTTTATCCAAGTCTTCCTTTGATAAACACTTTTCAAACAACCGTTTATGCTTTCCAGAAATTCTACAACATCTCCGATCAACAATATGTCAACCACATATGCTTACCAGAAACTCTATAGTGCTCCCACTCACTTTATTGTAAATACAAGTTTCTCATAAACCTTGTATAGACTCAAAGACTTTGATCACCTCATCAAAGTGTATATTCCAACTCCGAGATGCTTGCTTCAGTTCATAGAAGGATCACTGAAGCTTGCACACCTTTTAGCATCCTTAGGACTGACAAAACCTTCTGGTTGTATCACATACAACCTTTCCTCAAGTAGACCGTTAAGGATACTATGTTTTGACATCCATCTGCCAGATTTCATAATTGAAAAATGCAGCAACTGCTAACATAATTCCAACAAACTTTAGCATCGCCACGAGTGAGAAAGTCTCATCGTAGTCAACTCCTTGAAGTTGCGAGAAACTTCTTTGCGACAAGTCGAGCTTTATAAATGGCGACATTCACCATTAGCGTTTGTCTTCATTTTAAAGATCCATTTGTACTCAACGACCTGCCGTCCAACGAGCAAGTCTACCAAAGTCTATACTTGGTTTTCATACATGGATCCTTTCTCGGATTTCATCGCCTCTAACCATTTGTCGGAATCCGGGCCCATCATCGCTTCTCCACAGCTCGTAGGTTCATCGTTGTCCAACAACATGACCTCCAAGACAGGGTTGTCGTACCTCTCAGGAGCAGTACGCATCCTTGTCGACCTACGAGGTTCGATAGTAACTTGATATGAATCTTCATGATCATCATCATTTACTTCCTCTTCGACTAACGTAGGTTCCACAGAACCATATTTCTGCGCTGCGCTACTCTCTGGTTGAAACAAAGGTTCAACAACCTCATCAAGTTCTAGCTTCCTCCCACTCAATTCTTTCAAGAAAAACTCTTTCTCGAGAAACGACCCGTTTTAGCAACAAACACTTTATGCTTGGATGTGAGATAGAAGGTTCACTCAACTGTTCTTAGGGTATTCTATGAAGATGCATTTATCCGCTTTGGGTTCGAGCTCATTAGGTGAAAACATTTTCCACACAAGCATCGCAGCCCCAAACATTAAGAAATGACAGCTCAGGTTTCTATCAAACCATAATTCACACGGTGTCATCTCAACGGATTTAGATGGTTCCCTATTTAAAGTGAATGTAGTTGTCTCTAATGCATAACCCCAAAATTATGGTAACAAAACGACAATAGACATCATAGCACGCACCATATCCAATAGAGCACAACTATGACGTTCGGACACACCATCACACTATGGTGTTCCAGGTGGCGTGAGTTGTGAAACAACTTTCACATTGTCTAAAGTTGTATGCCAAACTCGTAACTCAGATATTCACCTCCACGATCATATCACAAACATTTTTATCTTCTTTTCACAATGATCTTAAACTTCACTCTGAATTTTCTTGAACCTTTCAAACGATTCAGACTTGTGTTTCATTAAGTAAATATACACTATATCTACTCAAATCATCAGTGAAGGTAAGAAAATAACGATATCCACCGCACGCTACAAGACTCATTGGATTGCATACATCAACATGTATCATTTTCAATAAATCCCTTGCCCGCTTCATCAAAACAGAAAACGGGGTCCTTAGTCATCTTGACAAGAGGCATGGTTCGCATGTCTCAACCGATTCAAAATCGAATGAGTCCAAAGATCCATCAGCATGGAGTTTCTTCATGCGTTTTATACCAATATGACATTTAGCGGCAGTGCCACAAGTATGTGGTACTATTATTATTAACTTTGTATATTTTTGGCATCAATGTTATGAACATGTGTATTACTACGATCAAGTTTCAACAAACCATTCTTACTGGGTGCATGACCATTGAAGGTGTTATTCATGTAAATAGAATAACCATTATTCTCTAACTTAAATGAATAACCGTGTTGCAATGAACATGATCTAATCACGTTCATGCTCAATGCAAAAACACCAAATAACATTTATTTAGGTTCGTCACTAATCTCGAAGGTAGAGAGAGCGTGCGATGTTGATCACATCAACCTTGGAAATATTTCCAACACACATCGTCACCTCACACTTAGCTAGTATCCGTTTATTTCGTAGCTTTTACTTCGAGTTATTAACATTTAGCAACCGAACCGGTATCCAATACCCAGGTGCTACTAGGAGTACTAGCAAGGTACACATCAATAACACGTATATCAAATATACTTCTGTCGACTATGCCAGCCTTCTTATCTACCAAGTATCCAGGGTTGTTCCGCTTCAGCGACCGTTCTCCTCATAATCAAAGCACTTAGTCTCGGGTTTGCGTTAGACTTTGGGTTGCTTCACAGGAGCTGCAACTGACTTGCTATCCATGAAGTTTCCCTCCTTGCTCTTGCCCTTCTCGAAACTAGTGGTTTTGACTAACCATCAACGCTTTGACGCTCCTTCTCGATTTCTACCTTCGTGGTGTCAAACATCGCGAATAGCCCAGGGATCATTACTTCTACCCCTGGCGTTTTATAGTTCATCACCAAGTTCTAGTAGCTTTAGTGACAATGACTTGGAGAACTATATCGATCACTATCTTATCTGAAAGATCAACTCCCACTCGATTCAAGCGATTGTAGCACCCAGACAATCTGAGCACATGCTCAACGATTGAGCTATTCTCTTTCATATTACCGACAAAGAATCTTGTTGGAGATCTCATATCTCACAACATGGGCATGAGCCTGAGATCCTAATTTGAGCTCTTAGAACATCTCATATGTTCTATGACGTTCAAAATGTTTCGGAGCCTCAGTTCTAAGCCGTAATGCATGACGCACTAAACTATCAAGTAGTCATCAAAACGCGCCTGTCAGATGTTCACAACATCTACAGACGACGCTAGAGGGGTTGGCCCACCGAGCGGTGCATTAAGGACATAAGCCTTCTCTGCAGAAAATGAGGACAATCCTCAGATCACGGAGCCAGTCCGCAATATTGCAACAATCATCTTTCAACTCTATTTCTATAGGAACATATAAAAATACAAGGGAGCTACAGCGTGAGCTAGTAATCTACAACACAGTTTGCAAAGACACTACTGACTATGTTCATGATAATGAGTTCAATTAATCATATTACTTAAGAACTCCCACTCAAATTGACATCCCTCCGGTCATCCGAGTGATACATGATCCAAATTCACCAACTCAAGTCCGATCATCACGTGAGTTGAGGTGGTTACAATGGTGAACATCATCATGTTGATCATATCTACTATATGACTCATGTTCGACCTTTTGGTCTCTTGTGTTCCGAGGCCATGTCTGTACATGCTAGGCTTGTCAAGTTTAACCCGAGTGTTCTGCGCGTGCAACACTAGCTTGCACCCGTTGTATGTGAACGTAGAGTCTATCACACCCGATCATCATGTGGTGTCTCAACACGACGAACTTTCGCAACGGTGCACACTCGGGGAGAACACAATTTATCTTGAAATTTAAGTGAGGGATCACCTTATAATTCTACCGTCGTACTAAGCAAAACAAGGTGCATAAAAGGATTAACATCACATGCAATTCATAAGTGACATGATATGGCCATGAACTTGTGCTTTAGATCTCCATCTTGAAAGCACCGGCATGATCTCCATCGTCACCGGCAAGACACCATGATCTCCATCAACGTGTCGCCATCGGGGTTGTCACGCCCAACATGCTTCTACTACTATTGCTACCGTTTAGCGATAAAGTAAAGCATTACATAGCGCTTAATGATTGACACGAAGGTCATACAATAATTAAAGACAACCCTGTGGCTCCTGCCGGTTGCCGTACTCATCGACATGCAAGTCGTGAAATTCTATACATCACATGATCATCTCATACATCACATATATCACATCATGTAATTGGCCATATCACATCACAACATACCCTGCAAAAACAAGTTAGATGTCCTCTAATTGTTGTTGCATGTTTTACGTGGCTGCTACGGGTTTCTAGCAAGAACGATTCTCACCTACGCATAAACCACAACGGTGATACATAATTTGCTTTTCAATCTTCTCAAGGATCGCCTTTGTCGAATCCGATCCAACTAAAGTGAGAGAAACTACCACCCGCAAGCCATCCAGGCAACAAGTTGCGTCGAGGGAACCGGTCTCTCGTAAGCGTACGAGTAATGTTGGTCCGGGCCGCTTCATCTCACAATACCGCTGAACCAAAATCTGACCAAGGGAGGAAGCAATCTAAGCATCAACGCCCACAAACCTTTTGTGTTCTACTCGAGATCTCATCTACACATAGACCTAGCTCTGATATCACTGTTGGGGAACGTTGCATGGGAAACAAAAAATTTCCTATGCACACGTAGATCTGTCCATGGTGATGAGCATCAACGAGAGGGAGAGTGTATCTACGTACCCTTGTAGATCGCTGAGCGGGAAGCGTTAAGAAACGCGGTTGGTGTAGTCGAACATCTTCGCGATCCAAATCGCCGAGCGTCCCGCGATCACATCACGATCCGTCCCGCGATCCAATCACGATCCGTCCCGCGAACTCATCACGATCCGTCCCGCGATCTCATCACGATCCGTCCCGCGATCTCATCACGATCCGTCCCGCGAACTCATCATGAACCGTCTCGTGATCTTGATCATGGTCCTTCCGATCTAGCGCCGAACGGATGGCACCTCCGCGTTCAGCACACATGCAGCTTGATGATGATCTCCACCGTCTTGATCCAGCAAGAGGAAGTGGATAGGAAGAAGAGTTCACCGGCAGCGTGACGGCGCTCCGGCGATGGTGGTGGAGCAATTCCGACAGGGCTTCGCCTAAGCACTGCGGAAATCCGATCTAGAGGAGCACTGGTGGAACGGGTAGCACGTGGCCGTAAAATCTAGTGCAAAACACCCAATACCACTAGTATATATAAGAGGGAGGGAGGAGGAGGGATGGCGCACAAGGCAGCCCTTGCGCAAGGAGGAGAGGAGGAATCCTCCTCCAATCTTAGTAGGACTAGGATTCCTCCTTTCCTACTTGGAATCTCTTTCCACCTTGCGTTTTTTTCTTTCTCTTTCAACTCCAGTCGCATGGGCCTCTTAGAGGACTTCCACCAGCCCACTAAGGGATGGTTTCCACCCTCCAACATCCCATGTAGCCTTGGGTGGAAATACATCTCCCGATGGTCCCCCGATACACTACTGGCACTCCCGGTACACTACCGATGAGCCCGAAACTTTTTCGGCGACCAAAATGGGACTTCCTATATGTGAATCTTTACCTCCGGACTATTCTGGAGCTCCTCGTGATGTCCGAGATCTCATCCGGGACTCCGAACAACCTTCGGTCACCACCATACATAACTCTATACTACCGAAACGTCACCAAACCTTAAGTGTGCAGACCCTGCGGGTTCGAGAACTATGTAGACATGACCGAGACACCTCTACGGTCAATAACCAATAGCGGGCCCTGGATGACCATATCGGTTCCTACATATTCTACGAAGATCTTTATCGGTCGAACCTCTATGTCAAGGATTCAGTCAATCCCATATAACGTTCCCTTTGTTCTTCGGTATGTTACTTGCCCGAGATTCGATCGTCGGTATCTCCATACCTAGTTCAACATCGTTACTGGCAAGTCTCTTTACTCGTTCCGTAATACAAGATCCCATGGCTAACACTTAGTCACATTGCTTGCAAGGCTTGTTGTGATGTTGTATTACCGAGTGGGCCTTGAGATACCTCTGTGTCAAACGGAGTAAAAAATTCCAGTCTTGATCCATGCCAACCCAACAGACACCCTCGTAGATACCTGTAGAGCACCTTTATAGTCACCCAGTTACGTTGCGACGTTTGATACACACAAGGCACTCCTCCGATGTCTGTGAGTTGCATGATCTCATGGTCATAGGAACATATACTTGACATGCAGAAAACAGTAGCAATAAACTGACACGATCATATGCTACGTTTGTAGTTTGGGTCTTGTCCATCACATCATTCTCCTAATGATGTGATCCCGTTATCAAATGACATCTCGTGTCCATGGCTAGGAAACCTTAACCATCTTTTGATCAACGAGCTAGTCTACTAAAGGCATACTAGGGACATGGTGTTGTCTATGTATCCACACATGTATCTGAGTCTCCGATCAATACAATTATAGCATGGATAATAAACGATTATCATGAACAAGAAAATATGATAATAACTTAATTTATTATTGCCTCTAGGGCATATTTACAACAGTATGTTAGGATGATAGTCTCCTCTAAAGGATTCAAGTGGCTTGACTTGGCACATGTTCATACATGTAATTGATTCAAACCTAATATTTCCTCTATGCTATTCATGTCGAGAGTGTTTATATCCTCCTCATGATCATGTTCAATGTTTAATATGTAAAATGCATGATTATGACCGTTGTCGCTCTCTAGTTGGTCGCTTTCCAATCTATTTGCTAGTCTTCACATGTACTAAGCGGAAATGCTAATTGTGCATCCAAAATCCTAAAACCAAAGTAATGCCATAAGAGTCCACAATATCTACCTATATACAGTATTACCCTGCCATTCCAAGTAAATTTGAATGTGCCACCTCTAAATCTCTAAATAAATATTTGTTTTGTGTGCCCCAAAGATCTTAGAGCGGTTGGGTGGTCAATATCGTGTGTTTAACTCATGAAGAGAGTTTATTCACTCGTTAATCTTGAGGGAGGTTGGTGACAGGGATGCCAGTCTTGCAATCCTTCATAAAAAACTTCCCCAGACAGTTGATTATTGGAAGACACCCGTGAATCCGGTTAGCCATGGTTGTGTTTGTATTCTGGAGGGGGGGGGGGGTAAAAATTTCACGTGGGTACTACCGTTGACATGTTTAGCATGGAAGATATTGGAAAATTCAGCCGTAAGCTATGTTCTGAAATGCACACCTCGCAAAATACGATTATCCCTCTTTAAAACAATGAGCTGTGATGCGTAAAGCAAATTTTCGCTTCCCTTCGCGAATGGCTTGATACGTCCATTTTGCATCATGTTTTTCTACATTTATTTATTATATTTTAGCAATGTTGAGGATATCACTTATCGTTATCGTCTCGGTCAGCTAGGGATTAGAGATTAATCAGAAATTGGCCGATTAATCGATTTTATCGATCGACTATTAATCAGACATTTTTTGCAAATCCCAGGTTCCCAACACTGAAATATGCTATATTTAACACAAAAAAATATATTGGACAGAAGTGTTACCTTGATTCCTAGCCTCTGAATCATCGTATAATGACAAACAAAATAGTGAAATAGTACATATTGCATAACAAAGTCCACAAAAACAAAATTAAACATAATTTTTACAAACATAGTGCTAGGAATATGCGTGATTTATCGAAAATTTTCCCATAAATCGCTTGTCAGAGCGATAAATTGGCCCAAAAGAAAAACGATGAAGATAAGGCATAATCTTATCGGTCACCCCACGAGCAACGATAAATGACTGAATCAGAAGATTTGTTGAATAGTGTATTTTAGAGTCATATTACCTTTTATAGCCACTGTTAACACATATGCAAGAGACAGGAGAGCCAGACACGGACTCCAGGAGGAGCCCTCTGCCTGCTTCAATTGTTTGCAAGACCAAGATAATATACTCTACCATTGCGTGTACGCAAAAGAAGTATGGCAGGGCTGCTTCGTTGGCCGAAAAATAAACATCCCACCCCACTCCCCACCCAGTACATTCAGAGATTGGAGGTTTGACAGGAGGAGACACTTTTTGGGTAGAATTTTTCACTGCTTCGATTCTTTTGTGATAAGACTGCGTATGCGATCTGGAAGCACAGAAATGCTAGAGCGTTCAACAGAACAAACGACCAGAAAACCCCAGCCCAACTGATCATCCACATGTTCGACGACATCAAAGACTCAAGGCTTGCCGGCTTTGGTGTAGGAGGACTATATCTATTTGTGAGAGAGTAGCTGTTTTTTCCAGTGTTGGTGTAACCCATCAATTGGGATGTTCGTATCATAATTCGTGTTTTGTAAACTATATTTTGTCTTTTATAAAAATATGATACACCATCTGTGTACTCTCGAAAAAAATGCAATACTAAGGCTCGTAGTTTAGCTAGGCTAGCTACTACTCTTGATGTTGGCGACATGTTTGGTTACTTGGACATCTTGATGGTCTTTATATCCCTATAAACATTACTAAAATAACGCGTCATTCTTTTAAAAGAACTATGATGTGATTGCATTTTGTATAATATTTGAGCTCATGCGGTTCCTGAATTTTTTTTGTTGAGCTCAGGTACACATGAGAAACTCCACATTTAAATATGGTGTTTGCATATGTCCAAATATGTCGTGTGTGTCGGTGGATCACGACGTTGCGCTAGCTGTAGGCGTGCCCCATGACTCCTGCTCCTCCTCGGATGCACCCTGCACTCTATCCTTTGTCGTCACCCGTCCGTGCCCGATGCCGATCTCCTCAACCATCCTCACGACCTCTGAGGCGTCTGGCCGCGCGTCCGGCGCCGTGGCCGCACACGCCATGGCCACTTGCAGTAGCGCCACCATCTCCTCTTCAGCGCCCCCTTCCAGTTGCACCAGCTCCGCGTCGAAGACCTCTGCTGTCCACTCCTCCCTTACCACCGATTGTACCCATCGTGGCAAGTCCGACGACACACCACCATCATCCACACCAGTCGATGCCGTCGTGGGGGACCGGCCGGTGAGGATCTCAAGGAAGAGTACTCCAAGCGAGTATATGTCCGACTTGAATGTTGGTCGGCGCGCATCGACGAGCTCTGGTGCGCGATACCCACCGGCACTGCCCTGCATGGACGACGGCGGTGGGGAGAAGAGATGTTGGAGGGAGTAGTCGGAAAGCGCAGCGGCGTCCGGGTCGCCGCACCGGAGCAGTAGGTTGGACGACTTCAAGTTTCCATGGGTGAGGCTGTGTGTCGCGTGCAGGTACGCCACCCCACGCGCTGCCGATAGTGCGGCCCACTTCCGCGTGTTCCAGTCCATCGGTGTCCGGCTAGAGCCGCCACTACCTATAGGAAAATAAATGCACTGTCAGAATTTTCATATTGAGACATGCATCACGCATGCATAGTGAAGCTGCAATATGCAGCAAAAAAACATACTCCTATACCACAACGTAGTGCCTATACATTCTTTTTTTAAGTCAAAGCTTGCAAACTTTAATCAAGTATGTAGAGAAATATCAACATTTAGAATACCAAATACATATCACTAGAAAGAACATGAGATACATTAAGGTGTTATATGTTTGATATTGTAGATGAACTTGGTTAAAGTTTGCTGAGTTTATATTTTCTTAAACTTGTTATAGGCGTACCTTATAGAATGGAGGGAACGACCATTTTCCAACATTTTGAGCAAGTCCAGTTAATTTTGTTTGTAAAAGCGTGCAATACAAGTGTACTACTCTACTTACTCTATCCGGGTTTTTGTAGCCCCCCTCTGATTCTTAGTCCAAATTTGACTGAACTTTAGGCTAGTAAAACATGACTTATAAATTTGGGACCGAGTTCCACTATCATGAAGGGAACCGAAAAACAACGGGCCAACATCCATGTGCAGCACTCTGGCAGAAAGTAAAAGAAGTCGACATGTTCAACTGCCAAAAAGGACGAGTTATATGGGTTCATATTCAAAAAAGCTTTCAAAAATATACTTTTTGTGGTGAATAAACCATAATTTAGTCAAAATTTGGATCAAATTCAGGATCAAAATTAGAAGTTACTAATAAACACATATGAGACACGTGTCCATGGAATTAATAGCGATTGAAAAATAGACAGAATTTCAGCAACACAGTAACTTACACTAGTTTGACGTGTGTGCACGGGCGGGCGTGCATGTGCATGTGTGCGTGTGTGCGTGCATGCGTGCGTGTGAATAGAGCTTCTATGTATACATGCTTGTATGAAATTGCATTTCCTAGTGGAGCATGTACGTACCGACTAAGAATATGCCTTTCATTCGCTTTACGATCGGTGCATTTTGGACTCATACGCACGTCGTATTCCATGTATTTGCTTTGCCTCTTATACGGTATAGCAATTTCATGTCACACCATAGGGTTTCATGACCTTTTTGTCAGAGAGAAGGACGTAATGTGCATGCATGACTCCGCCACTCTTCATTCCCCTCCCATTGAAGGTACTAGCATTGATTTTTCTTAGTGTTTTTTATATGAATCATATCTTTCAAACTAGTATTCGGTTTTCCGGAAAAAAAATCTGAAATCCTCATGACAACGTCTTACAAACAAGATCAAAATTGAATGCATTTTAAACTCATTTAGTTTTTCTTGTTTCACAAAATTGATTGGAATTGAAATGAGTATATATTTAAACTATTTCTTCTGTTAATTGGAACTGAAATGAATTTCATTTATCACTTTATGTCATATATTTCAATAGTTACAAGATGCATTTTAGTTACCAAATCACTTTGTTACTTGATGCATTTCAATAACGAATGCTTTACTATCAAATTAGTTTGCCAGCATATGAATTTCAATACCAAATGCATTTCAATTACCATACCACTTTCAGTACCACATTCATTTTAATAACATGCACCTATTTCAGTTTCAATACTATTTTAAACATACATTTCAATAAAATTCAGTACCATATCCATTTCAATAACATAAAAGTGAAATACAAATGATAAATTTCACTACCAGATGCATTTGGACACTAGAAGCATTTCGATACCGGATCACTTTGTTACCAGGTGCATTTCGATTATTCGATCACATTCTTTTGGAAATACCATAACACTTTCAGTACCACATCCATTTCAATAACATGCATCTATTTTCAATTACAGAACGTTTATAAAAATAATACAATTCTTTTAGATATTTAAACTATATATTTAGACAAAACATTGATTTCATATTTTTTTAAATGTTTTTAACTAATGGGATATAGAAATATGAAACAAAAATTTCACAATCACAACTGTCAATGTGAAACTGAAGTAGTGTACATTAAATAACTTTTAAAATGTATTCAAAATTGATCTTGTTCAAAAGGTCTTGTTGCCAGGAATTCAAATGTTTATAAAAATAGAAAAAATGAATTTTGGTTTAGAAGTTATGATTGGTTTAAAATCTCACTTAAAACTAAAAAGGTTGCTTTACTTATGCGGAGAGGAAGAATGGAAATCGTGAATGCAACGTCCTTCTCTGCACCCTCTATTTCTCTGTTTTGACACAATGACAAAAAGCTGACATGAACCATGTATATTCTCGTGCGCTGCTTCTTTTATGGTTCTAAAATGTTTTGGATGTGGATCTTTACCCGGTACATACATGCTCCCCTCTGAAGGACTTTGGCATATTTGTATTTGTATGCCAACAAACATATGTTAACATTTGTATGCTACCGTATGAGTTGAAAGCAGGTTGGAAAAAGGACATACTATTAGGCTAAGCAAGCAGCAGACTGAATGTTTAGAAGGACAGTGGTGTCATTAGTCCACCAGGATTCAAGTTCTGATGTTTTTATTATTTTTTAATTTATTTCAGGATTTCTGGCGATGCGCATTCAATATGAGGATATGTTTTCATCGATGACGAGACGCCTAAGATGACTTCATAAATCTCAAAATGATATGACGGCTCAGTCTTTCGAAAATGCTCATAAGGATAAGGTTTGCGTGTATGCGTTCATACGGATGAATGTATGCACATATATATGCTTGCTTATATATGTATGCACGGTGTTAAAAAAAGAGAAAAGTATGTTTTTAGTCCCTCAAGATTCCTAAAAGTACAAACTTGGTTTCTTATGATTTTTAGCATACATTTGGTCCTTCAAGTCACAAAGCCGGATAAATTTGGTCCAACAACCATATCTTCACGAATATTCAACCCACCTTGACAGCGTGGAGGGAGAGGACCAAAAGAGATTTGCTAAGGCTGAAACACAGAGTGCACAAGGAGTTTTGGGACTACCTAACTTTACTAGCTCTATGTTAGTTCCCTTACTTGATCTACACTTAGATCTTCTTCCTGCCTTTATTTAGACCAGAGTCTTGCTTCTCCCCCCCCCCCCCCCCACACACACAATGGGGCCAGTCAGTTTTGTTCTGCCTTGTGATATGTAATGTAACCCCTGCATTTTAATATAACACAGTAGAAGCCTTTCCTGTTGCTTTCAGATCAAAAAAAGTTTGATACAAAACCAGATCTTTTGCACGTTCGACCATGTTTGACCGGGTTTGACCGCATTGATTAGTTTTTTTGGGGTTTGACCGCACCCAAAAGCAAACAAAACAGACTTTTTTTGCTATGTTTTTTAATTTACGTTCATCGGTTAAACCTGGTCAACACGGTCAAATCTGGCCAAACATGGTCAAACCCAGTCAACATACTCGAAATCTGGTTTTGAACCAAATTTATCCGATTTTGAGACTTGAAGGACCAAATGTACACTAAAAAATCTTGAGAGGTCAAGTCTATACTTTGGGAAAACTTAAGGGACCAAAAACATAGTACTTTCCTCTTTAAAGAAAAAGCAGCATCCTGCAATTCAAAGTTTTCAAGTTTTTCTTTTTTTTAAGCTTTGACCGGGTTTAATAAATATAAATCCCGCTAATTCGGGTAGACCAGACTAGACAAAGAAAATGGAATCTTGAGGGTGCCATCACGGGTAACCGGCGGCTGCCGAGCCATACGTTCAACTCTGCGTCCCTTTCGAATGATTTGGAGCTACCAAGATTTTTCCGTGCCCTCAGAAAAGCTAGCCAGATGCAATCGCTATGATTGCCACCTTTCAATCCTATTCATACGATTGGGACCAGGAAAAATTGCCGGACAAACGCGCAAACATCGCTGTCCTGGGTAATCGGCTGGCCGGAGTTTCACTTCATTCCTTCTTGATGCAAACCACGGCGTCGGCAATGGCGGTCAAAACGACCAACTAGCTAGCAGCGATCAATGCACTAACTAATGGCGCTGTCAGTGACGAGCGCGGGTCACTGTGAGCTAATGATGTCGTGAGAGGGGATGACCGGGTACCGTGGAGCGCGGCGGAGAGGCTGCCGTCGGGCAGGAAGTCGGCGACGAGGAGCTTCTCGTCGCTGGAGAAGTAGTAGCCGCGGACGGGGAGCAGGTTGCGGTGCTGCACCCGGCCCACCGCCTCCACGGCGGACGCGAACTCCCGCTGCGCCGCCGCCACGTTCTTCAGCCGCTTCACCGCCACCGTCGTCCCGTCCTCCAGCGCCGCCCTGTACGTCGTCCCCGCGACGCCGTTCCCCAGCACCTCGGCCGACGCCCGCAGCAGGTCCTCCAGGTCGAAGCTGTAGCCACCCCCGCCCATGAACACCAGCCGGCTCCTCATCATCTCCGCCGTGCCGCCGCCCGCTGCCGAGGGTATCTCCTTTGAGGACATCAGGTCGGTCATCTCGCCTGACACCGTCGACGGCGTCAGCGTGTGCCCTATCACCGGCGTCGTCCGCCTGGGCGCCTTGTTCCTGTCGTCGCCGCTGGCTGCCGCGTCGTCCCGGCGGCGGCGGGCGAAGCAGAGCACGAGCATGACGATAAGGAGCAGCGCGCCGGCCCCGGCGCCCACGGCGATGGCCGCGACCGCCACGCCGGAAAGCCGCCTCCTCTTCTTCTCTTGCACCGGTGGGACGCCGCCGCCGCCGGGGGACGGGCATGGCCGATCGAGGGGCTCACCGCAGAGCCGGAGGTTGCCACCGAATGAATCGGGCGGGAAGCGCGCGAGGAAGGCCGGGACGGCGCCGGCGAGCTGGTTGTCCGAGACATTAAACACCTTGAGCCGCAGGAGGCCGCTCAGGCTCGGGAGGCCGCCGGAGAGGCGGTTGCCGTCCAGCCTAAGCGACCGTAGCTCCCTCAGGCTGTCGAGCGCGGCCGGTATCTCACCGGAGAGGTGGTTGTCGTAGAGCGCGAGATGCTGGATCGCCACGAGCCCGGCGACCTCGTGCGGGATGGAGCCGGACAGACGGTTCCCCTGGAGGTTGAGCGAGTGGAGCAGGGGCAGCGCGAAGAAGTCCGCGGGGATGGTGCCGAAGAGGCGGTTGGAGCGGAGGGAGAGCGTCTGGAGGCCCTGGAGCTTGCTGAGCGTGCCAGCGGGGAGGGTGCCGGCGAGGCCGACGCCGGGGAGGCGGACAGCGATGACCGTGGTGTTGCCCGCGTCGCAGGTGACGCCAGGCCAGAGGCACGCGGAGGGCGCGGACGGCGAGTTCCACCCCAGGTCGCGCTCGTGCGGCGTGGCGATGAGGAAGGCCTGGAGCGCCTTCCGCTCTTGCTGCGGCGGCTCCACGCCGGCGGCAGAGCCGGCCAGCGCTAGCAGCAGCAGAAGCAGCGACGACGGTGGGATCCCGGCCATCTGTGTATGCGTGCGCCGCCGCCGCTTGGCAGGTGGGATGATGTGCTGTGTCTGTGGCCAAGGCTCCGGAGGACGCGGCCTCGGCATTGGAGAAGTCGTTTGCTTGGCTCGGGGGCGATCTACGCTGAGTGCCACAGGTTGAGGGTGTATGGATGGGAACGAGCAATGTCCCGTGTCTTATGTCCAGGTTGCCTAGCTTGGCATAGGATCTGGAAATTTCATGTGGTTTTAGACTGACTCTGTTGCCGACAGAGTGGAGACAGAGAGAGTGGCACTGCCGCCATTTGCACGTGCGCGCCATGGACGAAGAGCCTGCATCGGCGTTAGCCGTTAGGAACATTCTCCTCGGATCCGGGCTTGGCTTGGATCGTAAGTAAGCGGTGGGTCATATGCATGCATGGCAATCTGGCATGATGTCCACTCTACTACGCATGTCGCGGAGACACCATTGAGTGAGCCGCGTACAATGCCGTTTATGCCATCATTTTTCCTACTATATCTTATTTTGCTCTCCAACACGCGCGGTAACTCGGCGCGTTAAAAAATTCACAGCGCCGCGGAAGTAGCGTTTTAGCGCGTGCAGCAGGTGGTTGTTTCTCTACGCGTTGCAAAATTTAGCGTGTCTTTACACCGTTTCATCAGGTACGGTAAAATCCAGCGCGCGCTCAGCCGCCGCTTGGAAAAAAAATACAAACGACGCAATGAAAGAGACGGAGGAGAAGGCGCGGCGGGAGCAGGGCGTTGGAAGAGGCGGGGGAGAAGGCGCGGCGAAAGGGAGGTCTAGCGGTTGGCGAGCGCGGAGGCACGCGGCTTTTACAATGCGCGTTGAGCGCGGGCACCAAAACTCCCGCATGCGGGATAAGTATTTTCACACGCCCACTTTTCACGCCCTTGTTAGAGCGCGCCGTGCGGCCTCTCGTGCCAAAACGGCCGGGTTTTTTTAACGCGCGGCTTTTTTCGCGTGCCTGTTGAAAATACTCTAAGTGAGATGGAGTTTCTTCTTCTTCTTCTTCTTCTTCTTCTTCTTCTTCTTCTTCTTCGAATTGAGGGGCATCACGCTCCCAGTTTACATTATCATCGATGAAAAAGGATAACACGTGGGGTGCCCACCGCAAAGACATTGTTAGCGGCAACGGTAGGTATTCATGGTTTTGACACCAATGATATGCTGTCGCATGTTTTTTTCGAAAAGAAGGATGACCTCCGACCTCTGCAGACGAAGCATTCAGTCATTTTATTAATTATTCATCAAAACTTTAAATAATACATCAATAAGTCTGAAGCCATCATCTTGTCAACATGTGTCGCTACTCTAATCCATTTGATGAAAGGGTGTAGATTGTTGGGGCCGCATATCCAGACCTCACATCAAAGCCCAACATCTAAAGCCGGAGGTCCTAACCAAGCCGAATTTGTGGGTTTGGATCACACACCGCTCCGACATGCTCACAACGGGTACCACATGCGCACGTTGCAGTGGTCATCGTCACCATCTTCCACGGATCCATCTTCAAAGCTAGTACTAACGCATCCACCTTGCCAGGCATGACGTGTTCGGGAACGTTGCATGGGAAACAAAAAATCTCCTACGCACACACAAGATCTATCCATGGTGATCAGCATCTATGAGAGGGAGAGTGGATCTACATACCCTTGTAGAGCGCTAAGTGGGAAGCGTTAAGAAATGCGGTTGGTGTAGTCGAACGTCTTCGCGATCCAAATCGCCGAGCATCCCGCGATCTCATCACGACCCGTCCCGCGATCCAATCACGATCCGTCCCGCGATCTCATCACGATCCGTCTCACGATCTTGATCACGGTCCTTCCAATCTAGCGCCGAACGGACGGCACCTCCGTGTTCAACACACGTACAACTCGATGACGATCTCCGCCTTCTTGATCCAGCAAGAGGGAGCGGAGAGGTAGATGAGTTCTCCGGCAGCACGACAGTGTTGCGGCGATGGTGGTGAAGCTATTCCAGCAGGGCTTCGCCTAAGCACCGCTGAAAACCGATCTAGAGGAGAAACTGCGATCTAGAGGAGAGGTAGCACGTGACTATTAGGGTTAGCTTTTTCCTCTAAATCCTCTAGTATATATAGGAGGGAAGGAGGGGAGGAGACAGCCTCAAACCCTCAAGGTTTGGTCGAAATTGGAGGTGGAGGAGTCCTACTCCAATCCTACTAGGAGTAGGATTCCTCCTTTCCACTTGGAAACTCTTCCCACCTCTCCACCTTTGGATTTTTTTTCCTTCTCAAACCACTCCAGCCGCATGGGCCCTTAGACGAGGCTTCAGCCAGCCCACCAGGGGCTGGTTTACCTCCTCCCACAACCCATGTAGCCTCTTGGGTCGAAATACCTCTCCCGATGGTCCCCCGGTACACTACCGGCACTCCTGGTACACTACCGATGAGCCCGAAACTTTTCCGGTGACCAAAACAGGACTTCCTATACATCAATCTTTACCTCCGGACCATTCCGGAGCTCCTCGTGACGTCTGGGATCTCATCTAGGACTCCGAACAACCTTAGGTCACCACCATACATAACTCTATACTACCAAAACGTCACCGAACCTTAAGTGTGCAGACCCTGCGGGTTCGAGAACTATGTAGACATGACTGAGACACCTCTACGGTCAATAACCAATAGCAGGACCTGGATGCCTATATTGGTTCCTACATATTCTACGAAGATCTTTATCGGTCGAACCTCTATGTCAAGGATTCAGTTAATCCCGTATATGTTCCCTTTGTTCTTCGGTATATTACTTGCCCGAGATTCGATCGTCGGTATCTCCATACCTAGTTCAACCTCGTTACCGGCAAGTCTCTTTACTCGTTACGTAATACAAGATCCCATGACTAATACTTAGTCACTTTGCTTGCAAGGCTTGTTGTGATGTTGTATTACCGAGTGGGCCCTAAGATACCTCTCCGTCACATGGAGTAACAAATCCCAGTCTTGATCCATGCCAACCCAATAGACACCCTCGCAGATACCTGTAGAGTACCTTTATAGTCACCCAGTTACGTTGCGACGTTTGATACACATAAGGCACTCCTCCGATGTCAATGAGTTGCATGATCTCATGGTCATAGGAACAAATACTTGACATGTAGAAAACAGTAGCAATAAACTGACAAGATCATATGCTACGTTTGTAGTTTGGGTCTTGTCCATCACACCATTCTCCTAATGATGTGATCCCGTTATCAAATGACATCTCATGTCCATGGCTAGGAAACCTTAACCATCTTTGATCAACGAGCTAGTCTATCAGAGGCATACTAGGGACACGGTTTTGTCTATGTATCCACACATGCATCTAAGTCTCCGATCAATACAATTATAACATGGATAATAAACGATTGTCATGAACAAGGAAATATGATAATAACTAATTTATTATTGCCTCCAGGGCATATTTCCAACATGACGTTGACGCCACCATGGCGCTAGACAATGTCACCTCCATACGCGCGTCCATCATCACGCATCCCTCGTCGAGACCCTGCAGCGCCACATTGCCGAGAAACCAAGTCATCGATGCGTCACAGGAACCGCCGCTCCATCGTAAAAGCCGTCCAATGGTCTCTCAAGCCTATGCACACATCCAAGAACGATGCGCCCAAGGTGGGAACGACACAAGAGCGCCGTCATCACACGATCAACTGATATAGGGTTTTCCCCGAAGGTAGCAGATAAAGGTCTGGAGCTTCTCCTTGGTGATGCCTTCAAGAAGGGAACGAGACAGAAGAGCAACGTCATCGTCGTGCTTAGCAACTAGCCTAGAGTAAGGGTTTTACCCGGATCTGATCGACAAACCTCTATCTAGCATCGTGTGCACGGGATGTCACCGATCTCTGCCGTCGCATAGTAAGCAGGCCGCAGCGGCAAATCAGATCTGGTTGAACGCATGCAGCTGACCCATTCATGAGGCCCTCGATGCCGTTGCCGCCAATCCGAGGTCATATGGACCGCCGCTGCCGCCGAACGCAACCATCAACGCTGCCCGAAGCAGGGCCGGCCTCCGCACCCGCAGACAACACTGCCCGAGGCAGGGCCGAACGCCACGTCGCCGCCGCTCTGTCGGAAAAGAGGAGTGAGCATCGCCTCCCCACTCCAGATCGGAGCCAAAAATATCCCACCACCATCGCGCTACCACGGCTTTTGCCTAGCGAATGCACAAGCGACAGCGAGAGGAGGGGAGGGAGGAGGTTAGTCTCTTGGAAGGAGAGTGAGGGCACCCTGGTACACCCCGGTGCGGTCGCACGCGGACGAGAGGAGGTGGCGGCTTCGCTAGATGTGTGTTTCTTGTTCACATGTTGCCACATGTAATGAGATAGGACCACATGCATATGCATGTTATTGTATTTCAGTAGCCTATTCCTTGCATATTTGGTTTCTGGTCATATTATTGGGCCGAGAGGTCAGGAAACCGTACATATGTAACATGTCTCCTCTCTTTACATCCCAAACAGATCAATAAGCTTTATTCCATCTTAATCATTTAAAAATATTTATATCTTTTCAACCATAATTTTGTTTTTGAAACTTTTATATATTTGTACTCCTAGAGCCAACACCTTTTGAACAATACCAATCTTGGATACATTTCAAACACATTTAAATTTTAATGTCTCAATCCACTTATTTCACTCAATTTATTTCACTATATGAAAGTGCTTATTTCAAATTGATTTATTGAAATAAGTGAAATCTGTTAATTGAAATGAATAAAATCTGCCTGTTGAAAGGGATGAAATATATTGTTTGAAAAAAAATTGAAATCAATTATTTTATAAGGAGTGAAATTAATTACTGGAAAAAGTTGAAATCATTTTGCAAAACTTATTGTTTTAGTGTATGAAACTAAGTATTTCAAAAATATGAAGCTGGAGTTTTCAAAAAATCCTTTACAAATATATGTGAAATCAGTTTTGTCAATTATTGTAAGTAACTATTTTCAAAATATTATTTCACTCGTTTAAGTGAAATCATTTTTCTTGAAATACATGAACCGAGTTAAGTCAAATTAGTGAAATTTGTCTCTTGAAAGGGTTGAAATGTGTTGTTCGAAAGAGTTGAGATCAATTTTTAAGAGTGTTTTTTTCCTTCTGAAATGATTAAGTTATTGAAAATAATTGAAATCATTTTGTGAAACTAATTGTTTAGGTATGTGAAACTTATTATTCCAAAAAATACGAAACATGTAGTTTTCAAAATAATAGATTCAGTGCTTTTGAAAAATATGTGAAATCTAATTTTCAAAATGAGTGAGATTATTTTTGTACTTATTAAAATAAGCTGTTTGAAATAAGTAAAATAATCGGAAGATTTTACTGGGTTTTCAATGGGCGGAATCTATATTTTGAAATGAGTGTTTTCAATATATTAATACTCTTTTTTTATTAGAAATGAGCGAACACTGTTTTTGGAAAGTAGGAAAATCTTTTGAATTGAGTGAAATCCATTATAAGAATTGAGTGAACTTTTCGAAACGAGTGAAATTATTATTTTTATATGACTGAAATCCGGGTTTTTTACTCATTTAAAATATACTCAAGATCGGTCTTGCTTTAAAGGTCTCATCGCCATGAATTTAAATTTGTAAAAATTCAGAAACAAAAATTTGGTTCGAATGAGTCATTTTAAAATACCGTAAGATAAATAAAATACAAGTTGGAGAGGGGGAATCTTGTCAGCATGGTTCTTCTCTCTCTCTCTCTCTTACCCGACAAAAGGCTTCTATGGTAGACCCATGTCAGTGTGTATTGCAACGTATCTCTGCATCAAAATGTTTGACACCTTTATACCGCATAGAAGCACACAAATCTTGGCATGGAGACAACCGACTACAGATCTACCGATACGTACCGTTCTCGGTAAACTTTTCATTTTGGGGTGGTTGATCCAAAATGATCTAGCAAGTTTAGTTTAAAACTCTCGCCCACCACAAGAACATCAAGCCCGCCAAACAATACATAACCTCTACCATCACTCTTACAACAAAGAGCATGAGGAAACAAGCTAAAAACATCCAGCATGACCTTTAGAACAACATTCTATCATCAACCAACCTAAATACATGACCAAATGACCAAACAAAAACAAGTGAACAAAGTTGACAAGTTGCGCTTTGGGCCCCATATCAACCTGCAAGTCTCAGTGCCAACGGCGCCCAACCTCTCTTCATGTTGTAAACATTAGTTGCAAACCGCAACCATCGTTTTGCTCCCCCGACTTGCGGATCGCAAAGCCGTCATCTCCATAAACATGACCAATAGTCCAACTAATACGTAGGATGAGTTATAACACTACTTTGATCATGAGGAAAAGCATTCCTAGCGGAAACATTGTTTTTGCTCTTTCAAATAGGTCAAAAATACAACAATAACTCCTGCTTCCACTATCCTTCTCAAACTTATAGGAAAATTCATGATCCAAGTAGAAACTTCGCTAGTTAGACTCATGTTAGTGCCAAAAGCACAACTAACCAGCCCCATGCATATCTTGATAGCGAGCAGTGAATAAACAACTGATCAATGGTCTCATCGGCACCACAAAAACCACATTTCTTACTTTCATCCAGACTCTCTCAATTAGATTTTCTTTAGTTAATATACTACTTTTAAACATAGGCATGATTAACACTTTATTTTTTAAAGGAACTTTAACAAACCAAAGGGCATTTAACTTGTAAAGTTGTAACCATTAAATATGTTGATCTTAGTGTAAACTGACCAGAAGTTGATAGAGATCATACACATTTATTTATATGTGGGAGGAGGTTTACAGTAGTATATAGTTAAGCGAACGATCCAGGTGAGTTCATCGCCTTATTCTTCAACTTCGAATTAAAGAAGAATGATTTCTAAGGTGATGGCTGACATTTATTTCCGGCGTCTCCTATGTTTGCATTGTCTGCTAGTTTGTATCAAGCATCATTTCAAACACTTACCTTGTAGATTCTATTGGTTATTCCGTTACGGACGATCAATATATAGCGGCATACACGTGCGTGTTCCCGAGCAAGCGGACGAAGACAATAACATATAATAAATATGTTGTAGTAGAACCAAACGACATAGAAGTATGTTTACTCTATGAGGGTTTTCAAAATCGAAGACTAAGTGTGTAAATTTTTACGAATTTGGTAGATTTGAAGTGAGTTAGGGTGGAGGATTCATGTTGGTGGCATTTTCAATTTGAGTTGTACATTCTCATGAACATTGAATATATATAAAAAATTAATATATCTTGTAAGAGGGTAGGTATACCAAATACAAGCAAACATTTTATTTATCAAACTTGGATGCATTTCATGAGAGTTGAGATAGCTGGTACCATTCAAGACCAAATGTAAAGTACACACGGTGATGCCAACTGATTGTTAAACTCAACACATGACACTTCACATATATAGTCATGGAAGAACCAAGAAATGAGCAATGCCAACGATTTGAAGAGAAATCCCTCATAGACACTTTATACTCTAGAATTTTCCACTCACTTACATTTGAAATAGTGAGTCATGCACTCTCAAAACCTAAAGATATTTGTTAGATTTATGCTTTAGAGATCTCTGAAAAATATATTTAAGGATGCTAAAATTATTAACACATACATATATACATGTAATTCATCTGAATGGTACATTAATATTTGAAAACAGTTTTTTGTTTAATCGAAACGGAAAGGTGGTATTTGAGAAAGGGAATGCCTACTAAATCCAATCCTATTGCAAAATATGTTTTATATTGTGTAAATGAATTTTCCAACAGAGATAGTAAAATTGATCATACCTAGTATTTAGTAAAACCAATGTATACCGAGAAACAATTTATATATAATTAAAAGAGTTTAATATAAAGAAATGAGAATGTATAAGGAACTGTGAAATCAAGTTTATTTTGGTAGTTTGTTGGCGACATTGGTGGCACGACCGTTGAGACGGTCAACGCCTACAACTATTCAACTATTCCAAATGTAAGTGAATGGATAATTCTAGAGTATAAAGTGCCTACGACTATGAGGAAAATATTTGACATTGCTCATTTGTTGGTTCTTCCAAATCTAAATATGTCTAGGTGTCATGTGGTAAGTTTAACAATCAGTTAGCATCATAGTATGGACTTTATATTTGGTCTTGAATAAACTCGTTAACTTAACGACAATGTGTTGTCCGATCCAATGACTACTCTCATATCATCACGCCGAAGGTTGCTCTGGTTTCCATAATAACACGATGTAGGCTTGTCCAGAAATGTGTGCAGTTAGAAAAAAATATCATCAGCAACAGGCTTGTTTTGAATTTTTTAGATTGCCATATCATTATTGAAAACAATTTTTTGAATTTGTTAATACCAAGATTTGTACTTGAAACAACACTATCGAGAGAAATAAAAATCTCAACGCATGCAATTTTAGGATTTACCGCTTTACAAACAAACAATAAGAAAACACTGATTAAAGAACTTTCACGGTATGAATAATTCGAAAAACATTTCATCATAATGTTCCATCATATGTAGTGGTTCAAAATTAATAATTTTATTCGATCACGCCTCCCTTTGTCACATGATCAATCCACTCATCAGCATCACAAAAACCACATTTCTTAATTCCTTCACAGCCTCTCTTAGTTGGATATCTGTAATTAATATAGTATATTTTTTCTTCAAATATTCAAAATATGTTCAAAATCCCAAATGGTGTTTGTGTTTTAAAAAATATTCAGAACTTTAAATTTTGTTCTCGTTCAAATTTGTTGAAAATAAAAAAATGTTAGCATTCTTTCCAATATTGTTCTTGTTTTCAAAAATTGCTCTAGATTTTTTTAAAAGTTACCAATTTCCAAAAAAATGAGTTTTAAAAAATTGTTCAAAAATTGTAAAAGACGTTTGCGTTTTAAAAAAATGTTTTGGTTTACTAAAATTGTTCCGAAGTTTCAAAGCATATCCTTTTCTAAAAATGTTCACAAATTCAAACAATGTTAGTGTTTTTAGAAATGTTTCAGATTGTCAAAAAATGTCCCAGTTAAAAGAAATCGCGTTTCAAAAAAATGTTTCAAATTTTCAAATAAAAATCATTTTTAAAAACTGTTCAGCATTTCAAAAATTGTTGATAGATCCATAAAATCTTAGTTTTTTCATTTTTTGTTCGAAGTTTCATTTTTTTTTCATTTTTTCATGTTGTTAAAAAATGATTGCGGTTCAAAATTTCAAAAAACGTTCCGTTCGTTCGAAAATTGTTCAATAATTTAAACAATGTTCAAATTTCCAAAATATTTGAGTTTTAAAAATGTTCATGTTTCAAAAATATTGCATTTAAAAAAAAATCATGTTTCAAATTTTGAAACATGTTTTAGATATACTGATGTTGTTGGTCTTATCTCATCGCATAGGCGCGATCCTTCACCAGTGGGAGGATCTCGGTTCGATCCCTGCCGCGCACATAACTTCTTTTTGGAATTTTCTTCACTGATTTGAACGACACACTGTTGGGCTAGTCCAGTTGGCAAGTTCGTATACGCCCCACTGCTGTTGGGCGCAACAAGCGGCGTATAGGAGGTCCTATTAAACAAAAAATCATTCGGGGCGAGTATGGCTGATCTTTTTAAAAGATCGGCTAGGCCACGAGCTATTGGATTCAACACACGATAGCCGTCACATTTAGCTGATGAAGTTTGGAAGGAAGGCCATGTTGTGCCTAGTGTTTGCAATAGAGATCTTGTTGCAAAAACCTTTGCATCAGAGATAACATCGCGAAAAAAAATCTTTACAACAAAGGTGATGTTGTAGAATTTTGTTTTTTGTCTTCACCTTTTTGCAACATAGGTGATGTTCGGAAGAACCTTTGGAACATGGATGATGTTGCAGAATTTTTTGGCGATGAACAGAGTTGGCCACGGACGAAGTAGTGATGTTTGTGAGTGGTTAAAGGGTCTGACAGTTATGGATGGGGCTCGAGCTCGAGGCCGGACCGAGGAGGAGGTACATGATCCCATTGTCAAGGTTGCGGGCGCCAGCAATGAGGAGGCAGGAGCCAACGTGATGGAGGGAAGGCGTTGGCCAACCGCCATGAATGGTGCTACAACCAAGGGTCATACCGGGGAGGAGGCACGGGGCCCCAAAGTCAAGATCGTTGTCGTCGACAACAAAGGAGGCAAGAGCCGCCGTGATGAAGGGAGGCACTGGGAGGTAGCGGCGTCCGTGCTCGACCTCATCTGCAACCTCATCCTCTCACCCATGTGTCCTTATCAATTCACCCAAGATAAGATTGGGGAGGAAAAGGAAACGCTAGTGGTTGGCGGGCCCCACACAGGACATGCGTCACGTGGAAGAGACGACAGGCGGGAGCATGGTAATTGATCTGATAGGAAGTGGTTCCCATATATAAAAGGTTGACAACAACATATCCTTAACATGATTGGAGGACGGAGATTCCAAGCGTCAACCGAAACTTCACATTATTATCTGATTATACTATCAACCATGCTTTTATGATCTGAGTTGTGTCTCGCTACATGAAAATTGGCATCAGCCGGGTGAAGACGCGAATGGATCGGCTGCCTCGGGCACCTTTGGATGGCACGTGAGGCAGTCGTACAGTCTGCCACCGTGTAGCTCCAATTAATCTTTGCAACAAGTACCATGTTATGCTCGATTACTTTGCAACACAAACTTTGTTGCAGCTCTTCGGAATTGTTTCACACCTTTGTAACAAGCCTTGTATGCAAACCACTGTTTGCCCTGGTAGCTCTACAACAAAGTCGTTGTTGCCTTCATTTGGATTGTAACAAGGGTCAAGTTGCCAAGTGAACTACACGACGAGTTATTGCGATCGTTAGATCGAACTCGGATCTGACGACGGCACGTGCGGCTGAACGCTAACATTGTTGATTGCAATTGTTTCCCGGCGATCCCCCTAAAGGAAAAGTTTTTCACGGGCCCTAAAAAAGAACTATTGGGTCTCCTCTATTTATTTAAGGAAACATTACCTTTTGAGCGGTGGATGCCTATCACATTAGGACTAAATTCATAACCTAGACCAATTACCATGCTGTTTTAGAAACTCTCAAAATAATATAAGTGAGGTACGAGAGTTCTAGTATTTCTATAAAACGCAAGCACCACTGTGCTCTAAAAGATATAAGTGAAGCACATAGAGCAAAAATGCCCAACTCAAAAGATATAAGTGAAGCACATAGAGTATTCTAGTAAATTCATTATTCAGTGTGTCTCTCTCAAAAGATGTATGCATCAAGGATGATTGTGGCAAACTAACAAGCAAAGACTCAGGTCACACAAGACGCCCCAAGCAAAACACATATCATGTGGTGAATAAAAATATAGCCTCAAGTAAATTTACCGATGGATTGAAGACGAAAGAGGGGATGCCTTTCGGGGCATCCCCAAGCTTAGGCTCTTTGGCATTCTTGAATATGACTTGTGGTGCCTTGGGCATCCCCAAGATTAGGCTCTTGACACTCCTTATTCCATAGTCCATCAAATCTTTACCCAAAACTTGAAAACTTGAGAACACAAAACTTAACAGAAAATTCGTGAGATCCATTAGTATAAGAAAGTAAATCACCACTTTAGGTACTGTTGTGAACTCATTATTTATTTATATTCGTGTTATACCTACTGTAATCTAACTTCTCCATGGCTCATACCACATGATACAACCCGTAGATTCATCAAAATAGGCAAACAACTCAAAGAAAACAGAATCTGTCAAAAACAGAACAGTTTGTAGCAAACTAAAAACTTCGTATACTTATGTAACTCAAACAATTCTTAAAAACTAGTAAAACCTGGGAAATTTATACATAAATCTTTTGTAAAAAATTCAGATCAATTTGACTCTGTGAAAAAAAAAATCCTGGACCAAGCGCAAAAGTTTCTGTTTTTCAGCAAGATCAAATCAACAACTACCATAGATCACCCCAAAGGTTTTACTTGGCTCAAACACTAATTAAAACACCAAAACACAATTACTACACAAGTTATAATGTGGTAAACACTCAAAAACATAAGCAAAAACAGAAAACGAAAATAAAATTGGGTTGCCTTCCAACAAGCGTTATTGTTTAACGCCCCTAGCAAGGCAAAACGCAATGGATCTAGGTATTGTCATAATAATAATAAGGGAGATCATTCATGCTCATCTCATACTCCCTTAGTTCAGCAGCTAATTTCCTTTGTGGCAAGCAAAAATAATCAAAAGGGCTAAATTTAATAGGATAGGGATCCTTAAGATCAAGAACGGGAGGGATAGGTTCCTCCTTTGGCCCCTTATAGCGTATAATAAATTCATCATTATAAGCTTTCCTTTGGGTAAAGGCCATGAGACTTTTTCGAAGAATGAACTCTAATCCGTTATTTTGTATAGAAAAATTATCATTGAGTTCAGAAATCTTGTCAACCAAAACCTCGGTAGGGACCTTCTTTTCTCAAAATTTCATTATAAGCAACTTTATCCGGAGATCATAGTCTCATTATCTCTTCTTGATTAAAAAGGATCTCCTCAATAGGGGGACATCCACCATTAATTTTGTAATGAGCAAAAATTTCACAAGCCTCTTTCATGATAAATCTAAACTCGTGGGCTAGGAATATAGTGGCAACATGCTTAACAGAAGAATGCTGAATATTAGAGAACTCAAGAAAAAATATTTGTATGCAAGGGTGCATATGCAAGAATTGCCTCTCAAGTTCACTTAATAACAAAGTTATAGCATCCACAAAACTATTAGTTTTATTGAGAATGGAACCTCCTAAGGTAGGAAGTGTTCCTGCACAAGTGAAGAAATCTCGAATAACACCTTTTCCAATGATATTACCACTACATATGCGGAACTTTTATGTATGAATGATAGTAGGTTATTTTTGAGGGTTTTCATTAGCAAGGTCATCAAAATTCTTCTCAAGATTATTACTATCTCTCTCATTGAAAGTCTCCCTAGATTCCGACATGGTGGCAAAGCAATCAAGCACACAAGCAAACGAAAGGCGAACGAAAGAAGGGCGAATAAAAAGGCAAATCTTTTTGGTATTTTCTGAAAATCATTTTAGAAGTGGAGGAGAGGAAAACAAGAGGCAAATGGAAAATAATGTAATTGCAAGAGATGAGTTTGTGATGGGTACTTGGTAGGCTTGATGTGCATCCTCCCCGGCAACGGCGCCAGAAATCCTTCTTGCTACCTCTTGAGCATCCGTTGGTTTTCCCTTGAAGAGAAAAGGGTGATGCAACGAAGTAGATAAGTATTTCCCTCAGTTGTTGAGAACCAAGGTATCAATCCAGTAGGAGGAACAAGCAAGTCATCAATGGATGCAGCTACACAAACAATCAAACTCTTGCACCCAACGCTATAAAGGGGTTGCCAATCCCTTCACGGTTATTTACAAGGATTATATCTGAAAGAGATAGATGTAAACGAGTGCGGAAAGTAAAATATAAGTAAATTGCAGAAAGGTATTTTTGGTATTTTTGATTTATAGATCTGAAAGTATATGATGGAGAATATTTTGGGGAACGTCGCATGGGAAACAAAAAATTTCCTACGCACACGCAGATCTATCCATGGTGATGAGCATCTACGAGAGGGAGAGTGGATATACGTACCTTTGTAGATCGCTAAGCGGGAAGCGTTAAGAAACGCGGTTGGTGTAGTCGAACATCTTCGCGATCCAAATCGTCGAGCGTCCCGCGATCACATCACGATCCGTCCCGCGATCCAATCATGATCCGTCCCGCGAACTCATCACGATCCGTCCCGCGAACTCATCACGATCCGTCCCGCGATCTCATCACGATCTGTCCCGCGATCTCATTACGATCTGTCCCGTGAACTCATCATGATCCGTCCCGTGAACTCATCATGATCCGTCCCGTGAACTCATCACGAACCGTCTCGCGTTCTTGATCACGATCTTTCCGATCTAGCGCCGAACGGACGACACCTTCGCGTTCAGCACACGTGCAGCTTGATGACGATCTCCACCGTCTTGATCCAGAAAGAGGAAGTGGAGAGGAAGAAGAGTTCACCGGCAGCGTGACAGCGCTCCGACAATGGTGATGGAGCAATTCTGGCAGGGCTTCGCCTAAGCACCGCGGGAATCCGATCTAGAGGAGCACCGGTGGAACGGGTAGCACGTGGCCGTAATATCTAGTGCAAAACACCCAATACCACCAGTATATATAGGAGGGAGGGATGAGGAGGGCTGGCGCAAGGCCAGGGCCCCATAGGAGTCGGCCGCCAATCCTAGTAGGACTAGGATTCGTCCCTTTTTTTCCCCGTTTTCCACCTTTTCCTATTGGGTTTTCTTCTCCAGCCACATGGGCCTTGTGTGGGAGTTCCCACCAGCCCACTAAGGGCTGATATTCACTCTCCCATGGCCAATGAAGCCTCTTGGGTCGAAATACCCCTCCCGGAGGTCTCCCGGTACACTACCAGCACTCCCGGTACACTACCGATGAGCCCGAAACTTTTCTGGCGGCCAAAATAGGACTTCCTATATATGAATATTTACCCCCGGACCATTCCGGAGATCCTGGTGACGTCCGGGATCTCATCCAGGACTCCGAACAACCTTCGGTCACCACCATACATAACTCTATACTACCGAAACGTCACCAAACCTTAAGTGTGCAGACCCTGCGGGTTCGAGAACTATGTAGACATGACCGAGACACCTCTACGGTCAATAACCAATAGCGGGCCCTGGATGACCATATTGGTTCCTACATATTCTACGAAGATCTTTATCGGTTGAACCTCTATGTCAAGGATTCAGCCAATCCCGTATAACGTTCCCTTTGTTCTTCGGTATGTTACTTGCCCGAGATTCGATCGTCGGTATCTCCATACCTAGTTCAACCTCGTTACCGGCAAGTCTCTTTACTCGTTCTATAATACCAGATCCCGTGACTAACACTTAGTCACATTGCTTGCAAGGCTTATTGTGATGTTGTATTACCGAGTGGGCCCTGAGATACCTCTCCGTCACACGGAGTAACAAATCCCAGTCCCGATCCATGCCAACTCAACAGACACCCTTGGAGATACCTATAGAGCACCTTTATAGTCACCCAGTTATGTTGCGACGTTTGATACACACAAGGCACTCCTCCGATGTCCATGAGTTGCATGATCTCATGGTCATAGAAACATATACTTGACATGCAGAAAACAATAGCAATAAACTGACACGATCATATGCTATAGTTGTAGTTTGGGTCTTGTCCATCACACCATTCTCCTAATGATGTGATCCCGTTTATCAAATGACATCTCATGTCCATGGCTAGGAAACCTTAACCATCTTTGGTCAACGAGCTAGTCCATTAGAGGCATACTAGGGACATGATTTTGTCTATGTATCCACACATGCATCTAAGTCTCCAATCAATACAATTATAGCATGGATAATAAACGATTATCATGAACAAGTAAATATGATAATAACTAATTTATTATTGCCTCTAGGGCATATTTCTAACAGTCTCCCACTTGCACTAGAGTCAATAATATAGTTCACATCACTATGTGATTCGCATTGTTATGAATCTAACACCCAATGAGTTTTGGGGCTCGATCATGCTTTGCATGTGAGAGAGGTCTTATAGTCAATGGGTCTACGACATTCAGATCCGTATGTACTTTGAAAATCTCTATGTCAAACTGTAAACACTGCTACCACGCTCCACTTGGTACTATTCCAAATGGTTGCTCCACTATATGTATCCAGATTGCTACTACGAGTCATCCGGATTGGTGTTAAAGCTTGCATCGACGTAACTTCTTTACGATGAACTCTTTATCACCTCCATAATCGAGAAATATCTCCTTTAGTCTTTTAGTTACTAAGTATAATCTTGACCGCTGTCTGGTGATCCACTCCTGGATCACTCTTGTACCCCTTGACGGACTCATGGCAAGGCACACACAGGTGCGGTACACAGCATGACATACTATACAGAGCCTATGGCCAAGGCATAGGGGACGACGTTCGTCCTTTCTCTTTCTTCTGCCATGGTCGAGCTTTGAGTCTCACTCAACTTCACACCTTACAAAGCAGGCGAGAATGCTTCTCTCTGACTAATCCATTTTGAACTCTTTCAAAAATCTTGTCAAGGTATGTACTCATTGAAAGTCTTATCAAACATCTTGATCTATCTTTATAGATCTTGATGCTCAACAATTAGGTAGCTTTATTCAGGTCTTCCTTTGAAAAACTCCTTTCAAACAACCATTTATGCTTTCCAGAAATTCTACATCATTTCCGATCAACAATATGTCATCCACATATACTTATCAGAAATTCTATAGTGCTCCCACTCACTTTATTGTAAATACAAGTTTCTCGTAAACTTTGTATAGACTCAAAAACTTTGATCACCTCATCAAAGTGTATATTCCAACTCCGAGATGCTCGCTTCAGTTCATAGAAGAATCACTGAAGCTTGCACAGCTTTTAGCATCCTTAGGACTGACAAAACCTTCTGGTTGTATCTCATACAACCTTTCCTTTAAGGAAGGAAACGAGGTTTTGGCATCCATCTGCCAGATTTCATAATTGAAAAATGCAGCAATTGCTAACATAATTCCAAGAGACTTTAGCATCGCTACGAGTGATAAAGTCTCATCGCAGTCAACTCCTTGATCTTGTCGTAAACTTCTTTGCAACAAGTCGAGCTTTACAAATGGTGACATTTACCATCAGCGCCTGTCTTCATTTTAAACATCCATTTGTACTCAACGACCTTCCGTCCAATGAGAAAGTCTACCAAAGTCTATACTTGGTTTTCATACACGGATCCTTTCTCGGATTTCATGGCCTCTAACCATCTGTCGGAATCCGGGCCCATCATCGCTTCTCCACAGCTCGTAGGTTCATCATTGTCCAACAACATGACCTCCAAGACAGGGTTGTCATACCGCTCAGGAGCAATACACATCCTTGTCGACCTACGAGGTTCGATAGTAACTCGATCTGAAGCTTCATGATCATCATCATTAACTTCCTCTTCAACTAACGTAGGCTTCATAGAAACAAATTCCCGTGCTGCGTTACTCTGATTGAAACAAAGGTTTAACAACCTCATCAAGTCCTATCTTCCTCCCACTCAATTCTTTCGAGAGAAACCTTTTTCTCGGGAAAGGACCCATTTCAGCAACAAACACTTTATGCTTGGATCTGAGATAGAAGGTTCACCCAACTGTTCTTAGGGTATTCTATGAAGATGCATTTGTCCGCTTTGGGTTTGAGCTCATTAGGTGAAAACATTTTTCCACACAAGCGTTGCAGCCTCAAATATTCAGAAATGACAGCTTAGGTTTCTACCAAACCATAATTCACACTGTGTCATCTCAACGGATTTACATGGTGCCCTATTTAAAGTGAATGCAGTTGTCTCTAATGCATAACCCCAAAACTATAGTAGTAAAACGACAAGAGACATCATAACCCGCACCATATCAAATAGGGTACGACTATGACGTTCGGACATACCATCACACTATGGTGTTCCAGGTGGCGTGAGTAATGAAACAATTTTCACATTGTCTAAAGTTGTATGCCAAACTCGTAACTCAGATATTGACCTCCACGATCATATCGCAGACATTTTTATCTTCTTGTCACGATGATCTTAAACTTCACTCTGAATTAGCTTGAACCTTTCAAACGATTCAGACTTGTGTTTCATTAAGTAAATATACACTATATCTACTCAAATCATCAGTGAAGGTAAGAAAATAACGATATCCACCGCACGCTACAAGACTCATTGGATTGCATACATCAACATGTATCATTTCCAATAAATCACCTGCCCGTTCCATCCATCTGGAAACGGAGTCATTAGTCATCTTGCCAAAGAGTCATGGTTCGCATGTCTCAACCGATTCGAAATCGAATGAGTCCAAATATCCATTAGCATGGAGTTTCTTCATGCGCTTTATACCAATATAGCATTTAGCCGTAGTGCCACAAGTATGTGGTACTATCATTATTAACTTTGTATCTTTTGGCATCAATGTTATGAACATGTGTATTACTACGATCAAGATTCAACAAACCATTCTCACTGGGTGCATGACCATTGAAGGTATTATTCATGTAAACAGAATAACCATTATTCTCTAACTTAAATGAATAACCATGTTGCAATAAACACGATCTAATCACGTTCATGCTCAACGCAAAACACCAAATAACATTTATTTAGGTTTGTCACCAATCCCGAAGGTAGAGAGAGCGTGCGATGTTGATGACATCAACCTTGGAAACATTTCCAACACACATCATCACCTCACCCTCAGCTAGTTCTCCGTTTATTCCGTAGCTTTTATTTCGAGTTACTAACATTTAGCAACCGAACCGGTATCTAATACCCAGGTGCTACTAGGAGTACTATCAAGGTACACATCAATAACACATATATCAAATATACTTCTGTCGATGTTGCCAGCCTTCTTATCTACCAAGCATCTAGGGTTGTTCCGCTTCAGCGACCGCTCTCCTCATAATCGAAGCACTTAGTCTCGGGTTTGGGTTCAACTTTGGGTTGCTTCACCGGAGCAGCAACTGACTTGCTATCCATGAAGTTTCCCTCCTTGCCCTTGCCCTTCTCTAAACTAGTGGTTTTACTAACCATCAACACTTGATGCTCCTTCTTGATTTCTATCTTCGCGGTGTCAAACATCGTGAACAGCTCAGGGATCATTATTTCTATCCCTGGCATTTTATAGTTCATCACCAAGTTCTAGTAGCTTTAGTGAGAGTGACTTGGAGAACTATATCAATCACTATCTTATCTGGAAGATCAACTCCCACTCGATTCAAGCGATTGTAGTACCCAGACAATCTGAGCACATGCTCAACGATTGAGCTATTCTCTTTCATCTTACAGGCAAAGAATCTTGTTGGAGATCTCATATCTCGCAACACGGGCATGAGCCTGAGATCCTAATTTCAGCTCTTAGAACATCTCATATGTTCCATGACGTTCAAAACATTTTGGAGCCTCAATTCTAAGCTGTAATGCATGACGCACTAAACTATCAAGTAGTTATTAGAACGTGCCTGTCAGATGTTCACAACATCTACAAACAACGCTAGAGGGGTTGGCGCACCGAGTGGTGCATTAAGGACATAAGCCTTCTGTGCAGAAATGAGGACAATCCTCAGATCACGGAGCCAGTCTGCAATATTGCTACCATCATCTTTCAAATATATTTCTCTAGGCACATATAAAAATTCAAAGGAGCTACAGCGCGAGCAAGTAATCTACAACATAATTTGCAAAGACACTACTGACTATGTTCATGATAATGAGTTCAATTAATCATATTACTTAAGAATTCCCACTCAAATTGACATCCCTTCGGTCATCCGAGTGATACATGATCCAAATTCACCAACTCAAGTCCGATCATCACGTGAGTTGAGGTGGTTACAATGATGAACATCATCATGTTGATCATATCTATTATATGACTCATGTTCGACCTTTCAGTCTCTTGTGTTCCGAGGCCATGTCTGTACATGCTAGGCTCATCAAGTTTAACCCGAGTGTTCTGCATGTGCAACACTGGCTTGCACCCGTTGTATGTGAATGTAGAGTCTATCACACCCAATCATCATGTGGTGTCTCAACACGACGAACTTTCGCAACGGTGCACACTCGGGGAGAACACAATTCATCTTGAAATTTAAGTGAGGGATCACCTTATAATGCTACCGTCGTCCTAAGCAAAACAAGGTGCATAAAAGGATTAACATCACATGCAAATCATAAGTGACATGATATGGCCATGAACTTGTGCTTTTGATCTCCATCTTGAAAGCACGGGCATGATCTCCATCGTCACCGGCAAGACACCATGATCTCCATCATCTTGATCTCCATCAACGTGTCGCCATCGGGGTTGTCGCGCCCAACATGCTTCTACTACTATTGCTACCGTTTAGCGATCAAGTAAAGCATCACATAGCGCTTAATGATTGACACACAGGTCATACAATAAATAAAGACAACCCTATGGCTCCTGCCGGTTGCCGTAATCATCGACATGCAAGTCGTGATAATCTATACATCACATGATCATCTCATACATCACATATATCACATCATGTAATTGGCCATATCACATCACAACATACCCTGCAAAAACAAGTTAGACGTCCTCTAATTGTTGTTGCATGTTTTACGTGGCTGCTACGGTATCTAGCAAGAACAATTCTCATCTACGCAAAAACCACAACGGTGATACACTAGTTGCTTTTCAACCTTCTCAAGGACCGCCTTTGTCGAATCCGATCCAACTAAAGTGAGAGAAACTGGCACCCGCAAGCCATCTATGCAACAAGTTGCGGTTGAGGGAACAGGTTTCTTGTAAGCGTACGAGTAATGTTGGTCTGGGCCGCTTCATCTCACAATACCGCTGAACCAAAATCCGACCAAGGGAGGAAGCAATCTAAGCATCAACGCCCACAAGCCTTTTGTGTTCTACTCGAGATGTCATCTACACATAGACCTAGCTCATGATGCCACTGTTGGGGAACGTCGCATGGGAAACCAAAATTTTCCTACGCACACGTAGATCTATCCATGGTGGTGAGCATCTACGAGAGGGAGAGTGGTTCTATGTACCCTTGTAGATCGCCAAGCGAGAAGCGCTAAGAAACGTGGTTGGTGTAGTCGAACATCTTCGCGATCCAAATCGCCGAGCGTCCCGCGATCACATCACGATCCGTCCCGCGATCCAATCATGATCCATCCCGTGAACTCATCATGATCCATCTCGCGATCTCATCATGATCCATCCCGCGATCCCATCACGATCTGTCCCGTGAACTCATCACGATCCGTCCCGCGAACTCATCACGAACCGTCTCGCGATCTTGATCACGGTCCTTTCGATCTAGCGCCGAACGGACGGCACCTCCGCGTTCAACACACATGTAGCTTGATGACGATCTCCACCATATTGATCCAGCAAGAGGAAGTGGAGAGGAAGAAGAGTTCACCGGCAGCATGACGGCGCTCCGGCGATGGTGATGGAGCAATTTCGGCAGGGCTTCGCCTAAGCACCGCGGGAATCCGATCTAGAGGAGCACCGGTGGAACGGGTAGCATGTGGCCATAAAATCTAGTGCAAAACACCCAATACCACTAGTATATATAGGAGTTAGGGAGGAGGAGGGCTGGCGCAAGTCCAAGGCCCCATAGGAGTCGGCCGAATCCACTAGGATTGGAGGACTCTCCTCCAATCCTAGTAGGACTAGGATTCGTCCCTTTTTTTCCTTTTTCCACCTTTTCCTATTGGGTTTTCTTCTCTAGACACATGGGCCTTGTGTGGGAGTTTCCACCAGCCCACTAAGGTCTTATATTCATTCTCCCACAGCCCATGAAGCCTCTTGGGTCGAAATACCCCTCCCGGAGGTCTCCCGGTACACTACCGACACTCCGGGTACACTACCGATGAGCCCGAAACTTTTCCGGCGACCAAAATAGCACTTCCTATATATGAATCTTTACCTCCAGACCATTCCAAAGCTCCTCGTGATGTCCGGGATCTCATCCGGGACTCCGAACAACCTTCAGTCACCACCATACATAAGTCTTTACTACCAAAACGTCACCAAACCTTAAGTGTGCAGACCCTGCGGGTTCGAGAACTATGTAGACATGACCGAGACACCTCTACGGTCAATAACCAATAGCGGGCCCTGGATGACCATATTGGTTCCTACATATTCTACGAAGATCTTTATCGGTTGAACCTCTATGTCAAGGATTCAGCCAATCCCGTATAACGTTCCCTTTGTTCTTCGGTATGTTACTTGCCCGAGATTCGATCGTCGGTATCTCCATACCTAGTTCAACCTCATTACCGGCAAGTCTCTTTACTCGTTCTGTAATACAAGACCCCGTGACTAACACTTAGTCACATTGCTTGCAAGGCTTATTGTGATGTTGTATTACCGAGTGGGCCCTGAGATACCTCTCCGTCACATGGAGTAACAAATCCCAGTCTTGATCCATGCCAACTCAATAGAAACCCTCGGAGATACCTGTAGAGCACCTTTATAGTCACCCAGTTACGTTGCAATGTTTGATACACACAAGGCACTCCCCCGATGTCTGTGAGTTGCATGATCTCATGGTCATAGAAACATATACTTGACATGCAGAAAACAGTAGCAATAAACTCACACGATCATATGCTACGTTTGTAGTTTGGGTCTTGTCCATCACACCATTCTCCTAATGATGTGATCCCTTTTATCAAAAGACATCTCATGTCCATGGCTAGGAAACCTTAACCATCTTTGATCAACGAGCTAGTCCATTAGAGGCATACTAGGGACATGGTTTTGTCTATGTATCCACACATGCATCTAAGTCTCCGATCAATACAATTATAGCATGGATAATAAACGATTATCATGAACAAGGAAATATGATAATAACTAATTTATTATTGCCTCTAGGGCATATTTCCAACAGAATAGACCCGGGGGCCATAGATTTCACTAGAGGCTTCTCTCTTTAAGGCAAATATCATGGTGGGTAAACAAATTACCGTCAAGCACTTGATAGAAAATAGAATAATCATGTAGTTTTCCTAGGCAATGATCATGCATATAGGCATCACGTTCGTGACAAGTAGACCGAAACGATTCTACATCTACTACTATTGCTCCACACATCGACCGACTCCTGCCTGCATCTAGAGTATTAAGTTCATGAAGAACACAATAACGCATTAAGAAAGATGACATGATGTAGAGGGATAAAACTCAAGAAATATGATGAAAACCCCATATTGTTACCCTTGATGACAACAATATAATACGTGCCTCGCTACCCCTACTATGTCACTGGGTGAGGACACCGCAAGATCGAACCCAAAACCAAGCACTTCTCCCATTGCAAGAATTACCAATCTAGTTGGCCAAACCAAACCAATAACTTGAAGAGACTTGCAAGGATATGAAATCATGAAAATAAGAATTCATATGAGATTCAAATAAGATTCATGGATAATCTGAACATAATCTCACAATTCATCGGATCTGGACAAACACACCACAAAAGAAGATTACATCGGATAGATCTCCATGAAGATCATGAAGAACATGGTATTGAAGATCAAAGAGAGAGAAGAAGCCATCTAGATACTAGCTATGGACCCATAGGTCTGTGGTGTACTACTCACGCATCATCAGAGGGGCAATTGGGTTGATGTAGATGCCCTCCGTGATCGAAACCCCCTCCGGCAGATTACTGGAAAATGCTCCAAGGTTGTATCTTTCGGGAATGGAGGCTTCCGGCGGCGGCAAAGTCTTTGCGTGGCTCTTTCTGATGTTGGGGGAATATTTTGTTGGAAATATGCCCTAGAGAAAATAATAAAATTGTTATTATTGTATTTCCTTGTTCATGATAATTGTCTATTGCTCATGCTATAATTGTGTTAACCGGAAACCGTAATGCATGTGTGAATACATAATCCACAACGTGTCCCTAGTGAGCCTCTAGTTGGCTAGCTCGTTGATCAATAGATGGTCACGGTTTCATGCCCATGGACATTGGATGTCGTCGATAACGGGATCACATCATTAGGAGAATGATGTGATGGACAAGACCCAATCCTAAGCATAGCACAAGATCGTGTAGTTCGTCTGCTAAAGCTTTTCCAATGTCAAGTATCATTTCCTTAGACCATGAGATTGTGCAACTCCCGGATACCATAGGAATACTTTGGGTGTGCCAAACGTCACAACGTAACTAGGTGGATATAAAGGTACACTACAGGTATCTCCAAAAGTGTCTGTTGGGTTGGCACGAATCGAGACTGAGATTTGTCACTCCGTGTGATAGAGAGGTATTTCTGGGCCCACTCGGTAAGACATCATAATAATGAGATCAATGTGACCAAGGAGTTAGCCACGGGATGATGTGTTACGGAATGAGTAAAGAGACTTTCCAGTAATGATATTGAACAAGGTATAAGGATACCGATGATCGAATCTCGGGTAAGTGTCATACCGGTAGACAAAGGGAATTGTATACGGGATTGATTGAATCCCCGACATCGTGGTTCATCCGATGAGATCATCGTGGAGCATGTGGGAGCCAACATGGGTATCCAGATCCCACTGTTGGTTATTGACCGGAGAGGTGTCTTGGTCATGTCTACGTGCCTCCCGAACCATAGGGTCTACACACTTAAGGTTCGATGACGCTAGGGTTATAGGGAAATGTTGTACGTGGTTACTGAAGGTTGTTCGGAGTCCCGGATGAGATGCCGGACATCACGAGGAGCTCCGAAATGGTCCAGAGGTAAATATTGATATATAGGAAGTCCAGTTTGGGTCACCGGAAAGTTTTCGGGCTCATCGGTAGTGTACCGGGAGTGCCGGGAGGGTGCCGGAGGACCCCGAGAGGGGTGTGACGACCAAAGGACTTCATGGGCTGTTATAGGAGGTGGACCAGCCCTTATTGGGATGGCCAAGTCCTTCCCTAAAGGCCCATGCGGCTAGGGATAAAGAGATAAGGCAAAAGGAGATTCAAAAGGAAGAGATCCACCTCCCTTGTGGGAGGTGGACTCCTCCCTTATCTCGGACGAACCTATCCTCCTTGGAGGAGGGGCCAAGGCGGCCCTCCCTCTCCCTCCTCCTATATATACCCGAGGTATTGGGGCTGATTTGAGACACGATTTCTCTCTCTCTCTCTCTCTCTCTCTCTCTCTCTCTCTCTCTGTCTCGGCACAGCCCTACCCTTCCTCTTCCTCGTTCTCCGCGGTGCTTGTCCAAGCCTTGCCGGACATCACGCAGCTCCACCATCACCACGATGTCATGCTACCGGAGCTCTCCCTCAACCTCTCCTTCCTCCTTGCTGGATGAAGGCGTAGGAGACGTCACCGGGCTTCACGTGTGTTGAACGTGGAGGCGCCGTTGTTCGACGCTAAGATCGGAATCCATCGCGATCTGAATCGCTGCGAGTACGACTCCACCAACCGCGTTCTTGTAACGCTTCCGCTTAGCGATCTTCAAAGGTATGAAGATGCAATCTCTTTCCCGCTCGTTGCTGGTTTCTCCATAGATAGATCTTGGTGAACACGTAGGAATTTTTTTGATTTACTACTACGTCTCCCAACATATCTGGGTATTTATAGGCCAAAGAATAGGGTTAGGAGACCTGCCAGGGAGCGACAAGCCTGCTAGGCGCGGCCAGGGGGCCCATGCCTAGCAGGCTTGTGGCGCCCTGGCACCTGCCCTGACGTGCACTCCAAGCTTGATCGACTTGTTTCCTTCCAGAAAAATTCCTTCCGAAGGTTTTATTCCGTTTGGACTCCATTTAATATCCCATATCTACAAAACTCAAAAACAAGGAAAAAATAGAAACTAACTTGGCTCTAGATTAATAGGTTAGTCCCAAAAATAATATAAAATAACATAATAATGCATATAAAACATCCAAAACGGATAATATAATAGCATGCAATCATAAAAAATTATAGATACTTTGGGGCCATATCACTCACACGTATTCGTTATCACTATGGTCGTCCGATTAGATTATAATGATATGGGGGCTGCTACGCGTCCGCCCGCGGATCTTTTTAAAAGATCCGTCACCTCGCACACCGTCCGATTATATGACGCGAGTCGTCCGTTTCTTTCTTCTATTTTCCTGCCACAAGCGCCTTGTCGCAAAGGTCATTCCCGCAATAAGATCCCAGTTGCAAAATTTGTTCCTTTTTTTTGCAACAGAACTCTTATTGCAAACATAGTTCCTGCAACAAGATCTCCTCCATTCCTCGTCACAAGCGCCTTGTTGCAAAGCTCATTCCTACAACAAGATCCTAGCTGCACAACTTCTTCTTTTTCCGCAACAAGACTCTTGTTGCAAACATTATTCCTGCAACAATATCTGAGTTGCAATTGTTCGTTGGAGATAAAAAATGAAAGCGGCGGTGCAGACCGTGGGGACGTGTCACACAGAGAAAAGGGTGGATGTTTAGTGTAGGATCCGTCGGGTGATCAAATCTTTTCCCTAATTATATATCATGTAACGCTAGCGAGACGGCCTACAAAGTTTGCAACATTGGGCATGTTGCAAACACACTTTGTAAAACGGGCTATGTTACTAACATACAAAGCTTCAATAAGTATCCAATGCGTACATAACTGGGTCATCATTTCATTGATATTTTTTCATATCATTCTTGTTGCGAAAATTCTTCCGCAACATCACATGTGTTACAAGAATGTGAAAAACAAAAAAAAGTTAGTAGAACACAACGTATGTTGCAAATATTTTTATGCAACATGATCTTTGTTGCAAAAACAACACTTAACATTATAACTTGTCACATTAAAAAAATGCTTGGGTGGTTTTGCAACATAGCTGATGTTGTGGAGTGAACACCGTAACAACCAGCTTGTTGTAGTCTATGACGCACACATTTGGGAGATGCGCTTTTGCAACATCAGCTTAGTTGCAAAAAAAACTGTAACAAAATATGTGTTGCAAAAAATCTACGACAAGAACTCTATTGCAAGAAAAATCCCGCAACACAACCTATGTTGCAAAAAATATAATCTACAACATACTCATTGTTGCAAATGTTTCTTCAACAAGACCTTTGTTGCGAAGTAGAGGGAGACATTGAGCCACTGGATTTTGATGCATCCAAAGACACTCGAGGCGGCGGATCTTTTAAAAAAATCCGTCGGCCGACGCGTATCTGCTGTTGGGGAACATTGCATGGGAAACAAAAATTTTCCTACACACACGCAAGATCTATCCATGGTGATGAGCATCTACGACAGGGAGAGTGGATCTACATACTCTTGTAGATCGCTAAGCGGGAAGCATTAAGAAACGCGGTTGGTGTAGTCGAACGTCTTCGCGATCCAAATTGCCGAGCATCCCGCGATCTCATCACGATTCGTCTCGAGATCCAATCACGATCCGTCCCGCAAACTCATCACGATTCGTACCGCGATCTCATCATGATCTGTCTCACGATCTTGATCGCGGTCCTTCCGATCTAGCGCCGAACGGACGACACCTCCGCGTTCAACACACGTGCAGCTTGATGACGATCTCCGCCTTCTTAATCCAGCAAGAGGGAGCAGAGAGGTAGACGAGTTCTATGGAAGCGTGACGCCTCCGCGGCGATGGTGGTGGAGCAATTCCGGCAGGGCTTCGCCTAAGCACTGCAGAAAACCGATCTAGAGGAGAAACTATGCACTAGAGGAACGGGTAGCACGTGGCTGAAAAACTGGTGCCAAAAACCCTAAAACCTCTAGTATATATAATAGGAATAGAGGAGGAGGCTTGGTGCAAAGGCCAAGCCCTCTAGGCTTCGGCCGGAGTGGGAGGAGAGGAGGAATCCTCCTCCTCCAATCCTAGTAGGACTAGGACTCCTCCTTATTTTGGTCTTTTTGCCTTTTCCCACCTTTTTCTCTTTGGGCTTTTCTTCGCAGCCACATGGGACTTATGTGGGACTTCCACCAGCCCACTAAGGGAGGGTATTTAGCCTCTCACAGCCCATGTATCCTCTTGGGTAGAAATACCCCTCCCGATAGTCTCCCGGTACACTACCGACACTCCGAGTACACTACCGATGAGCCCGAAACTTTTCCGGCGACCAAAATAGGACTTCCAATATATCAATCTTTACCTCCGGACCATTCTAGAGCTCCTCGTGACGTACGGAATCTCATATGGGACTCCTAACAACCTTAGGTCACCACCATGCATAACTCTATACTACCGAAACGTCACCAAACCTTAAGTGTGCAGACCCTGCGGGTTCGAGAACTATGTAGACATGACCGAGACACCTCTACGGTCAATAACCAATAGCGGGACCTGGATGCCCATATTGGTTCCTACATATTCTATGAAGATCTTTATCGGTTGAACCTCTATGTCAAGGATTCAGTTAATCCCGTATGATGTTCCCTTTGTTCTTCGGTATGTTACTTGCCCGAGATTCGATCGTCGGTATCTCCATACCTAGTTCAACCTCGTTACCGGCAAGTCTCTTTACTCGTTCCATAATACAAGATCCCGTGACTAACACTTAGTCACATTGCTTGCAAGACTTGTTGTGATGTTGTATTACCGAGTGGGCCTTGAGATACCTCTCCGTCACAAAGAGTAACAAATCCCAGTCTTGATCCATGCCAACCCAACAGACACCCTCAGAGATACCTGTAGAGTACCTTTATAGTCACCCAGTTATGTTGTGACGTTTGATACACACAAGGCACTCCTCCGGTGTCAGTGAGTTGCATGATCTCATGGTCATAGGAACAAATACTTGACATGCAGAAAACAGTAGCAATAAAATGACACGATCATATGCTATGTTTGTAGTTTGGGTCTTGTCCATCACACTATTCTCCTAATGATGTGATCCCGTTATCAAATGACATCTCATGTCCATGGCTAGGAAACCTTAACCATCTTTGATCAACGAGCTAGTCTATTAGAGGCATACTAGGGACATGGTTTTGTCTATGTATCCACACATGCATCTAAGTCTCCGATCAATACAATTATAGCATGGATAATAAACGATTATCATGAACAAGGAAATATGATAATAACTAATTTATTATTGCCTCTAGGGCATATTTCCAACAGTCTCCCACTTGCACTAGAGTCAATAATCTAGTTCACATCACCATGTGATTCGCATTGTTATGAATCTAACACCTAATGAGTTATGGGGCTCGATCATGCTTTGCATGTGAGAAAAGGTCTTATAGTCAACGGGTCTGTGACATTCAGATCCGTGTGTACTTTGCAAATCTCTATGTCAAACTGTAAACACTGCTACCACACTCCACTTGGTACTATTCCAAATGGCTGCTCCACTATACGTATACAGATTGCTACTACGAGTCATCCGGATTGGTGTTAAAGCTTGCATCAACATAACTCTTTATGACGAACCCTTTATCACCTCCATAATCGAGAAACATTTCCTTAGTATTTTAGTCACTAAGGATAATATTGACCGCTGTCCAGTGATCCACTCCTGGATCACTCTTGTACCCCTTGACGGACTCATGGCAAGGTGTTGGAAATATGCCCTAGAGGCAATATATAAAGTGTTTATTATTATATTTCCTTGTTCATGATAATCGTTTATTATCCATGCTATAACTGTAGTGATCGGAAACACATTGCATGTGTGGATAAATAGACAAACACTATGTCCCTAGTATGCCTCTAGTGAACTAGCTCGTTGATCAAAGATGGTTAGGGTTTCCTAGCCATTGACATGTGATGTCATTTGATAACGGGGTCACATCATTAGGAGACTGATGTGATGGACAAGACCCAAACTACAAACGTAGCATATGATCGTGTCAGTTTATTGCTACTGTTTTCTGCATGTCAAAGTATATGTTCCTATGACCATGAGATCATGCAACTCACGGATATCGAAGGAGTGCCTTGTGTGTATCAAACGTCGCAACGTAACTGGGTGACTATAAAGGTGCTCTACAGGTATCTCCGATGGTGTCTGTTGAGTTGGCATGGATCGAGACTGGGATTTGTTACTCCGTGTGACGGAGAGGTATCTCGGGGCCCACTCGGTAATGCAACATCACAATAAGCCTTGCAAGCAATGTGACTAATTGTTAGTTGCGGGATCTTGCATTACGGAACGAGTAAAGAGACTTGCCGGTAACGAGATTGAACTAGGTATAGAGATACCGACGATCGAATCTCGGGCAAGTAACATGCCGAAGAACAAAGGGAACGTTATACGGGATTAACTGAATCCTTGACATAGAGGTTCAACCGATAAGATCTTCGTAGAATATGTAGGAACCAATGTGGACATCCAGGTCCCGCCATTGGTTATTGGCCGTAGAGGTGTCTCGGTCATGTCTACATAGTTCTCGAACCCGCAGGGTCTGCACACTTAAGGTTCGGTGACGTTTCGGTAGTATAGAGTTATGTATGGTGGTGACCGAAGGTTGTTCGGAGTCCCGGATGAGATCCCGGATGTCACGAGGAGCTTCGGAATGGTCCGGAGGTAAAGATTCATATATAGGATGTCCCAGTTTGGTCGCCGGAAAAGTTTCGGGCTCATCGGTAGGGTACCGGGAGTATCGGTAGTGTACCTGGAGTGCTGGTAGTGTACCGGGGGACCTCCGGGAGGGGTATTTCGACCCCAAGAGGTCCATGGGCTGTGGGAGAATAATAACCAGCCCTTATTGGGCTGGTAAAACAGCCACAAAGGCCCATGGCGCAGGAGAGAAAGTCCTAAAGCAAAAAGTGGAAAATCAGCCAATAGGAGGCAATCCTACTCCAACTAGGATTGGAGGTGAAGTAGGATTGCTCCCACCTCCTATTTCGGCCGACCCAAAGGCCTTGGCTGCCTCTCCTCTCTTATCCTCCTATATATACTAGTGGATTGGGTGGTTTTTGGACAGAATTTTCGGCCACGTGCTACCCGTTCCACCGGTGCATAGTTTCTCCTCTAGATCGTAGTTCCGCAGTGCTTAGGCGAAGCCCTGCCGGAATTGCTCCACCACCATCACCGGAGCGCCGTCACGCTGCCGGTGAACTCTCTCTCCTCTCCACCCCTCTTTCTGGATCAAGAAGGCGGAGATCGTCATCAAGCTGCACGTGTGCTGAACGCGGAGGTGCCGTCCGTTCGGTACTAGATCGGAAGGATCGTGATCAAGGCCACGAGACGTTCGTGATTGGATCGTGGGACGGATCGTGACGAGATTGTGGGACGGTTCGTGATTGGTTCGCGGGACGGTTCGTGATTGGATCGCGGGACGCTCGGCGATTTGGATCGCGAAGAAGTTCGACTACACCAACCGCGTTTCTTAACGCTTCCCGCTTAGCGATCTACAAGGGTACGTAGATCCACTCTCCCTCTTGTAGATGCTCATCACCATGGATAGGTTTGCGTGTGCGTAGGAAATTTTTTGTTTCCCATGCGACGTTCCCCAACAGTGGCATCATGATCTAGGTTGATGGTTCGATGAGATCTCGAGTAGAACACAAAAGGTTTGTGGGCGTTGATGCTTAGATTGCTTCCTCCCTTGGTTGGATTTTGGTTCAACAGGATTGTGAGATGAAGCAGCCCGGACCAACATTACTCGTACGCTTACGAGAGACCGGTTCCCTCGACGCAACTTGTTGCTTAGATGGCTTGCGGGTGACAGTTTCTCTCACTTTAGTTGGATCGGATCCGACAAAGGCGGTCCTTGAGAAGGTTGAAAAGCAATCTATGTATCACCGTTGTGGTTTATACGTAGGTGAGAATCGTTCTTGCTAGATACCCGTAGCAGCCACGTAAAACATGCAACAACAATTAGAGGACGTCTAACTTGTTTTTGCAGGGTATGTTGTGATATGATATGGCCAATTACATGATGAGATATATGTGATGTATGAGATGATCATGTGATGTATAGATTATCACGACTTGCATGTCGGTGATTACGGCAACCGGCAGGAGCAATAGGGTTGTCTTTAATTATTGTATGACCTGCGTGTCAATCATTAAGCGCTATGTAATGCTTTACTTTATCGCTACGGTAGCAATAGTAGTAGAAGCATGCAGGGCGTGACAACCCCGATGGCGACACGTTGATGGAGATCAAGATGATGGAGATCATGGTGTCATGCCGGTGACGATGGAGATCATGCCGGTGTTTCGAAGATGGAGATCTTAAACACAAGTTTATAGCCATATCGTGTCACTTATGAATTGCATGAGATGTTAATCCTTTTATGCACCTTGTTTTGCTTAGTACGACGGTAGCATTATAAGGTGATCCCTCACTTAAATTTCAAGATGAACTGTGTTCTCCCCGAGTGTGCACCGTTGCGAAAGTTCGTCGTGTCGAGACACCACGTGATGATCGGGTGTGATAGACTCTACGTTCACATACAACGGGTGCAAGCCAGATTTGCACGTGCAGAACACTCGGGTTAAACTTGACGAGCCTAGCATGTACAGACATGGCCTCGGAACACAAGATACCGAAAGGTCGAACATGAGTCATATAGTAGATATGATCAACATAATGATGTTCACCATTGAAGCCGCCTTAACTCACGTGATGATCGGACTTGAGTTGGTGAATTTGGATCATGTGACACTCAGATGACCTGAGGGATGTCAATTTGAGTGGGAGCTTTAGTAATTTGATTAACTAAACTCATTATCTTGAACAATAGTCTAAGTAACCTTTGCATATTTATGTTGTAGATCAATGGCTCGCGCAGTAGCACCCCTGAATTTTAATGCGTTCCTAGAGAAAGCTAAATTGAAAGATGATGGAAGTAACTTTGTTGATTGGGCCCGTAATCTGAGGATTATCCTCACGGCTTCCCAGAAGTCATATGTCCTTGATGCACCGCTTGGTGACCAGCCAGAAGACATGACCTCCGAAGACGTTAAGAACGCTTGGGAGGCTCGTGCTGGAGACTACTCAATAGTTCAGTGTGCAATATTGTATGGCTTAGAACCGGGACTTCAAAGACGTTTTGAACGTCATGGAGCATATGAGATGTTCCAGGAGTTAAAGTTTATCTTTTAGAAGAATGCCCGGATCGAGAGGTATGAGACCTCCGATAAATTCTATGCTTGCAAGATGGAGGAGAACGGGTCTATTAGTGAGCACATACTCAGAATGTCTGGGTACTCAAACCGTCTAGCGGAGTTGGGAATTACCCTTCCGCCGGAGGCGATCATTGATAGAGTTCTTCAATCGCTGCCACCTAGTTACAAGAGCTTTGTGATGAACTATAACATGCACGGGATGAACAAGTCAGTCGCCGAGCTATTTGCGATGCTGAAAGTCGCTGAGTCTGAAATCCAGAAAGAACATCAAGTGTTGATGGTCAATAAAACCACTAGTTTCAAGAAAAACGGCAAAGGCAAAGGCAAGAAGGGTAAAACCAAGAAGGATGGCAAAGTAGTTGCTACTCCTACAAAGAAGCCTAAGCATGGACCTAAGCCAGAAACTGAGTGCTTTCATTGCAAAGGAACTGGTCATTGGAAGCGGAACTGCCCCAAGTACCTGGCTGGCAAGAAGGCGGCCAACGACAAACAAGGTATATATGATATACATGTTATTGATGTGTACCTTACTAGTTCTCGTAGTAGTGCCTGGGTATTTGATACCGGTTCGGTTGCTCACATTTGCAACTCAAAACAGGAACTATGGAATAAACGAAGACTGGCAAAGGACGAAGTGATGATGCGCGTGGGAAATGGTTCCAAGGTTGATGTGATCGCCGTCGGCACGCTCTCTCTTCGATTACCATCAGGATTAGTGATGAACCTAAATAATTGTTATTTAGTGCCTGCGTTAAGCATGAACATTATATCTGGATTTTGTTTATTGCGAGACGGTTACTCATTTAAATCAGAGAATAAAGGTTGTTCTATTTATATGAGTAATATCTTTTATGGTCATGCACCCAATGTTAGGGGTTTATTCATATTGAATCTTGATAGTGATGACACACATGTTCATAGCATTGATGCCAAAAGATGTAGAGTAGTTAATGATAGTACCACTTTCTTGTGGCACTGCCGTTTAGGTCATATTGGTGTAAAACGCATGAGGAAGCTCCATGCTGATGGACTTTTGGAGTCACTTGATTTTGAATCACTTGACACATGTGAACCATGCCTTATGGGCAAGATGACCAAAACGCCATTCTCTGGAACAATGGAACGGGCGAGTGACTTATTGGAAATCATACATACTGATGTGTGCGGTCCAATGAATGTCGAAGCGCGCGGTGGTTATCGTTATTTTCTCACCTTCACTGATGACTTGAGTAGATATGGGTATATTTACTTGATGAAGCACAAGTCTGAAACATTTGAAAAGTTCAAGCAATTTCAGAGTGAAGTTGAGAATCATCGTAACAAGAAGATTAAATTTCTTCGATCTGATCGAGGAGGTGAATATCTGAGTTATGAGTTTGGCAATCACTTAAGACAGTGTGGAATTGTTTCACAGTTGACACCGCCCGGAACACCACAGCGTAATGGTGTGTCTGAACGTCGTAATCGGAACTTATTGGATATGGTGCGTTCTATGATGTCTCTTGCCGATTTGCCACTATCGTTTTGGGGTTATGCATTAGAGACAGCTGGATTCACTTTAAATAGGGCACCATCAAAATCCGTTGAGACGACGCCATATGAACTGTGGTTTGGCAAAAAGCCGAAGTTGTCGTTTCTTAAAGTTTGGGGATGTGATGCTTATGTCAAAAAGCTTCAGCCTGAAAAGCTGGAACCCAAAGCGGAAAGTGCGTCTTCATAGGATACCCGAAAGAGACAGTCGGGTATACCTTCTATCTCAGATCCGAGGGCAAAGTGTTTGTCGCTAAGAACGGAACATTTCTTGAGAAAGAGTTTCTCTCGAAAGAATTGAGTGGGAGGAAAATAGAGCTTGATGAGGTTATTGAACCTTTACTTCAACCAGAGAGTAGCGCAGCACAGAAAGATGTTTCTGTGGAACCTACAACGGTAGAAGAGGAAGTTAATGATGATGATCATGAAGCTCCGGATCAAGCTGCTATTGAACCTCGTAGGTCAACAAGGACGCGTACTACTCCCGAGTGGTACGGCAACCCTGTCTTAGAGGTCATGTTGTTGGACAACAATGAACCTACGAGCTATGGAGGAGCAGTGATGGGCCCGGATTCCGAGAAATGGTTAGAGGCCATGCAATCTGAGATGGGATCCATGTATGAAAACAAAGTATGGACTTTGGAAGTACTACCTGAAGGGCGAAAGGCCATTCAGAACAAATGGATCTATAAGAAGAAGACGGACGCGGACGGTAATGTCACCGTCTATAAAGCTCGACTTGTGGCAAAGGGTTTTTCACAAGTTCAAGGAGTTGACTACGATGAGACTTTATCACCCGTAGCGATGCTTAAGTCTGTCAGAATCATGTTGGCAATAGCTGCTTATTTCGACTATGAAATTTGGCAGATGGACGTCAAAACGGCGTTCCTCAACGGTTTCCTTGAGGAAGAGTTGTATATGATGCAACCCGAAGGTTTTGTCGATCCAGAGAATGCTGACAAAGTTTGCAAACTCCAGCGATCCATTTATGGACTGGTGCAAGCATCTCGGAGTTGGAATAAACGCTTTGATGAGGTGATCAAAGCGTTTGGGTTTATACAAGTTTATGGAGAAGCTTGTATTTACAAGAAAGTGAGTGGGAGCTCTGTAGCGTTTCTAGTGTTATATGTGGATGACATATTGCTGATCGGAAACGATATAGAAATGCTAGAAAGCGTGAAGGAATATTTGAATAAGAGTTTTTCAATGAAGGACCTAGGAGAAGCTGCTTTCATATTAGGCATTAAGATCTATAGAGATAGGTCGAGACGCTTAATAGCACTTTCACAGAGCACATACCTTGATAAAGTTTTGAAGAAGTTCAAAATGGAACAGGCCAAGAAGGGGTTCTTGCCTGTGTTGCAAGGTGTGAAGTTGAGTAAGACTCAATGCCCAGTGACTGCAGAAGATAAAGAAAAGATGAGCGTCATCCCCTATGCTTCAGCCATAGGCTCTATCATGTATGCAATGCTGTGCACAAGACCCGATGTCAGCCTTGCCATAAGTATGGCTGGAAGGTTTCAAAGTGATCCTGGAATGGAGCACGGGCAAGCGGTCAAGAATATCCTTAAGTACCTTAACAGGACTAAGGACATGTTTCTCGTTTATGGAGGTGATGAAGAGCTCGTCGTAAAGGGTTACATCGATGCAAGCTTTGAGACTGATCCGGACGATTCTAAATCGCAGACCGGATACGTATTTATTCTTAACGGGGGAGCGGTAAGCTGGTGCAGTTCCAAGCAAAGCGTGGTAGCTGATTCTACGTGCGAAGCGGAGTACATCGCAGCCTCGGAGGCAGCGAAGGAAGGTGTCTGGATGAAGCAGTTCATGACAGATCTTGGAGTAGTGCCTAGTGCACTGAATCCAATAAATCTGTTCTGTGACAACACTGGTGCCATTGCTCTAGCCAAGGAACCAAGGTTTCACAAGAGGACTAGACACATAAAGCGACGCTTCAACTCCATCCGGTTCTACATCGAGGAGAAGGACATAAATTTTTGCAAAGTGCACACGGATCTGAATGTTGCAGACCCGTTGACTAAACCTCTTCCAAGGGCTAAACATGATCAACACCAGAACTGTATGGGTGTTCGATTCATTACCAAGTAAATCACATAGTGATGTGAACTAGATTATTGACTCTAGTGCAAGTGGGAGACTGTTGGAAATATGCCCTAGAGGCAATATATAAAGTGTTTATTATTATATTTCCTTGTTCATGATAATCGTTTATTATCCATGCTATAACTGTAGTGATCGGAAACACATTGCATGTGTGGATAAATAGACAAACACTATGTCCCTAGTATGCCTCTAGTGAACTAGCTCGTTGATCAAAGATGGTTAGGGTTTCCTAGCCATTGACATGTGATGTCATTTGATAACGGGGTCACATCATTAGGAGACTGATGTGATGGACAAGACCCAAACTACAAACGTAGTATATGATCGTGTCAGTTTATTGCTACTGTTTTCTGCATGTCAAAGTATATGTTCCTATGACCATGAGATCATGCAACTCACGGATATCGAAGGGGTGCCTTGTGTGTATCAAACGTCGCAACGTAACTGGGTGACTATAAAGGTGCTCTACAGGTATCTCCGATGGTGTCTGTTGAGTTGGCATGGATCGAGACTGGGATTTGTTACTCCGTGTGACGGAGAGGTATCTCGGGGCCCACTCGGTAATGCAACATCACAATAAGCCTTGCAAGCAATGTGACTAATTGTTAGTTGCGGGATCTTGCATTACGGAACGAGTAAAGAGACTTGCCGGTAACGAGATTGAACTAGGTATAGAGATACCGACGATCGAATCTCGGGCAAGTAACATGCCGAAGAACAAAGGGAACGTTATACGGGATTAACTGAATCCTTGACATAGAGGTTCAACCGATAAGATCTTCGTAGAATATGTAGGAACCAATGTGGACATCCAGGTCCCGCCATTGGTTATTGGCCGTAGAGGTGTCTCGGTCATGTCTACATAGTTCTCGAACCCGCAGGGTCTGCACACTTAAGGTTCGGTGACGTTTCGGTAGTATAGAGTTATGTATGGTGGTGACCGAAGGTTGTTCGGAGTCCCGGATGAGATCCCGGATGTCACGAGGAGCTCCGGAATGGTCCGGAGGTAAAGATTCATATATAGGATGTCCCAGTTTGGTCGCCGGAAAAGTTTCGGGCTCATCGGTAGTGTACCGGGAGTATCGGTAGTGTACCGGGAGTGCCGGTAGTGTACCGGGGGACCTCCGGGAGGGGTATTTCGACCCCAAGAGGTCCATGGGATGTGGGAGAATAATAACCAGCCCTTAGTGGGCTGGGAAAACAGCCACAAAGGCCCATGGCGCAGGAGAGAAAGTCCTAAAGCAAAAAGTGGAAAATCAGCCAATAGGAGGCAATCCTACTCCAACTAGGATTGGAGGTGAAGTAGGATTGCTCCCACCTCCTATTTTGGCCGACCCAAAGGCCTTGGCTGCCTCTCCTCTCCTCTCCTCCTATATATACTAGTGGATTGGGTGGTTTTTGGATAGAATTTCCGGCCACGTGCTACCCGTTCCACCGGTGCATAGTTTCTCCTCTAGATCGTAGTTCCGCAGTGCTTAGGCGAAGCCCTGCCGGAATTGCTCCACCACCATCACCGGAGCACCGTCATGCTGCCGGTGAACTCTCTCTCCTCTCCACCCCTCTTGCTGGATCAAGACGGTGGAGATCGTCATCAAGCTGCACGTGTGCTGAACGCGGAGGTGCCGTCCGTTCGGTACTAGATCGGAAGGATCGTGATCAAGGCCACGAGACGTTCGTGATTGGATCGTGGGACGGATCGTGACGAGATCGTGGGACGGTTCGTGATTGGTTCGCGGGATGGTTCGTGATTGGATCGCGGGACGCTCGGCGATTTGGATCGCGAAGAAGTTCGACTACACCAACCGCGTTTCTTAACGCTTCCCGCTTAGCGATCTACAAGGGTACGTAGATCCACTCTCCCTCTCGTAGATGCTCATCACCATGGATAGGTTTGTGTGTGCGTAGAATTTTTTTTGTTTCCCATGCGACGTTCCCCAACACAAGGCACACACAGGTGCGGTACACAACATGGCATACTATACAGAGCCTATGGCTAAGGCATCGGGGACGACGTACGTCCTTTCTCTTTCTTCTGCCGTTGTCGAGCTTTGAGTCTCACTCAACTTCAGACCTTACAAATCAGGCGAGAACTCTTTCTCTGACTGATCCATTTTGAACTCTTTCAAAACCTTGTCAAGGTATGTACTCATTGAAAGTCTAATTAAGAATCTTGATCTATCTCTATAGATCTTGATGCTCAACAATTAGGTAGCTTTATCTAGGTCTTCCTTTGAAAATCACTTTTCAAACAACCGTTTATGCTTTCCAGAAATTCTACATTATTTCTGATCAACAATATGTCATCCACATATACTTATTAGAAATTCTATAGTGCTCCCACTCACTTTATTGTAAATACAAGTTTCTCGTAAACTTTGTATAAACTACAAAACTTTGATCACCTCATCAAAGTGTATATTCCAACTCCGAGATGCTTGATCCAGCCCTTAGATGGATTGCTGGAGCTCGCACACCTTTTAGCATCCTTAGGACTGACAAAATCTTTTGGTTGTATCACATACAACCTTTCCTCAAGTAAACTGTTAAGGAAACGATGTTTTGGCATCCATCTGCCAGATTTCATAATTGAAAAATGCAGCAACTGCTAACTTAAATCCAACAGACTTTAGCATCGCTACGAGTGAGAAAGTCTCATCGCAGTCAACTCTTTGAACTTGTCGGAAACTTCTTTGTGACAAGTCGAGCTTTATAAATGGTGACATTCACCATCAGCGTCTGTCTTCATCTCAAAGGTCCATTTGTACTCGATGACCTGCCGTCCAACGAGCAAGTCTACCAAAGTCTATACTTGGTTTTCATACATGGATCCTTTCTCGGATTTCATGGACTCTAACCATTTGTCGGAATCCGGGCCCATCATCGCTTCTCCACAGCTCGTAGGTTCATCGTTGTCCAACAACATGACCTCCAAGACAGGGTTGTCATACCGCTCAGGAGCAGTACGCATCCTTGTCGACCTACGAGGTTTGATAGTAACTCGATCTGAAGCTTCATGATCATGATAATTAACTTCCTCTTCAACTAACGTAGGCTTCATAGAAACATCTTCCTGCGCTGTGCTACTCTCTTGTTGAAACAAAGGTTCAATAACCTCATCAAGTTCTATCTTCCTCCTACTCAATTCTTTCGAGAGAAACTCTTTCTCAAGAAATGTTCCGTTCTTAGCAACAAACACTTTGCCTTCGGATCTGAGATAGAAGGTATACCCAACTGTTCTTAGGGTATTCTATGAAGATGCATCTGTACGCTTTGGGTTCAAGCTCATTAGGTGAAAAACATTTTCCACACAAGTGTCACTGCCCCAAACATTAAGAAATGACAGCTTAGGTTTCTATCAAACCATAGTTCAGATGGTGTCATCTCAACGGATTTAGATGGTGCCCTATTTAAAGTGAATGCAGTTGTCTCTAATGCATAACCCCAAAATTATAGTAGCAAAACTATAAGAGACATCATAGCACGCACCATATCCAATAGAGCATGACTATCACATTCGGACACACCATCACACTATGGTGTTCCAGGTGGCGTGAGTTGTGAAACAACTTTCACATTTGTCTAAAGTTGTATGCCAAACTCGTAACTCAGATATTCACCTCCACGATCATATCCCAGACATTTTTATCTTCTTGTCATGATGATCTTCAAACTTCACTCTGAATTTGCTTGAACCTTTCAAACGATTCAGACTTGTGTTTCATAAAGTAAATATACACTATATCTACTCAAATCATCAGTGAAGGTAAGAAAATAACGATATCCACCACACGCTACAAGACTCATTGGATTGCATACATCAACATGTATCATTTCCAATAAATCACTTGCCCGCTCCATCAATCCGGAAAATGGGGTCCTTAGTCATCTTGCCCAAGAGGCATGATTCGCATGTCTCAACCGATTCGAAATCAAATGAGTCCAAAGATCCATCAGCATGGAGTTTCTTCATGCGCTTTATACCAATATGACATTTAGCGGCAGTGCCACAAGTATGTGGTAGTACCATTATTAACTTTGTATATTTTGGCATCAATGTTATGAACATGTGTATTACTATGATCAAGATTCAACAAACCATTCTCACTGGGTGCATGACCATTGAAGGTATTATTCATGTAAACAGAACAACCATTATTCTCCAACTTTAATGAATAACCGTGTTGCAATAAACACAATCTAATCACGTTCATGCTCAACGCAAAATACCAATGAACATTTATTTAGGTTCGTCACTAATCCCGAAGGTAGAGAGAGCGTGCGATGTTGATCACATCAACCTTGGAAACATTTCCAACACACATCGTCACCTCACCCTTTAGCTGTTCTCCATTTATTCCGTAGCTTTTATTTTGAGTTTACTAACATTTAGCAACCGAACCGGTATCCAATACCCAGGTGCTACTAGGAGTACTAGCAAGGTACACATTAATAATACATATATCAAATATACTTCTGTTGACGTTGCCAGCCTTCTTATCTACCAAGTATCTAGGGTTGTTCCGCTTCAGCTACCGCTCACCTCATAATAGAAGCACTTAGTCTCGAGTTTGGGTTCAACTTTGGGTTGCTTCAGTGGAGCAGCAACTGACTTGCCATCCATGAAGTGTCCCTCCTTGCCCTTGCCCTTCTCGAAACTAGTGGTTTTACTACCCATCAACACTTGATGCTCCTTCTTGATTTCTACCTTCGCGGTGTCAAACATCGGGAACAGCTCAGGGGTCATTATTTCTATCCCTGGTATTTTATAGTTCATCACCAAGTTCTAGTAGCTTAGTGAGAGTGACTTGGAGAACTATATCAATCACTATCTTATCTAGAAGATCAACTCCCACTCGATTCAAGCGATTGTAGCACCCAGACAATCTGAGCACATGCTCAAGGATTGAACTATTCTCTTTCATCTTGCAGGCAAAGAATCTTGTTGGAGATCTCATATCTCACAATAACACGGGCACGAGCCTGAGATCCTAATTTCAGCTCTTAGAACATCTCATATGTTCCGTGACGTTCAAAACATTTCGGAGCCTCAATTCTAAGACGTAATGCATGACACACTAAACTATCAAGTAGTCATCAGAACGTGCCTGCCAGACGTTCTCAACATCTATAGACGATGCTAGAGGGGTTGGCGCACCGAGCGGTGCATTAAGGACATAAGCCTTCTGTGCAGCAATGAGGAGAATCCTCAGATCATGGACCCAGTTCGCAATATTGCCACCATCATCTTTCAACTATGTTTCTCTAGGGACATATAAAAATACAAGGGAGCTACAACGTGAGCTACTAATCTACAACATAATTTGCAAAGACACTACTGACTATGTTCATGATAATGAGTTCAATTAATCAAATTATTTAAGAACTCCCACTCAAATTGACATCCCTCCGGTCATTCGAGTGATACATGATCCAAATTCACCAACTCAAGTCCGATCATCACGTGAGTTGAGGTGGTTTCAATGGTGAACATCATGATGTTGATCATATGTACTATATGACTCATGTTCGACCTATCGGTCTCTTGTGTTCCGAGGCCATGTCTGTACATGCTAGGCTCGTCAAGTTTAACCTGAGTGTTCTGCATGTGCAACACTGACTTGCACCCGTTGTATCTGAACGTAGAGTCTATCACACCCGATCATCACGTGGTGTCTCGACACGACGAACTTTCGCAATGGTGCACACTCGGGGAGAACACAGTTTATCTTGAAATTAAGTGAGGGATCACCTTATAATGCTACCGTCGTCCTAAGCAAACAAGGTGCATAAAAGGATTAACATCACATGCAAATCATAAGTGACATGATATGGCCATGAACTTGTACTTTTGATCTCCATCTTGAAAGCACTGACATGATCTCCATCGTCATCGGCACGACACCATGATCTCCATCATCTTGATCTCCATCAACGTGTTGCCATTGGGGTTGTCGCTCCCATCATGCTTCTACTACTATTGCTACTGTTAAGTGATAAAGTAAAGCATTACATAGCGCTTAATGATTGACACGCAAGTCATACAATAATTAAAGACAACCCTATGGCTCCTGCCGGTTGCCGTACTCATCGACATGCAAGTCGTGATATTCTATACAACAGATGATCATCTCATACATCACATATATCACATCATATAATTGTCCATATCACATCACAACATACCCTGCAAAAACAAGTTAGACGTCCTCTAATTGTTGTTGCATGTTTTACGTAGCTGCTACGGGTATCTAGCAAGAACAATTCTCACCTACGCATAAACCACAACGGTGATACATACTTGCTTTTTAACCTTCTCAAGGACCGTCTTTGTCGAATCCGATCCAACTAAAGTAGGAGAAACTGGCACCCGCCAGCGATCTATGCAACAAGTTGCAGTTGAGGGAACAGGTTTCTTGTAAGCGTACGCGTAATATTGGTCCGGGCCGCTTCATCCCACAATACCGTTGAACCAAAACACGACCCAGGGAGGAAGCAATCTAAGCATCAACGCCCACAAACTCTTTGTGTTCTACTCGAGATCTCATCTACACATAGACCTAGCTCATGATGCCACTGTTGGGGAAAGGTGCATGGGAAACAAAAAATTTCCTACGCACACGCAAGATCTATCCATGGTGATGAGCATCTACGAGAGGGAGAGTGGATCTACATACCCTTGTAGATCGCTAAGCGGGAAGCGTTAAGAAACGCGGTTGGTGTTCGAACGTCTTCGCGATCCAAATCGCCGAGCGTCCCGCAATCTCATCACAATCCATCTCGCGATCCAATCATGATCTGTCCTGTGAACTCATCACGATCCGTCCCACGATCTCATCACGATCCGTCTCGCGATCTTGATCACGGTCCGTCTGATCTAGCACCGAACGGACGGCACCTCCGCGTTCAGCACACGTGCAGCTTGATGACGATCTCCGCCTTCTTGATCCAGCAAGAGGGAGCGGAGAGGTAGACGAGTTCTCTGGCAGCGTGACGGCGCCGCGGCGATGGTGGTGGAGTAATTCCGGCAGGGCTTTGCCTAAGCACTGCAGAAAACCGATCTAGAGGAGAAACTATGCACTAGAGGAACGGGTAGCACGTGGCTGAAAAACTGGTGCCCAAAACCCTAAAACCTCTAGTATATATAAGAGGAAGAGAGGAGTAGGCTTGGCTCAAGGGACAAGCCCTCTAGGCTTCGGCCAAAGTGGGAGGAGAGGAGGAATCATCCTCCAATCCTAGTAGGACTAGGACTCCACCTTATTATGGTCTTTTTGCCTTTTTCCACATTTTTCTCTTTGGGCTTTTCTTCCCAGCCGCATGGGACTTATGTGGGACTTCCACCAGCCCACTAAGGGCTGGTATTCTCCCTCCCACAGCCCATGTAGCCTCTTGGGTCGAAATACCCCTCGCGATGGTCTCCCGGTACACTACCGTAACTCCCGGTACACTACCGATGAGCCCGAAACTTTTCCGGCGAGAAAAATAGCACTTCCTATATATCAATATTTACCTCCGGACCATTCCGGAGCTCCTCGTGACATATGGGATCTCATCGGGACTCCGAACAACCTTCGGTCACCACCATGCATAACTCTATACTACCGAAACGTCACCAAACCTTAAGTGTGCAGACCCTGCGGGTTTGAGAACTATGTAGACATGACCGAGACACCTCTATGGTCAATAACCAATAGCAGGACCTGGATGCCCATATTGGTTCCTACATATTCTACGTAGATCTTTATCGGCCGAACCTCTATGTCAAGGATTCAGTTAATCCCGTATGATGTTCCCTTTGTTCTTCGGTATGTTACTTGCCCGAGATTCGATCGTCGGTATCTCCATAACTAGTTCAACCTCGTTACCGGCAAGTCTCTTTACTCGTTCCATAATACAAGATCCCGTGACTAACACTTAGTCACATTGCTTGCAAGGCTTGTTGTGATGTTGTATTACCGAGTGGGCCTTGAGATACCTCTCCATCACATGGAGTAACAAATCACAGTCTTGATCCATGGCAACCCAACAGACACCCTCGGAGATACCTGTAGAGTACCTTTATAGTTATCCAGTTACGTTGCGACGTTTGATATACACAAGGCACTCCTCCGGTGTGAGTGAGTTGCATGATCTCATGGTCATAGGAACAGATACTTGACATGCAAAAAAACAGTAGCAATAAACTGACACGATCATATGCTATGTTTGTAGTTTGGGTCTTGTCCATCACACCATTATCCTAATGATGTGATCCCGTTATCAAATGACATCTCATGTCCATGGCTAGGAAACCTTAACCATCTTTGATCAACGAGCTAGTCTATTGGAGGCATACTAGGGACATGGTTTTGTCTATGTATCCACACATGCATCTAAGTCTCCGATCAATACAATTATAGCATGGATAATAAACGATTATCATGAACAAGGAAATATGATAATAACTAATTTATTATTGCCTCTAGGGCATATTTCCAACATCTACGCCCATAAATAAATAAATGAATAGGGTGTGCTACGCGTCCGCCGGCTGATCCTTTTAAAAGATCAGCTGGTTCGCAAGCCGTCCAATTTGCTGCATCGAGCGGACCAAATATTCCTTCATCACTGCAGGTCTGCAACAAAGGTCTTGTTGCAAAATTATTTCTGCAACATAGATCTTGTTGCGGGTTTTTTTCTTGCAGCAACTGTTTTGTTGCGGAATTTTTTTGTAACTGAGGTTTCATTGAAATTATTTTTTGTAACTGAGGTCTTGTTGTAAAAAAAATTGCAACAAATATTTTGTTACAAAACATAAACCCATCATACACCATTGCAACACCATATATATATTTCAGAAACATAGTCCCTGTTGCAGAATCACGTATCACTTGGACGCCTATCATACATGGGAGATGGTGCACCGGATGATAGTTAGTTTTTCCCTTTATTTATTGGGAAACATTCAGCATTAATCAGCCGAAAATAATCGACGCGTCTGTCATCTCTTATAAGCGTCACATGTCCTCAAGTCCCACTCAAGGAAGCACGAGACTTATCTCTTTGTCCAAAAACATCATGTTGCTTTCTGCGTCTCTCATGTTTATCTTTCCTGCAACATTACCTAAATTGTAAAAGATCTTCCACAATATCACACTTGTTGAAAAAAAAGAAAAAAAATCGGCAACATGACCTATGTTGCAAAATATTCCGCAACTCAACCTCTGTTATAAAGGAAACCCACAATATAACTTATGTTGCAAACGTTTCTGCAATAAGACCTTTTTTTGAAATAAACCTCCTGCTTTATTAATTAGAAATATTAGTTACATCTTCAATAAGAAAAGATACAATATCTACCATGGGCTACTCAAACCAATCTCTAGTTACAGAAGATTTCGCTAGTCTAGCAAGTTCGTGACCAACTTTATTTGCATCCCTATTACAATGTTCAAACCTTGTAACTGGAAAATCACATGCCATAAAATAGCAATCGTCAAACACTGTCGCTGCTGCTCCCGCCGATTGTCCTCCATTCTGCATTGTGTAAATCACTTCCATATTGTTAGAGTTGATAATAAGCCGATTGCATCCCGCCCTTTGTGCAAGTAGTAAACCAAACCTAAGAGCCAGAGCTTCAGCTGTGAGTACGTCAGCACACCAGTCCATCCTCCAGTTTCCTCCAACAATGAACCTTCCTTTATCATCTCTGAGAATAGCCCCCGCCATACCCCTAAGCAGATCATGGTCAAAAGAAGCATCAACATTCAGTTTAACAAAACCGAAAGGGGGCACGCTCCATCCCCCTATCTTACTTGTTGCCTTGGGGGAGTGGGCTTTAACATAGTTAGCCGTAATAGCTCGAGCCCCCATCGAGGTTTGTTGTGCCTCCTGAATCTTTCCTTCGTGAACCAGTTTACGTCTATCCCACCTTAAAAACCAGGCCGTTATAGCTATCAATTCACGAGAGTTCCGGAGACCCAATACAGATAATTCTTGATCTGGCATAAATAGTAAAAATTCAAGAACAACCTCTCCCGCTCGATCGACAACGCAGGCTCTCTTAATTATCTCATGCGGTCCTAACTTTTCCCAAACCTCCTTCGCCTTCTGACACATGAAGAGGACATGTTTTGTGTCTTCTTGTCCATTTGAGCATGATGGGCATATGGGCAAAACTTTCATATATCTATTAGCAAGCGTAACACGGCAAGGGAGTGTTCCATGCAATGTACGCCAAATGAAAATCTTAACCTTTGCCGGACAAGCTAGTTTCCAAATCTTTCCCCAAATAGGATCAACTTCTATTCTACCCATACCATTTGTATATTGTAGTTTCCTCCCATATTGTTTGTTCCATTCCTCCAAATAAGCCGACCGTACAGTGAATAAACCATTCTTTGTGTAACTCCATGCAATGAAGTCTGACATATTATGCATCGGGAGGGGAATTGCAAGCACCCTTTGAGCATCAATTGGCCACAACGTTTGTCTCACCAAATCTTCATCCCAAGCATCCATGATTGGATCAATAAGGTCAGAGACCTTTGACAAGAGTTGTCCTCTTCTAGGAGTAAGAATTTTCCTATTAGCACAATTTGGGATCCATGCATCTTTCCAGATATCAATATTTTGCCCATTTCCAACTCGCCAGATATAACCATTCTTTAAAGAGTTAATTCCTGCCATAATGCTTTGCCAGGTAAAAGATGAACCCTTCTTTTGGTTTGCATTCATTAAATCTCCATCTGGGAAATATTTAGCTCTTAAAATTGTAGCACATGAAGACTCTGGATTATCAAGTAGACGCCACGCTTGCTTGGCGAGCAAAGCCAGATTGAAACAATGAATATCGTGGAATCCCATGCCTCCTTGGTCTTTTGGGACACACATCTTCCACCACGCCATCCAATGCATTCTATTCTGGTTGTCCTTGCCACCCCACCAAAATTGCGACATCGTGTCAATGATTCCTTTGCAATTTTTTTAGGAATTTTAAAGACGGACATAGCATAAGTTGGGATAGCTTGTATAATATATTTTAGCAGAATTTCCTTTCCCCCAGCTGATAACAATTTTTCTTTCCATCCACTAATTTTTTTGACAATTCGATCAATTAGGAATTGGAAACAATCACTTTTTTCCATACCCACATTTGCTGGCAAGCCCAAATATTTATCATTGAGGGCTTTAGTCATAATATCCAGAGCTACACAAACTTGCGCCTTATCTTCCACTTTTGTATTGGGGCTAAAGAAAATACTAGATTTTTCGACACTCACCCTTTGCCTCGAGGCACCACAGTAAAGATCCAACACTGATTTCAAGGCCTCCGCATTCAAGACATTTGCCTTCATAAGGATCCACGAGTCATCGGCGAAGAGAAGGTTTGAGATCGCCGGAGCATCTCTACAAACTTTAATGCCAGAGATCTTGCCATTCTCCTCCGCATTAGCTAAGAGAGCATTCAACCCCTCCGTACATAATAAGAATAAATATGGCGAGAGAGGGTCTCCCTGCCTCAATCCACTGGTAGGTTTGAAACTATCAGTCTCTTCATTATTAAACCGGGTCCGGTATTCCACAGATGTTACACACTTCATGATTAAGTTTACCCACTTCTCTTGGAATCCCAATTTTAGCATAATTTCCTTCAAAAAAGACCACTCTACTTGGTCATACACTTTGTGCATATCCAGTTTAATGGCGCACACGCCCTCCTTACCATTCCTGTTTTTCTTTATTGTATGGAAGCATTCGTATGCCACCAAAATATTATCTGTAATCATTCTTCCTGGTACAAATGCACTTTGAGGCGCGCTAATAACATCTGGTAGAATTATCTTCAAGCGAGCCGCGATCATTTTTGAGATAACCTTGTACACCACATTGCACAAACTGATCGGTCTAAATTGAGTTACCTTTTCTGGAGAACTAACCTTTGGGATCATTACAATTGCAGTGTCATTCCATCCATCAGGTATAGTACACGTGTTCACCGCCTATAGTACCTCTTCGATCATATCATCACCCAACATAGACCAAAACCTCTTATAAAAAATAGCATGTAAGCCATCTAGACCTAGTGCCTTTAGATCTCCAATATCAAATAGGGCCTTCCGTACCTCTTTTGCCGTATAAGGGGCAAGGAGAGCATCATTCATTTCATCTGTCACTCTTCTTTTGACAAGGGATATAACCTCTGGGTTCGGTTGGGCAACTTCCGAGGTGAAGAGGTTAGAGAAATACCCCGTAATATGGTTCTTCATTTCCGTGTATTGCACCCAAACCCCATTTTCATCCAGTAATTTTTTAATATGGTTTATCCTCTTCCTGGCCGTAGCCGCATTGTAGAAAAAAGAAGTGTTGCGGTCACCATGAAGTAGCCAGTTTGCACGACCCCGTTGTAGCCAGTAAATATCTTCTTGCTCCAAAAGATTTTCAATAAGAAGAAGTATCTCCTTTTGTCGTGCTTGGGATTCCGCACTCATGGGACCTCTCCGTAGCTTATCTAATTCTTTTTTAAGTTTACTAATTCTTTTTTCGGTCCTTTGAGTATATTGCGGTCCCAAATATGCAAATCCGCACACACCGCACGTGTACGATCAACTAAAGATGGCCCGATACCCCGCATCTTGTTGGAAATATGCCCTAGAGGCAATAATAAATAGGTTATTATCATATTTCCTTGTTCATGATAATCGTTTGTTATCCATGCTATAATTGTATTGATCGGAGACTTAGATGCATGTGTGGATACATAGACAAAACCATGTCCCTAGTATGCCTCTAATAGACTAGCTCGTTGATCAAAGATGGTTAAGGTTTCCTAGCCATGGACATGAGATGTCATTTGATAACGGGATCACATCATTAGGAGAATGGTGTGATGGACAAGACCCAAACTACAAACGTAGCATATGATCGTGTCAGTTTATTGCTACTGTTTTTTTGCATGTCAAGTATCTGTTCCTATGACCATGAGATCATGCAACTCACTGACACCAGAGGAGTGCCTTGTATGTATAAAACGTCGCCACGTAACTGGGTGACTATAAAGGTACTCTACAAGTATCTGCGAGGGTGTATGTTGGGTTGGCATGGATCAAGACTGGGATTTGTTATTCCGTGTGACAAAGAGGTATCTCAGGGCCCACTCGGTAATGCAACATCACAACAAGCCTTGCAAGCAATGTGACTAAGTGTTAGTCACAGGATCTTGTATTACGAAACGAGTAAAGGGACTTGCCGGTAATGAGGTTGAACTAGGTATGGAGATACCGATGATCGAATCTCGGGCAAGTAACATACCGAAGAACAAAGGGAACATCATACGGGATTAACTGAATCCTTGACATAGAGGTTCGGCCGATAAAGATCTTCGTAGATGTAGGAACCAATATGGGAATCCAGGTCCCACTATTGGTTATTGATCGTAGAGGTGTCTCGGTCATGTCTACATAGTTGTCGAACCCGCGGGGTCTGCACACTTAAGGTTCCGTGACGTTTCGGTAGTACAAAGTTATGTATGGTGGTGACCGAAGGTTGTTTGGAGTCCCGGATGAGATCCCGGACGTCACGAGGAGCTCCGGAATGGTCCGGAGGTAAATATTGATATATAGGAAGTCCTGTTTTGATCGCCGGGAAAGTTTCGGGCTCATCGGTAGTGTACCGGGAGTGCCGGTAGTGTACCGGGGGACCATCGGGAGAGGTATTTCGATCCAAGAGGCTACATGGGCTGTGGGAGGAGGTAAACCAGCCCCTGGTGGGCTGGCCGAAGCCTCCTCTAAGGGCCCATGTGGCTGGAGTGGTTTGAGAAGGAAAAAAAATCCAAAGGTGGGGAGGTGGAAAGAGTTTCCAAGTGGAAAGGAGGAATCCTACTCCTAATAGGATTGGAGTAGGACTCCTCCACCTCCAATTTCGACCAAACCTTGAGGGTTTGAGGCTGCCTCCTCCCCTCCCTTCCTCCTATATATACTAGAGGATTTAGAGGGAAAAGCTAACCCTAATAGCCACGTGCTACCTCTCCTCTAGATCGTAGTTTCTCCTCTAGATCGGTTTTCAGCGGTGCTTAGGCAAAGCCTTGCTGGAATAGCTCCACCACCATCGCCGCAACGCCGTCGCGCTGCCAGAGAACTCATCTACCTCTTCGCTCCCACTTGCTGGATCAAGAAGGCAGAGATCGTCATCGAGCTGTACGTGTGCTGAACGCGGAGGTGTCGTCCGTTCGGCGCTAGATCGGAAGGACCATGATCAAGATCGCAAGACGGATCGTGATGAGATCGCAGGACGGACCGTGATGAGTTCGCGGGATGGATCCTGATTGGATCGTGGGACGGATCATGATGAGATCGCGGGACACTCGGCGATTTGGATCACGAAGATGTTCGACTACACCAACCGCGTTTCTTAACGCTTCCCGCTTAGCGATCTACAAGGGTATGTAGATCCACTCTTCCTCTCGTAAATGCTCATCACCATGGATAGATCTTGCGTGTGCATAGGATTTTTTTTTGTTTCCCATGCAACGTTCCCCAATGCTTTTCCCCATGCTGTATTTACAATTTCTACAACGGTCTCTTCTTTTAGCCATCGAGCTTCAAATTGTTTCACTCGGTTCCTTGGATGGTTAAAAATATTACCATCAAAATATTTTCTATCCAGAATGATAGGACGATGATCAGAATGTACATGTTCTTCATTTATAATCGCCGACCGAAGAAATTTATTTGCCCAATCTACATTACAAACCGCACGATCCAGCCTCTCCCTAATATCCCCACTTCTCCAAGTGAATGGATCCCCAATACATCCCATGTCTTCCAGACCGCACTCTCCCAAGCAATTACGAAACTCTCTCATCATTGCATTTGGTCTCGCATTACCTCCCTCCTTTTCCGAAGAAAGTAGGATTTCTTTAAAGTCTCCCAAGAGCACCCACGGGTGATTGCCCTTTAAATGTAGATTTATAATATCATCCCAGGACAAGTTACGATCACTCCAATTCGGATGACCATTAAAACCCGTAAAACATCACTTTACAACATTATAATTCATAAAAAGAACATCAATAAAATTGGTTGAGACATAATTTAAAACATCTTTATTCATCTTGTGATAAAATAAAACGAGGCCACCAGCCCGACCATCACTCTCCACTACAAACACCGAATCAAAATTTAAGACACGGCGTAGCTCATCGGCTTTACATTTATTCAAATGCGACTCTGAAAGAAAAATCAAATCTGCCATGATTCGCCCTTGTAGGTCCAAGAGCTCGCGAACTGCCGTGGGGGAGAGCATTCCACGACAGTTCCAACCTATGATTTTCATTTGGCCCGGCGTACCTCCTCTTCGGAGGCCGCCGATGCGCCATCATCTCCAACTGATTCCCTCCCCTGCTGCACGTATGCCTCTTCTTTTCCTTCCGTCTCCTTTGTTACATGTATGGTGACCCCATCTCCATTCGTCCGTGTTTCTACCCTACCCATACACACTCGCTTAGCAGGAACATACATATCGCCATACAACATTTGGTCATAGCTATCCAAAGCTTTATCAAAAGATAAATCTAAGTTATTGCCTGTTGGTGGAGCTTCAAAGGGATTTCTTATCTTTTTACCTAAGCTCTTCTTGCGCGCCTCCTCTGAAAATTCCAGTCCCTCCTCCTTTTTATTTCTTTTCCCCTACCCCTTTGGCCTAACCTGCATAGGAGTCTTTGTAGCATTGAAATTAAACATAGCTGCACTATTAGCATCAGTAGCTGCTAGCCTTGCAGCAACCGCCCCTGTCAGGGCCTCCAACACCCCTGGTTTGAACATGAGCTTTTCATTTTGCATTGAAGGAGCAGCATGGCTGGCCTCACCCATCCCCAGGACTCCCTGGTCCACTTGTGCAGCCTGGTTGTATTGGGAACTAGCACCACCAACACGTGCCTTGGAGTATATGTGTTCCTCTAGCCATGCCTCTCCCTGACCCTCCTGGCCAGGCAGGACACCCGGATGGGTGATCTCCATCAGCACGAGCCCCTGACCCTCCTGGCCAGAGCTCGCATGGACAGCCGGCGCTGCAGTCCGATCCACCTGATCAGGACCAGCAGGTAGCAGTGTCCCAGATGCCCGACCCACCTGACCGAGCGGAAGGACACCCAGATGGGTGTACGCGGCTGCCGCCAGGCTGTGGCCCTCCTGGCCAGAGCTAGCAGGAGTGGTCCTGGCAGCCGTCCGGTCCTCCTGACCAGCACCAGCGCTCTGTGAGGCCGGCAACAAGACCCGCCCTCCTGGCCAAGCTGTATCGAGGCCATATTGGCCCGGCCCTCCTGGCCGAGCTGGTGGACACCATGGTCTGGATCCCCACTCGCCATAGTGGTCGCCGTCGTAGCTATCACGGTGCCCTTTTCCGTCAACGTAAGATCCCTCACGGCTTTTGTCACCTTGTCCACCATTCCCTCTGTAGCCTTGGAAGTTCTGTTGGTGTTGGCGCTAGTATACATAATAGCTCTTTCGCTAGCCATATTATCCTTCCAGTAAGCATCTACGCTTAGATTTTTTGGAAAAGGTTCTACTCTAAACTCTTTAGGGATTCTACAGAATCTCTCTCAAAAACATGCCCTACAATACCACAACACTCACAATATGACGGCAGTTTCTCATAGCGTATATCAAATTGAAGACTCTCTGTAGAGCCTAAAGGACTACCTCACTCGTGATCAAATTCTACCTTATACTTGAGTGGCTCATGTAACAGGACTTTCACTCGTACACGCAAATACTTCTCTACTATCATATGATTTCTATGGGAGACGGCAATTACCTCGCCAATCTGATCTCTTAGAGACTTTCCCACACTCAGTTTTCAACTCAAAAGGAAGATCACAAACCTGGGCCCATATAGCCATGGCTCCAAGGTCAACATCCGCCGGGTTGCCCTTGCCATCGAAGTCGGCGAAAACAATACCATCGCGCTTGTAGTGTCATGGCTAGACCTTCAGAACAAACTTCTTATCTTCCTCGACGGAGAAGTTGAGGATGAACCTTCCGTCAACGCTGGTCACGTCTTGAACAGTGACCGTACCTTGCAGTTTCCATGCCGACGTCGCACGGAGTTCATTGACCAGAATCTGCGGTTCACTTGCAAAAGGAAAGGAAACGTTCAACTGCTAGATTGACCAGATCTGATAGCTCACAAGGCGGCGGATTTTACACGTAGCACCCTTATTTATTTTTGAATTGTTAGATCTCCTCTTTTGGATCCCCAGGCAATCTCTTGACCCCGCCAAGGTAATCATCAATCGGACTAAACCGCAATACGGAGCGTGCGTGCCGTCCGTGACGTCAAGCTGATTACGACTCGGCGGCAAGCAGAGCCCGATCCGATCGAAGCCATCCCGTCTATCTCATACAGATAGATAGGTCACGATCCAGGAGCGCGTACGTAGCTAGACCTCGCTTAGCTTTGCTGGCTTGATCCCCCGCCGCCGGCTTAGCTTCGCTTGCTTGGTCAATCATGTCGCCGGTTGTTTGCCCCTGGCCATTAGGCAGACCACCCGGGAGGTGCCGGCAGCCTCAGATCAAACAAGACCTCCTGCTGCACAGGATGGAACAAGGCGAAGGCGGCGTAACTCATGATGATTCTTCCACTGCTCGTGCAAGGTTCAGAGCCTTTTGGAGGATCTTCATAAGGGTACGTACCTAACATGATGTATTGCTACGCATATACAGTAGTAGTACAATATATACTTTTTGAATGAAATTCGCCTTTAGTTCGGCCAAAAACTCATGAAGTGATCAGATTTAGAGCATGAACACGTTGAAGTGATCTACTTATAAGGCCAAAAAATGATTCGGGATGCAAAACCGTCCATGTGGCTGTCACGTCGACACAGATTGTGTGGTGTCATTTTCCTGATATATTACATTCCACTCGTAAATATATGTATGATCGTTTCTGGAGCGGATTGATTCGTGCAGCGAAATTTAGAACATCGCAGCGAACAATGTAGGAATTCCATTTTTTGTTCGCTGGGTAACTAAAGTGAGCCCCGGTATTGATTACTTCCTAAATTTGAAAAAAAAACTAGTATTGTGTTTTTTTTAAACAAAATTGACATTCCAGTACTTCTTCCTTCCCATAATATAATGGGTATTACTTTTCGCAAAAGTCAAGCTTCACAAAGTTTGATTGAATATATATTATATGACAATATATTTCATAATGAATTTACTGGTATTGATTTGATATTCCAATTGTTAATATATTTTTCTATAAGTTGATTAAAAAGTTTAGATTTCTACTTTGAAAAATTCAATACGCACTATATTTTAATAAGGGAGGGGGTATCTTCATTTCGCTAATTGATGTATGTACTCACAACTAGGTTTTCCCTTCTTTTCTTTTCTTTTCTTTTCAGTGTTTTACTCCGCTAGCGACCATGGCTTTGGTGATATATCTCTTTGTGGTGAGGCACAAGCATCTTGATCCAGGATTGCAGGATCCTTGGCACATGGCACTGATTGTGTTTATAGTTATTTGCTTCGCACCGACAGGGTACCTGTTTACCCAAGATGATTAAAACTCGCTATATTCCATGTCGTTTTCAGTGTGTCGATCTAGCTCAATGTTTTTGTTATTGTTTCTCAATGTTCTTTTAGTCAAAAGTTCACCAGTTAATGTGCAAGCCAGAAAGGTGTGTATATGATTTTTATTCCTTTCAAAAAAAAAGTATCAACCGGCAAAAGCACAACCCTTTCATATAGAAGAAAAGGAGGTTATATGTATGTAGGTGTCAAGTTTTCAAAATGAACTTGCCAAAAGTCCTTACATCCACACAAAAAAAAACTATGAATTCTTTGGTCAATGCCCTCACTAGTGTGGGCCTGAGTGAAGGGCATCTCCCTCTGGTTTATGTCCTCGAAAGCGAAGGCTGCCATCCCAAAATGAGTGAGGCGTGTTCCCCTAAAAATGCGACAATTCCATTCCTTCCCTATATTTCAAAGCGTGTGGAGGAGCATTCCGTTTCATTGATGTTTCTTCTTAGACATAGAGGTTAGCATGGAGCCCCACCAGTCAATATTCCCAAAGAGGCCAAATTTATTGGGGCTTCCGGGATGGTTCCACATATCCATTCCTTGATACTGCTCCAGGCAGTCTTTGATAATGGACAGTCCTTGAAAATATGCATTATGGTTTCTGACTCTTGCATGCAAAATTGACTTCGCGGGTCGTGTGGCCACCCACAAACATCTAGCATGTCAGATGCCATGGTTTTTCCATGAAGCATCAGCCAAGAAAATAATTTGCATTTAGGCTCCGCATGTGCAGACATGATCGTTGCCGGAGAGAACTTAGGGAAGGATCCCTAGACTTGAGCAGCCTACTCACAAGTGGACAGTATTCCTTTTAAAGAAATTAGGAGAATTGTTAGTCACTAAATTTGAGAATAGTTTTTCTTGTGCCAGCATTTTTATATTGCCATGTAAACAACTTATATGAACTTATTGGTGTTGATTTGGCTTAATCCTTTCTGGTTTCTCAATTCATTTTAGGCAATATATTATTATTGTTCCTTTTTTGGAGGCATATTTCGTTTCAATTCTAAAATAAAATCATATTTGAGTCATAATTCTTTCTAAAGTGTGCCACGGTGGTCTAAGCTCACCAGGGCAAGCCTAACCCACACACGATAGGCCCATGCATGCATAACTTGCATAGTTGGACCCCCTCCCCCCCTCCCCCTAGATTTCCTTTCCTTTACTTCCGCGGCCCCTCGGCCTTATTTCTCCACCACGCTTGAGTCAGAGGTGATTTAATTGGAGGATGGGTGAAAGCAGGCGACCGTTCTGCAGGGTGTTGTGCGTAAATGGCCCCGTGGTGGAGAACCCATGGCGATCCTCCACCAGAGTATGATAAGAGTACTAACCCTGATCCCCTGAATCCCTTGCCCACCACTCCCTCCGTTATGAATTATAAGATGTTCTTCTTTTTTGAATTGGATGTATATCGATGTGATTGTTCACTCATTTCAGTCCATATGTAGTTGATATTGAAAATCCAAAACATGTTATAATTTGGATGGTGGTAATATCTATGAATATTTTATGATCAAATGTACAACATGCACATTGACAATTTCTGTTAGCCTAGTTCACTTCCATTTTGCATGATGTAATATTAGCTTGGAAATATATGGAATGCGTGTTCAACTTAAAGCATTGGGAGTTTCAATTTTTTATACTATTAGTTTGTCAACTCACGAAACCGTACAACAAAAGTAAAATGTTGCAAGTCAATAAAATAAAATCAGATAACTTATAATCATAACCTGAAAGTGTATGCTCACACATTCCTTCCAAATCCCTTTTCATTCAATTTGAACAAACTACAATGAATACCAAATATGGTAGGGAAAACCTTCACCATGGATTTGGTCTCAAAAACATGGAAGTGCATCTAAAAAAATGATGTTTGGATAGGGGAATTAATTGGTGGTACAAAATAGGACATGCCATTCATTACCTTAATTTTTCATGGCAGACCGAACAATGCAGCAGCAACACAGAGCATTTTCATGTAAACATCCTCACCATCTTAGGAAGCTCTGCATTAGTTGTCCCTCTCCCTCTCTGTAGTTTGTTCTGCGGGTTTTCTAACCTGAAATAGAGGTGGGGAATTTGGTAAACACAATACTCTGCATTCAAGGACGATACTTCCATGACTGAGATTAAAAGTAACAGTTGAAAAACACATGATGAATACAACATAATTAAGCATATACACTTAAAGGCACCTGATGAATGCACATCACGATCTGTATGTAGATCTAGCAAATAAGAAACATAGGTGCCCATTTTCTGTCATAAACTTTGAAGATCAGCTATTCTTAGATCTTTCAAAGCATTTAGTGTCCTCATGTCATACCGAATTCCAATTTTTTGAAATAACACGAAATTTAGGAGTGTAGCATGGCAATTTATTCGGACTGAACTTTGAAAAAAATTACCCGCCTCGACATGTTTAGAAAGAAATAGTGAGCTTGGTATTAAGGTGGCTAATAAAGTAGATTAGAAAAGGGCCATGCGATGCAAATGCTGTTATGTATAAAAATCACCTCCATAGATCACATGAGACAGATTTATTCTAGACTGATTCCATGTACTGAATAAATTGTGTAACAGAAGAGGAATATAAAGCTATTGTTAAAGTACATACACACATTTGTTCACATTTACATCCTGTATGTGAACGCGGAGAAGAGAGAATGACTATCCGTCAAAGAGAAATCCTACTTTGTTCATATGTCTACACAAAAGTGAAAAACACTGGAAGTGATTTAGTAAAGGGGCTATGTCTAACTAAATACCTCAATCAAGGTTGAGAAAAAGAAGTATGGACGCAAAAATGGCAAAAGAGAAACATGTAGCTTAGTGTGCGAAGCAATTCTTGCCGATACCAAGCTATATATTTTGTAAAGGATCAAGGAGAATAACTATTGGGATTTCAAAAAATTAAAGGAAGCCGAAACACTGAAAGAATACACGGTATAGCTTCAGTGTAAAATAACACAGATTTTCAAAGCAGATACATTCCTAGATAAACCTGTGTATGAACAAACCTGACATAAGCACATTTGATCCGATTCGTTTTTCTAGTATGGAGAATGGAAGAGCATTATGAGCGATGAGAGGAAAGCAAGTAGGCTGAGGATTGAAAGGACACACGTTATTTTTACTAATAAAAGAAAGCCTGATAGGATGATCAGTGGCTCTGTATTTTCCTTTTGCTCTTCGAATCAGGTAACGCGGGATCATGTAGATCACTCCTTCTCGAATGCTGTTCTTAAGTTTACTTATCTTATCCGCTGGGATAACACCTCCGTTCCTCCCTATGTTTGAACAGAAAATAGTAGTGTTATCTAGCAAAAATAAATAAATGGACAAAACATTAGAACAAAACTGATCGAACTGAACTCCTAGCCAAATTAATAGCAACAATGTATAGACTTTTCACTAATTTAGATACTTTTGCTTCTCAACAACAAAGTATTTTAACTGCCCACTCTAAAGCTTGTGAAAAATCAAGATTTGTAACTTAACAAACACAAACAGGGAAGCCAAATACCTGAGTACACTTCCAATTCCATAACGCTTACTCTAGAGGGAAGACCATTGTTATCAATTATGAAGTTCAGGTTGTAACATTCGTAGAAAGAACTTCTCTGTATTCTCTAATTCAATGCCATCCAATAAGGAAATTGAAAGAAGCGGCATACCTGTACAACAATTCTCGGATGTACAATCAGGCGAACTTTGCCTTTTCCGCCACATATACCACTGTATATGTTACTATATACTCAACTCCTCCCAATTTTCACAGAGTATAAAGTCAGCATAATTTATTTATTTTGGAAAATGTCAACATGCATGCCTACCTAGCTATAGGATAGCGACAGAAAGAGCATCTGCACCGAGGTCAGTTTTTATTGTTTCATTGTTTTGAAAGCAAACCAATCTACTCTAAAACATGTTGAAGATAGCAAGATGGCATTGCATATTGTCGTAAAAAATATCTAATTGCTGAAAGGAAAATGTTGGCAGTATTTGAAAGCGATTAACAGAGAAACATTGGAGCTATCATATTCAAATCATGTATTTTTTGAACCTTGACATTGTGGTTCTTATCACAACCTCTAAGCATGTGGCAGCATAGAATTTATCTATGACCTCGAGTAAAACGGTTTTCGAGTCTGTCACAAACTCCTCTAGGAACTAACCATTAAACTTCCAAATGTGTGGATCAGCTCATCCTTTATATCGATCTGATATTGAAGAAAGCTATTTCTGCTGAAAATAAAATTTCCTTGATACCTGCAGCAGAATACTTAACGACACAAGGGGTTGGCATCATATAAGAAAGCTAACATGATAAGATCATGGGATTACCTCAGGAAAAATGTAGAGATATTTTTCCTCTTCGTGCTTCTTTGCAACTTCCTTTCTCTGTTGCCGGATTAAAGTAAGGTGATCTACAATTAGAAAAAGGATAAATAAAGATCATGATTGTCATTTTCTATTTTTCAGTACTTCAGGAATGACAGATAGAATAATATGAAATCAGACCAACAACTTTCTTGAATCTAACATGATCATATCATTTCATAATATGACCTTGCACACAAGATCAAATGGGTGCATGTTAGGCCGTTTCTTTTAGCTAGTTATGATATTGGCATGGTGTATTGACAAAAATATGATGGAAAATATCATCATGATTGCAAAGTACATGTACAGAATAAACTATAGAAAGGGAGACCGTAGAACAGTAGAAAACAATCAGTCAAACACCCTGACCAAAGTCATTCGTAGCCTCTTCTGTCTTTCCTTCCTCCTGAAGCCTCACATAATCCGCTTCAGATATATTCTTTTCATGCTCCTCACTGAGAGAGCAGAAAACACTGTATAAAAAAATCACAGAAAATGTCTAAACAAAAGAAGTGTAACAGAATAATTATAAGCAACTATGAGGTCATGTAATCTACTGTATACCAAATAGCATAAGGAAAGGATACACATGAATGTTCGATGATGGGAGAAGTACCTTAGCTATCATTTGTTTATTTGGAATAAGTAGATCTGGTAGCAGAATAACCATACACCTTCTGCAAGAATGAACATTCTTTTGTGCAATTGGACATCTGAAGATATACTGGAATCAAAAGATCAGCTGCAGGCTTGGCAGCAGAGTGGACTCCTGTCTAAGCATTCACCACTTATTCAACAAACAGTAATAAAATACCATGTAAAATTTTAGAAATAAATACTATGACTTCAAAACTTATATGACCATAGAATAGTATCATCTTCAGATATATAAAGCTCCAACGAACAGCTTATTGCTTCCAAGAATGAACCTATCATTTCTATCTAAGGTCTATAGAATAATCTGCCAAAGCGGTGATCATATCGTATTTGATATTGCTTAAAATTAAGGAAGTTAATTGTTCACAAGCTAGCATCAAGTTTTTATACACCTAACCAACAATGCTATAAGGAATTAATGAAACTACCTGCAGCATAAACTAAGCCTGTGCATGCCCACTCTTTCCTCCCCCGTGTTCACCTCATGCCCCTTATTGAGTTATTGTGGTCATGAGCACTTGCTTGCGAAAGCCAAAAGGCAAGGTGTCAGCACACATCAAAGATATGACGAAGAGAAAGAGAAAAAAAGGGAGAGGCAAATCACCAAATAGGAAGCATACAACACGGCTACAGTGGGATCAGCCTCCACGGCGGCAGGTCGCTCCGTCACATCCCGAGTGGGCTGATGGCGAGTTGGGAGACGGTCAGGAAGAGGTGCTGGAGTTAGGGACATGGCCGAGGCAAGGTTGTACAGGGGAGGCGGCGAGGTCCCGTAGGAATGATAGAGGGGTGCCGGTGAGAGGAGGGCAGTGGTGCTGGCGGCGCCATCGGCGGGCCGCTGGATCACATGGCCATCAGGGGAGAGGCCTGGTCGGAGGGCCTTGAATTATTGGGAGAGATTGGGATGGGCCACGCCGGCGATGGGGGCGACGGCCGACGGCAGTTGCGGGGCGGCGCGAATGGGACAGTGGAGGCGGCCGCTCCCTTTCTCGTTTTCTCCGTGCCCCTCTCCCTGTCTCTCGATGTCTCTCTCCGGAAGAAGGAAGAAAGAGCGAGCGATTGGTGGTGGGCTGGGCCTCTGAGATATTTTCTTTAGCATAAGCGGTGACTCAACGAAGCAGTAAAAAAAACTAAAGCCAAAAAATCAACCAGTAAATGATGTGTCGCAAGGGGAGGAGTCGTCGTCCATAACTGCGGACGCACGAGAGGAGAGCCTGTTTAGTAGCTTTAATTCTTTGTTATATATACATATATCACTAAGAGCCTGCACCGCTGCCACTCCTCTTCGATCCTTTGGCAGTCTCCATGAGATTTTTGCGAACTAAACAAACATTATACACTGAGCTATAACTAGTTTAGTTTAAAAGAAAATAGTTTAGTTCGCAAAAATTCTCTTAAATCTATAAATAATCACATCTCGTCATTTTGAACTTGAAACACGAAATGGCATGAAGTACTTAGAGAAGTCCTCAAATTTATGCAGCAGTCATTTTGCATAGGAAATATTTGTTCATTAATACAATCATTACATGATCAACAAGTACATTTTTGATTCCTAGGCTTATCGCATAGTTCGTTGCGGTCACATGATACTTTCTTTGTGTCTAAATATAATAAGAGGTTTTAAGTATCTAATCTTTTTAAACCACGCATTTCATCCGGACAAGTCCGAAGTGGCCTTATGGGTGACGTGGCATGGATTCTTACCCATACATGCATGCGGCCAAGCCTGTCCAAGCCAACGTCACCGACGTGCCTAGACAAGGAATAACCTCATATTCACTTTACATTTGGGCCGAGTTTGAGATAGTCTCGATAGATGAGACGGATATGAAGAGGCAGACTATCCGAACAAATGAGGCCGATTATTGGAGGGGGGGAGGGGGGAGCGGTTTTGAAGGTTGATATAAGAGCATCTCCAACAGTCGCGCAACGCGCGGAGCGCTACAAATTATTTTGCAGCACACACATCGCCTGGAAAAGCGCGACGGGCAACGCTGGCTAGCAACCGCACTAAAATTTAGCGCACGAACACTCTAGACTAGATGCATACATATTTTTTAGATAAAACGATACATTCATCATTGATAATAAAACGATACATAGATATTTTACATAGTTCGATAGATAAACAGAACTAAGATGCAACTACATAAAATTAAACTATGGTGCAAACTAGATAAACTACGGTATAGCTAGAACTACTCCGAGTCATCCTCATTATCATCCCCGGTGGTGTTGTCCGAGGTATCGATCCATATGTCATGTCAACGATCATCGTCTAACGTAAAGATCGACTACCCACCTGCTTCAACGACAGCGCACTGCGATATCGCCAGTGCCTTCCGCCGACGCCTGTCCGCCCGCTCTGCACGATGCCTTGCCGTCCTTTCCGCCCAGTAGGCGCGCTCGTTGGCGAGTCCTCCGGGTGGCGCCGGCGCCACTCCGCCGTGGCTCGCTCGTCCTCCTCGGCGACGATGAGGCGGCGCTGTCGCCGAAGGTGCTCCGCACGGTTCTAGTTCGTGATAAGACGAGGCGGAGGGGCGACGGTCTGCGCCTGCTTGCGCATGTAGACGTCGCGGAAGTTCATCTGCGACCGAGGCCTCTCTAGGCGCCACGCCGCCGCGTCGTACGTGCGGGCGGCCTCGTGCGCGGTCCCGAATGTGTCGAGGCCGAGCCGGACGTCGTTGGACCGGATCTCGGCGTAGTAGGTGCCGCTGGGGCGCTCGCGAACACCGCGGTAGCCAGACGATCCCCGACGACGCGGCGGCATGGTGGCGCAATGGTGGCGGGGCGAGGAAGCGGCGAGCAGGCGGCAAAGGGAGCGGGGAAAGCGCGCGTGGCAGTGTGGAGGACATGTGACGAGCGCCGCAATTTATAGGCACGTCGGAAGCGGCGCGCCAAATCTAGTGCGCGAGCTGCCGCCTTTTCCGGCGCGCGCGCAATCGTTTCCCGCGCACGCTACTTTCCCGCTACCGCTGGAGCGCGCGAAAACGTCCCGCGCGCGCTAAAGTGACAATTTACCGCGTGCGCGTCTTTTCGTGCCGCTGTTGGAGATGCTCTAAGTGGACTGTTTTGAAGGATATTGGGTCGAATGCCAACGAATAAATATGTACTAGTAACAATGAAATTCAGAGACAGACTTGTATAAATAAGCAAGGGGAGCCGATATCTATCTATCTAGGGGCAGCCGGTCAACTGGTTCTGTGGGCGAACCTAGGTACGGACAGTGCGGCCTCTGGTGACGATCATGGAGATAGACCACCTCGAGGGCAGTGCGATGGACAAGCGACGACGGCTAGGGCTATACCATGTTAAAGGAATATAGAAAAAAATTGATGAAATTGATATTTGTATTGCTTAAGGCTCGCGTGCCTATGTTTAAAAACACATGACCATCTTAAAATATAACCCAAGATAGAAAAAAAATCCAAATATATTTTATGTTTTCTAGATAATCACGATGCTCCAAATCAAAAACAATATAGACTGCTGGCTTTTCTCGATCAATCCATCGTCCACGTTACACGTTAATTCTCCGAACCCATCTGACCTGCGCAAGCGCCCGTGGGCAGGAAAGGATCCGTATATCTGCCGGCGGCCACGCTTCACCATGCCGCCGGTGTACCCCTGGTCATCAGGCAGGAGGTATCGGCAGCCTCAGATCGAACAAGACCTACTGCTGCAAAGGACGGAACAAGGTGAATGCGGCGAAACTGATGATTATTCTTCCGCCGCCCGTCGGTTCATAGACGTCTGGAGGATCTTCTTCAGGGTACATATGCCTTGTATGCATATACTAGTATTTTGTTATCAGTTTCCTCTGAACGAATTGCCATTGTAGTTTCTTCGATACGTTCGTTGATATATGTACTCACAACCAGGCGATCTCTCTCCGCAGTGTTTTACTTCGTTGGCAAGCCTGGCGATGGTGGTTTACCTCTTTGTGGCGAGGAACAGGTATCATGATCCTGAATTGCAGAATCCTGGTTACATGGCGTTGCTTGTGTTCATAGCTCTCTGGATGATTCCTATCGGGTATCTGTGTACTCCAGATGTCTAAAGCAAGCTAGATTCTATAATTTTCTTTGTGCGGTCTAGTTCAATCCTTCTTTGTTATAGTTTCAATTCATGTACAAGTTGGAAATTTGAATTTGCTTTTTCTAGGCAACAGTTCATCAATTCATGTACAAGCCAGAAATTTGAAATTGAATTCTTTTAAGACGATTATTAGTCCTTAAATTTAAGACCAGTTTCTCTTTCGTCAGCATTTATATTTTTCGATAAATAAAATATATTAATATAGCAAAGATACCAATTATCCCCAACCTCTATAACAACACAATACCCTAATGGTATTACGGATGCACACGACCAAAAAAAAGAAAGAGGAAGAAGCTAAAAAAAGAAAAACCCCTCTACATAGTTTACAACCACCACCAAACTAACACATGAATTCCAAGTTCTACGGAAGCAACGCCTTAAAGAAGGAAACAATGCAAAAACGCCGTTGTCGCCCGATTGTAGATCTTGGATTTTCATCCTGAAGATAATCCCCGCTCTCAAAATAATGCCTTCAACAAGGCCATTGCGAGGCACAACCAATTAAGATCAAACCTTAGATTTTCATCCTGAAAGGTAAGACTTTAAACTTCACCTGTGCTATCACCCCCACTTACATACCGCTGCTACGAAACCCAAAACTTCAAGCAAGTTCCTCATCGCCACAATGACTCCAATCCATTCCTAGTCCTCTGATCTCGGCTGTCATGACATTCTCCGGCTCTGACTTCATCATGGAACTACATATCCCATGATGGCAACAAATAGTAGAGCTTCACACCTCTCCCTCCTTAACGGAGAACTAGTGGGCACAACCGAATCCCACCCGATCCAGCAATCTCTAGGCACAATGCGCCCATGGGAGATCGCCGACGGAGCCTTCCGGAACCCGACAGTTCGGCCATATCAAGGAGGACAGGCGTCAGATAGATCTTCGTCTTGTCACTTGAGGAACCCTAGGACCACCCCTAGGATCAGGTCGAGCTCGCAACCCCCACACCACCGGCCAGTACCCTTCATGATTTGTCGTACTGAACCCAACCGACGACCATGGGCTAGCAGCGGGGAAGGAGGCATAACACAGGGGCGACCCTCCATCGAAACCGGTCCTACCATGCAGCGAAGAAGAGCTGGGTAGGTGACACTAGAGATCCACCCAGATCAGATCTAGGTTTCGTCGAACACCACCCACAATAGCCCTGCATCCACCACCGGTCATGGCGCTGTCGAAGAAGGTCGCAGCCACCACCCCAACGCAGGGTCACTGCCTTGATCGCAGATCAGCGTCGCGTCGACTCTCGCCGTCCCAACAGCTCCAGCGATGGACTCCGTATTCCACCACCCCAAGTCACCTTCGGCAACGAGGGGAGCCGCCACCACCGTGAAGAGGGCCGACAATAGCGGCGGAGAGGGGGCCCGGCGTCCTAGAGGTGTTGCTGGCGACGCGTGTGGGGTGCCCTTGCGTCTCCCTTGGGAGAGACGCGAGGAGCGCTCGGCATTTATATGTTGTATGCATAAACTACTTCTATGAAGTTTGTTCCATATCGTAAACGCAGCCCGAACACAAACATTTGCTTGCATGTGTCTTCTATGTATAAACGAAATGATAGTACTCCACGCGTTGCTTTGAGTAATGGTCATGTTGGAGTTATGTCGAATATTGTTTTCATGTATTTGAGTTTAAATTCGCATCCAAAATGTAAAATATGCCGCATAATAGCACATGCATAGCGGACGGTATGTGCCGATGTTCAGGTGGCCGGTGTGCGGTATTGTTGCGGTATCGACGGAAAGGAGCGTCATCAGTAATGCCTTAGGAATGTAACCGAATTCGATGAACCTTGTTAACAAATCTTAATGTCGAGTTTTGTATGGCTTGTTCATTGGTAGATTGGCTATGCTTCTTGAATTTTCATAACAAGTGATATTACGAGGTATGTTATTTAGGTTATCTCGGGAAGTCACCAAATGTCCGGCGGGCATGTGTCTGCAGACAATGGACGAGGCATGGGTCATCCAACTGTGGTCATCAAATCTGGCAAGTGGGCTATAACCGACAATGATTCAGGCAGACATAGAGGAAAAAGAGGTGAATGAGACACATGCGCGTGGGGAAGATGTGGTCGAACTAACACTTGGCTAGGCAGAAGTTCGGTCTTCCCCAATCCTCCCTTAGCTTTGTTGTAGGATTTCGGATATTCGGACTGACATTTGATGACTAGCATTGGATGACTTAAAATGTGTGGATCGTTCGGTTGGAACATTTTGTGACCGATTTGGTGATCCGAGTTGAAGTTTCCCTTAGAGGTTGCGGTTGTTGATCTAAATTAGAAGCTATAACCAAGAACTAGACCCGTAAGGTTTTCTTTTTTTAGGATTTTGAAATAAAAAAATACGACATCTTAGAATTTTACAAGTGTAACTCTAGAGGATTGACAACCCTTTTGTCCTCGTTGGGTGTAAGCGTTTGCTCCTTTATGTGCTGTCGCTGAAGACGGGAGTTATGGCTACTTCTATTGGTTTGATAAACCTTGGTTCTTTACTGAGGAAAATATTTATTTATATTGTGTTGTGTCACCTGTTCCTCTTCACAGAAAATCCAACGCAGATCACAAGTATCAAAAAGGATTTCTGACACTATTGCCGGAGAGTATCACCAATCTACTATCAAAGACTTCACGCAAATTATCATTCACTTGTTCTATTTTTTATTTACTGTTATATTTTGCTTGTTTCATAAAAATAAAATTTAAAAAGTATTTATCTTTGCTAGTTACTAGTTTACTTTCTTGCTTGCTACTTTACTTTTTCTGCTTGTTACTTCACATGTTCGGTCACCATGTCTCAAGATACTAGCAAGTTGCGTGACTTTTTAAATACTAATAACAATGATTTTATTAGTACTCTAATACCATCCGCCACTAGTGCGAAATTTTATGATACTAGTTGACCCGTTGCGCCAAATGGCACATAGACCCACTGATTCATGTTAGCGATGAAAATAAATTCATGATTTAGTTGATTTTGTTACGGGCAAGCACATATATAACCACAAATCTAATCTCTCTTAGTTGGGAAAAGGCGGGCTTGATGTCTACGAGGGATGTATATACACATATAATTTTGGTAGCATAGAGTTCTGTTTTTTAACAAAATCTATGTAACAAATCTAACCCCCCTTACTACGGAACATTGCTATTTTGTTGTTTATAATGAGATGTATATAAACATTCAAATTTTATAGAACAAAGTCCCATTCAAAATCATAGTAATCTTCTGTCTGGACAAAATGGCATAGAGACTTGTTGAATCCATGTGCGCATTGTAAAAAACACCTGTATTAGTTATTTTATTTGTGAGCATGCACATACGGTAAAAAACTTTAACCTCCTTTAATAAAAAGAGATGCAGGTTTGTTGTCTACAATAAGATGTACAAGCACATTTTATTTTCTTAGCATAGAGTCTCATTCAAAACCACGTCACGTTGAAAATATATGTATTTTTCTATAATCTTCTATTTGAGCAAGTAGGCATGTAACAATTTAGACCTTTCTATCTAAAAAAAGTACACATTTTTTTCCTAAGAACATATGTATACTTAACACCAGTATAAAACCATTTAAGGAGGCCTTATACTATTTTCGAAAGAGTAGTGTTTCTATCAACTTTGCTTTTGTGTGTTTGAAAAAAGAGAGTATTCATGTGCCATTCAGACGCATGTATATTTCAAAGCATTCATATGGCAGCCAATTCAGCACATGATATTTATCCTATCTTCCTTGACACTTACTTATCCCTTCTTCCTCGGCAACTACATTTGGTCAGAGACAAACTCCACAGTAGTACTTCCATCACCTCAATAATTGGGATGGATATCATCCACTACAATGCAGAGCAGAGCAGTAAGAGCAACTCTAGCAGACCTCGTAAAACGCCGACCCGTATAAGCCTTTTACAGTTCGCAAAAAAGGGTATATGCGGGCCGGCGCGGGCGAGGTCAAACTCAGACCCCGCAAAATGGACCCTAAAAAAGATATTCGATGAATATGCTCTTTTACGGGTCGGCTACGCGGGGTCTGCTCGGGCACCGCCACGTCGACCCGCAAACTGAAGGCGCCCAATTATCGAATTTGACATCGATTCCGATAAATAAGTTCAAATTCAAACAATAGAACACAGTTCACACGCAAATAAAAGCTTAGTTTTGTAGGACAAACGCAAAAGGGGGTCTTGCAAAAGTGACGACCAAGTCCGGCATCATCTTGGTCGATCTTCACTCCGCGCCACCGAGCCCATCGAGGTCATCGCAACCACCGAGTCCACCTCCGGCACTTGTTCCAACTCCGGCATCGAAATCATCGACTGGTGCACTGAACGCATCAGCGACATTGGTTCCAAACCCCGTTGAGAAAAGCAAAGAAAATTGAAGGGACCGAATAGGCATACCTCCCGGCCATTTCGTCAAACACCTCGCTAGTGGGGGAAGCAACACCATTGAACGGCATCGCGGGGAAACCTCTTGTCAGGGCAGAGGGAGTAGATGAAGGAGACGAAATCCTCTTTGTAGCCGGAATCCTCTTCCGCTTTACGCCCGAGACCTTGCTGGCTGTAGGATCGAGAGAGGGGTGAATAGAGGGGGGGGGGGGTTGAATAGACTACTAGCAGTAATTTAAAACCTAGCCTTTTCCCAAGTTAATTGGTTGGCAGATTTTAACAATCTTAGCAAGTCTAGCAAGTCTAACAGCCCTACACATGCATGTCTACAAGTATGGCAACGGAAAGTAAAGACATTGCACATGTAAGTAAAGAGATGAGGTAGGAAGATCAAACGCAATAGGAGACACAAGGATTTTTCCCGTGGTTCCGATAGGTGGTGCTATCGTACGCCCACGTTCATGGAGTCTTCAACCCACGGAGGGTAACGGTCATGAGAGTCCACGGAGGGCTCTACCCACGAGGGTTCCACGAAGAAGCAACCTTGACTATTCAATGCGGCTTCCGTCCACGAAGGACTAGCCTCACTATGGGTAGATCTTTACGAAGTAGGCGGTCTCCTTGCCCTTACAAACTTCTTGGTTCACTCCACAACACGAAGTAGGAAGCTCCCAAGCGACACCTAAACAATCTAGGAGGCACCACCCTCCAAAAGGTAATAGGCTCGGTAATGACGATGAACTCCTTGCTCTTGTGCTTCAAGATGATAGACTCCTCAACACACAATCACTCTCTCATAGATTTGTCTTGGTAGAAGAGATGGGATTGGTGGAAAGCAACTTGGGGAGGCTAGAAATCAAGATCCATATGGTTGGAGTGGAAGATCTTGACCTCAACACAAGGGTAGGTGATTCTCTCTTAGAAAACTGAGTAGGATAGGTATGTAATAGTTCTGAGTGCTTCACTTTCGAGTGGGTGGTGGTGAAGGGGTATATATAGGCATCCCCAAAAATCCAACCATTACACACAATAAGTCACACTCGGTGACACCGATGTGTAAATCTCGGTGGTACTGAAGTGACCAAAAGTGGCAACTTTTGAATCTCGGAGGGACCGATATACAATTCTCGGTTGCACCGACAAGGTGACCAATGGTCAGATTTACCAATCTCGGTGATGCCGATTCACCATTCTTGGTCAGACCGAAAATGAGAACTTGCGTAACAGAATCTTGGCAACCCAACTCGATGGCACCGAGTGCAGTGTCGGCTACACCGAAGTGTTAGGGTTTGGCTGAGTCTGTCTAGGGTTTACAATCGGTGGCACCGGGGTAGGAATGTTGGTTGCGCCGATTTTGCATAATTGGCTTAGGATAGACTTTGGCGGGAGAGTTTGCGGATGTTTTGGTGACTGTCACTTGTGCACGTTTGAGCATATTGTTCACCATCAAAACTTTACCCCCTTTTAATAGTATTGGCTCTCCTATGGACTCAAAGTGATTTCTCACAAATGTTAAATGTAGAGTCCTCTTGCTTGAAGCTTGGCCAACCTATTTCCTTGCATCTTGGGGTAATTCCACAATCTCCTCAATCCTTTTGCCAACTCAACTCTCCATAGACTATTATCTGAAATACACTAGATAGAAGTGTTAGTCCAAGAGACAATGATGTTGTCATGAATGATCAAAACCACCAAGGGAGCATGTTGTGCTTTCAATCTCCCCCTTTTTGATAATTGATGACAACATACAATCAAAGCTTCAATTAAAGATATGCATGGATGCAATGAAGACTTTGAGAAACACATGACCTAGATTTGCTCCCCCTAAATGTGTGCAGTCCATTAAAGGATAGTTGCTTTGGAATGCATGGACACACATATGGATGAAAGGGATGTAAGAGTCATCTGTATCTTGGCATCAATATATGTGAATGAAATGTATATCCTTGATCAAGACTTCACTCTTGCAAACAATATGTGCAAGAAGCAAGACATCATGTTGATCAAAGATATGATGCATATACTTACCTTTAGTTCTTGAGCATTCTAGTAGTAGAGACACACTTGAGAAAACAATGTTAGGAAACACAAGAGTATTCTAGCAATCAAAAGCAATAGAACTCAAAGGATACCAAGATGTGGAGAACATTTATAATATTATAATCATTAAGATTGATGTGACTCTACCTTTAGTATTAATCTATTATATCTTTTATCCCCTTTGATATGAAAATGGTAGTACATCCTCTCCCCTTGAATCTCAGCATGTAGATATTCGGATCGGATAGGGTGATAAAAGGAATCCTTTGTTCACTTGAGACTTTTCTCCAAAAGTAGTTTTCTCCCCCTACATTTTTGTTGTTGGGGAATGTTGCATGGGAAACAAAAAATTTCCTACGCGCACGCAAGATCTATCCATGGTGATGAGCATCTACAAGAGGGAGAGTGGATCTACATACCCTTGTAGATCGCTAAGAGGGAAGCATTAAGAAACATGGTTGATATAGTCGAACATCTTCGCGATCCAAATCGACGAGCGTCCCGCGATCCGATCACGATCCGTCTCGATCTAGCGCCGAACGGACGGCACCTCTGCGTTCAACACACGTACAGCTTGATGACAATATCCGCCTTCTTGATCCAGCAAGATGGTGTAGAGAGGTAGACAAGTTCTCCGACAACACGATGGTGTTGCGGCGATGGTGGTGGAGCAATTCCAGCAGGGCTTCGCCATTGAAACCGATCTAGAGGAGAAACTACGAACTAGAGGAGAGGCAACACGTGGCTTAGGGTTTCTTGATGTGTCCCAAGTGCTAGCCTCGCCCCTTTATTTATATGCTGAGCCCTGGGGTCGAAACTTGGAGAAAAATCCTCCTCAAGGTCGGTTTGCCCGCAAGGCAAGAGTCCTCCTCGGACTCCAGGACTAGAGGCCAAGGTCCTCGGAGTTTGGCCCCACACGCCATGGTCCCTGGCGTCTGGCCCCTGGCCTCCGCAAAACAGCTTTTGCACCTTCCTAAAGCCTCATGGGATTTACCCCTTGGCCCAAATAAAGTGTTCCTGTACCCCAAACATTTCGGGAAACATCCGAAACTATTTCCGGTGAATTCCGAAACCCTTCCAGAGACCAAACACTATTATCCCATATATCAAACTTTACCTCCGGACCATTCCGGAGCTCCTCGTGACGTCCGGGATCTCATCTGGGACTATGAACAACGTTCAGTCACCACCATACATAACTCTATACTACCAAAACGTCATCGAACCTTAAGTGTGCAGACCCTACAGGTTCGAGAACTATGTAGACATGACCGAGACACCTCTACGGTCAATAACCAATAGCGGAACCTGGATGCCCATATTGGTTCCTACATATTCTATGAAGATCTTTATCGGTCGAACCTCTATGTCAAGGATTAAGTTAATCTCGTATGTTGTTCCCTTTGTTCTTCGGTATGTTACTTGCCCGAGATTCGATCGTCGGTACCTCCATACCTAGTTCAACCTCGTTACCGGCAAGTCTCTTTACTCATTCCGTAATACAAGATCCCGTGACTAACACTTAGTCACATTGCTTGCAAGGCTTGTTGTGATGTTGTATTACCGAGTGGGCCCTGAGATACCTCTCCGTCACACGGAGTAACAAATCCCAGTGTTGATCCATGCCAAACCAACAGACACCCTCGGAGATACCTGTAGAGTACCTTTATAGTCACCCAGTTACGTTGCGACATTTGATACACACAAACCACTCCTCCGGTGTCTGTGAGTTGCATGATCTCATGGTCATAGGAACATATACTTGACATGCATAAAACTGTAGCAATAAACTGACACGGTCATATGCTACGTTTATAGTTTGGGTCTTGTCCATCACATCATTCTCCTAATGATGTGATCCTATTATCAAATGACATCTCATGTCAATGGCTAGGAAACCTTGACCATCTTTGATCAACGAGCTAGTCTACTAAAGGCACACTAGGGACAAAGTGTTGTCTATATATCCACACATGCAATGCATTTCCAATCAATACAATTATACCATGGATAATAAAAAATTATCATGAACAAGGAAATATAATAATAACCATTTATCATTGCCTCTAGGGCATATTTCCAATAGTCTCCCACTTGCATTAGAGTCAATAATCTAGCTCACATCACTATGTGATTTACATTGTAATGAATCGAACACCCATACAGTTCTGGTGTTGATCATGTTTAGACCTTGGAAGAGGTTTAGTCAGCAGGTCTGCAACATTCAGATCCGTGTGCTCTTTGCAAATATTTATGTCCTTCTCCTCGATGTAATCGCGGATGGAATTGAAGCGTCGCTTTATGTGTCTGGTCCTCTTGTGAAACCTTGGTTCATTGGCTAGAGCAATGGCACCAGTGTTATCATAGAACAGATTCATTGGATTCAGTGCACTGGGCACTACTCCAAGATCTGTCATGAACTGCTTCATCCAGACACCTTCCTTCGCTGCCTCCGAGGTTGCGATGTACTCCGCTTCGCATGTAGAATCGGCTACCATGCTTTGCTTGGAACTGCACCAGCTTACCGCTCTCCCATTGAGAATAAATACATATCCGGTTTGCGACTTAGAGTCATCCGGATCAGTGTCAAAGCTTGCATCTATGTAACCCTTTACGACGAGCTCTTGATCACCTCCATAAACGAGAAAAATTTCCTTAGTCCTTTTCAGGTACTTCAGGATATTCTTGACCGCCATCTAGTGCTCCATTCTAGGATCACTTTGAAACCTTCCGGCCATACTTATGGCAAGGCTGACATCGGGTCTTGTGCATAGCATTGCATACATGATAGAGCCTATGGCTGAAGCATAGGGGATGACACTCATCTTCTCTCTATCTTCTGCAGTCACTAGGCATTGAGTCTTACTCAACTTCACACCTTGCAACACAGGCAAGAACCCCTTCTTGGACTGATCCATTTTGAACTTCTTCAAAACTTTATCAAGGTATGTGCTTTGTGAAAATGCTATCAAGCGTCTCAATCTATCTCTATAGATCTTAATGCCTAATATGAAAGTAGCTTCTCCTAGGTCCTTCATTGAAAAACTCTTGTTCAAATATTCCTTCACACTTTCCAGCATTTCTATATTGTTTCCAATCAGCAATATGTCATCCACATATAATATTAAAAACGCTATAGAGCTCCCACTCACTTTCTTGTAAATACAAGCTTCTCCATAAACTTGTATAAACCCAAACGCTTTGATCACCTCATCAAAGCGCTTATTAATTCCAACTCCGACATGCTTGCACCAGTCCATAAATGGATCGCTGGAGTTTGGAAACTTTGTTAGCATTCTCTGGATCGACAAAACCTTCTGGTTGCATCATATACAACTCTTCCTCAAGGAAATCGTTAAGGAACGCTGTTTTGACATCCATCTGCCAAATTTCATAGTCGAAATAAGCAGCTATTGCTAACATGATTCTGACAGACTTAAGCATCGCTACGGGTGAGAAGGTCTCATCGTAGTCAACTCCTTGAACTTGTGAAAAACCCTTTTCCACAAGTCGAGCTTTATAGACGGTGACATTACAGTCCGCGTCTGTCTTCTTCTTAAAGATCCATTTGTTCTGAATGACCTTTCGCCCTTCAGGTAATACTTCCAAAGTCCATACTTTGTTTTCATACATGGATCCCATCTCGGATTTCATGGCCTCTAACCATTTCTCAGAATTTGGGCCCATCATCGCTCCTCCATAGCTCGTAGGTTCATTGTTGTCCAACAAAATGACCTCAAAGACAGGGTTGTCGTACCACTCAGGAGCAGTACGCACCCTTGTCGACCTACGAGGTTCAGTAGTATCTTGATTCGAAGCTTCATGATCATCATCATTAACTTCCTCTTCAACTGTCGTATGCTCCACAGAAACATCTTTCTGTGTTGCGCTACTCTCTGGTGGAAGCAAAGGTTCAATAACCTCATCAAGCTATATTTTCCTTCCACTCAATTCTTTCGAGAGAAACTCTTTCTCAAGAAATGTTCCGTTCTTAGCGACAAACACTTTTCCTTCGGATCTGAGATAGAAGGCATACCCAACTGTCTCTTTCGGGTATCCTATGAAGACACATTTCTCCGCTTTGGGTTCCAGCTTTTGAGGCTGAAGCTTTTTGACATAAGCATCACATCCCCAAACTTTAAGAAATGACAACTTTGGCTTCTTGCCAAACCACAGTTCATATGGCGTCATCTCAACGGATTTTGATGGTGCCCTATTTAAAGTGAATGCAACTGTCTCTAATGCATAACCTCAGAACGATAGTGGCAAATCGGCAAGAGATATCATAGAACGCACCATATCTAATAAGGTTCGATTACGACGTTCGGACACACCATTACGCTGTGGTGTTCCAAGCAGTGTCAACTATGAAACAATTCTGCACTGTCTTAAGTGAATGCAAACTCATAACTCAGATATTCACCTCCTCAATCAGATCGTAGGAATTTAATCTTCTTGTTACGATGATTCTCAACTTCACTCTGAAATTGCTTGAACTTTTTAAACGTTTCAGATTTGTGTTTCATTAAGTAAATATACCCATATCTACTTAAGTCATTTGTGAAGGTGAGAAAATAACGATATCCACCGCGTGCTACAACATTCATTAGACCGCACACATCAGTATGTATGATTTCCAACAAGTCACTTGCCCGTTCCATTGTTCCAGAGAACGACGTTTTAGTCATCTTGCCCATGAGGCACGGTTCGCATGTGTCAAGTGATTCAAAATCAAGTGACTCCAAAAGTCCACCGGCATGGAGCTTCCTCATGCGTTTTACACCAATATGACCCAAACGGCAGTGCCACAAGAAAGTGGTACTATCATTATCAACTCTACATCTTTTGGCATCAATGTTATGAACATGTGTATCATCACTATCAAGATTCAATATGAATAAACCCCTCACATTGGGTGCATGACCATAAAAGATATCACTCATATAAATAGAACAACCATTATTCTCTGATTTAAATGAGTAACCGTCTTGCAATAAACAAGATCCAGATATAATGTTCATGCTTAACGCAAGCACTAAATAAGAATTATTCAGGTTCATCACTAATCCCGATGGTAATTGAAGAGAGAGCGTGCCGACGGCGATCACATCAACCTTGTAACCATTTCCTACGTGCATTGTCACTTCGTCCTTCGCCAGCCTTCGTCTATTCCGTAGTTCCTGTTTTGAGTTGCAAATGTGAGAAACCGAACCGGTATCAAATACCCAAGCACTACAACGAGAGCTAGCAAGGTACACATCAATAACATGTATATCATATATACCTTGTTTGTTGTTTGCCGCCTTCTTGTCAGCTAGGTACTTGGGACAGTTCCGCTTCCAGTGACTAGTTCCCTTGCAATGAAAGCACTCCTTGGGTCCAGCCTTGGGTTTCTTTACAGGAGGAGCAACTGATTTGCCATCCTTCTTGGATTTACCCTTCTTGCCCTTGCCATTCTTCTTGAAACTAGTGGTTTTATTGACCATCAACACTTGATGTTCTTTCTGGATTTCAGACTCAGCGACTTTCAGCATCGCAAACAGCTCGACGACTGACTTGTTCATCCTGTGTGTGTTATAGTTCATCACAAAGCTCTTGTAGCTAGGTGGCAGTGATTGAAGAACTCTGTCAGTGATCGCCTCTGGCGGAAGGGGCATTCCCAACTCCGCCAGACGAGTCGAATACCCAGACATTCTGAGTATATGTTCACGGATAGACCTGTTCTCCTCCATTTTGCAAGCATAGAACTTATCGGAGGTCTCATACCTCTCGATCCGGGCATTCTTCTAAAAGATAAACTTCAACTCCTAGAACATCTCATATGTTCCATGACGTTCAAAACGTCTTTGAAGTCCTGGTTCTAAGCCATACAATATTGCACACTGAACTATTGAGTAATCTCCAGAACGTGCCTCCCAAGCGTTCTTAACGTCTTCGGATGACATGTCTTTGAGTTCACCAAAATACGCCACTTGAACTCTCTTGGGCCTCATATGCCCTGTTGTTTTCTATATTCTTAACCCAAAAAGGTTACCTCTATCTCTGTTGTTCTTCTTATCATTATTAGGTGTCAACTTATCCTAAAGAAAATACGGTTGATATCATATAGTAATCATTAAATAAATCCACCGTTAACATGTGGATCGTGAGGAATGCTGAGATGCCATATTGGGGTTCGCAACATGAATTTATTTTGGTCACACCCGAACTAGAGAGGCCTTACCCCATGAAAAAAGGAGTGAAATACATTACAATTATGAAAGCTTTTTTTTACTTTGGATGCATTTTTTAGATACAGAGCAGAAACTACTCTGGAGCCTTGTTTACATTCAGATTTAACTGCTTCACGTAGCTCCGTGGGGACATTTGCAATCTTGAGTTGGTCCTCTTTAGTTTTGGCACGCACACCAAGGGCACGTGCGATGGTATTCTGGTTCTTGTTGATGGCCCGGACTTGGACAGAAACGAAAGAAGAGATGGTCTTCTTAATTTCACAGAAAGTTGGGAAACATACATATTGGCTGGGGGCCAACAATGACAGTTTTTTCAACAGGTAACTGCAGTCTTGTTTCAACGATGACAACCCCACTGTACATACATGTGGTTGTCAATCCATCTAGCATTGCTTGGTCATCCACCTCTTCCACAGAACTACATTTGTCAATGCTCTTTGGATAAACATAAGAAGACACGCCCCAAAAATTCCATCGCGATGGCCCTGATTTGACTGTGCAACCAAGGGGAATCCAACGCTTCAAACTTCCAGCTGCAACGCCAATTTATCTGAAAATTCAGAGTAAATGTTGTTTTCACTCTCTTCATATGACTGAACATTGGGTGCATATTTTTGTACCTGATCCATTATTTTTTTATTTTTTTAAGAAAAGGAGGATGACCCATGGCCTCTGCATTTGGAAGATGCATGCGACCACTTGGCAACATCTTGGCAAGGATATCTTACAAAGTCTATACTTGTTTTTCATACATGGATCCTTTCTCGGATTTCATGGCCTCTAACCATTTGTCGGAATCTGGGCCCATCATCGCTTCTCCACAGCACGTAGGTTCATCGTTGTCCAACAACATGACCTCCAAGACAGGGTTGTCGTACCGCTCAGGAGCAGTACACATCCTTCTCGACCTACGAGGTTCGATAGTAAATTGATCCGAAGCTTCATGATCATCATCATTAACTTCCTATTCAACTGATGTAGGTTCCACGGAAAACATTTTTCTGTGCTGCGCTACTCTCTGGTTGAAGCAAAGGTTCAACAACCTCATCAAGTTCCATCTTCCTCCCACTCAATTCTTTCGAGAGAAACTTTTCTCGAGAAAGAACCCAGTTTTAGCAACAAACACTTTATGCTTGAGTCTGAGATAGAAGGTTCACCCAACTATTCTTAGGGTATTCTATGAAGATGCATTTGTCTGCTTTGGATTCGAGCTCATTAGGTGAAAACATTTTCCACACAAGCGTCGCAGCCCCAAACATCGGGTCTTGTGCACAACATTGCATACATGATAGAGCCTATGGCTGAAGCATATGGGATGACACTCATCTTTTCTCTATCTTCTGCAGTCACTTGGCATTGAGTCTTACTCAACTTTATACCTTACAAATCAGGCGAGAACTCTTTCTCTGACTGATCCATTTTGTACTCTTTCAAAATCTTTTCAAGGTATGTAGTCATTGAAAGTCTCATCAAGTATCTTGATCTATCTCTATAGATCTTGATGCTCAACAATTAGCTAGCTTTATCCAGGTCTTCCTTTGAAAAACTCTTTTCAAACAACCCTGTATACTTTCCAGAAATTCTATATCATTTCCGATCAACAATATGTCAACCACATATGCTTATCAGAAACTCTACAGTGCTCCCACTCACTTTATTGTAAATACAAGTTTCTCGTAAACTTTGTATAGACTCAAAAACTTTAATCACCTCATCAAAGTGTATATTCCAACTCTGAGATGCTTGCTTCAGTTCATAGAAGGATCACTGAAGCTTGCACACCTTTTAGCATCCTTAGGACTGACAAAACCTTTTGGTTGTATCACATACAACCTTTCCTCAAGAAAGGAAATGATGTTTTGGCATCCATCTGCTAGATTTCATAATTAAAAAATGCAGCAACTGCTAACATAATTCTAACAGACTTTAGCATCGCTACGAGTGAGAAAGTCTCATCGCAGTCAACTCCTTGAACTTGCCGGAAACTTCTTTGCGACAAGTCGAGCTTTATAAATGGTGACATTCACCATCAGCGTCTGTCTTCATTTTAAAGATCCATTTGTAGTCAACGACCTGCCTTCCAACGAGCAAGTCTACCAAAGTCTATACTTGGTTTTTATATATGGATCCTTTCTCGGATTTCATGGCCTATTACCATTATTCTCTAACTTAAATGAATAACCGTGTTGCAATAAACACGATCTAATCACGTTCATGCTCAACGCAGAACACCAAATAACACTTATTTAGGTTTGTTACTAATCCCGAAGGTAGAGAGAGCATGCGATGTCGATCACATCAACCTTGGAAACACTTCCAACACACATCGTCACCTCACCCTTAGCTAGTTCTCCGTTTATTCCGTAGCTTTTATTTCGAGTTACTAAATTTTAGCAACCGAACCGGTATCCAATACCCAGGTGCTACTAGGAGTACTAGCAAGGTACACATCAATAACACGTATATCAAATATACTTCTGTTGACGTTGCCAGCCTTCTTATCTACCAAGTATCTAGGGTTGTTCCGCTTCAGTGACCGCTCTCCTCATAATCGAAGCACTTAGTCTCGGGTTTGTGTTCAACTTTGGGTTGCTTCACTGGAGGAGCAACTGACTTGCCATCCATGAAGTTTCCCTCCTTGCCCTTGCCCTTTTCGAAACTAGTGGTTTTACTAACCATCAACACTTGATGCTCCTTCTTGATTTCTACCTTCGCGGTGTCAAACATCATAAACAGCTCAGGGATCATTATTTCTATCCCTGGCATTTTATAGTTCATCACCAAGTTCTAGTAGCTTAGTGATAGTGACTTGGAGAACTATATCAATCATTATCTTATCTGGAAGATCAACTCCCACTCGATTCAAGTGATGGTAGCACCCAGACAATCTGAGTACACGCTCAATGATTGAGCTATTCTCTTTCATCTTGCAGGCAAAGAATCTTGTTGGAGATCTCATATCTCCCAACATGGGCATGAGCCTGAGATCCTAATTTCAGCTCTTTAGAACATCTCATATGTTCCGTGACGTTCAAAACGTTTCGGAGCCTCAATTCTAAGCCATAATGCATGACGCACTAAACTATCAAGTAGTCATCAGAACGTGCCTGTCAGATGTTCATAACATCTATAGACGATGCTAGAGGGGTTGGTGCACCGAGCGGTGCATAAAGGACATAAGCCTTCTGTGCAGCAATGAGGACAATCCTTAGATCACGGACCCTGTCCGCAATATTGCTACCATCATATTTCAACTCTATTTCTCTAGGAACATATAAAATTCAAGGGAGCTACAGCGTGAGCTTGTAATTTACAACACAATTTGCAAAGACACTACTGACTATGTTCATGATAATGAGTTCAAATAATCATATTACTTAAGAACTCCCACTCAAATTGACATCCCTCCGGTCATTCGAGTGATACATGATCCAAATTCCCCAACTCAAGTCAGATCATCACGTGAGTTGAGGTGGTTTCAATGGTGAACATCATCATGTTGATCATATATGCTATACGACTCATGGTCGACCTTTCGGTCTCTTTTGTTCCGAGGCCATGTCTATACATGCTAGGCTCGTCAAGTTTAACCCGAGTGTTCCGCATGTGCAACACTGGCTTGCACACGTTGTATGTGAACGTAGAGTCCATCACACCCGATCATCACGTGGTGTCTCGACACGACGAACTTTCACAACGGTGCACACTCAGATCACCTTATAATGCTACCGTCGTCCTAATCAAAACAAGGTGCATAAAAGGTTTAACATCACATGCAAATCATAATGACATGATATGACCATGAACTTGTGCTTTTGATCTCCATCATGAAAGCACCGGCATGATCTCCATCGTCACCGGCATGACACCATGATCTCCATCATCTTGATCTCCATCAACGTGTCATCATCGGGGTTGTCGCGCCCACCATGCTTCTACTACTATTGCTACCATTTAGCGATAAAGTAAAGCATTACATAGCGCTTAATGATTGACATGCAGGTCATACAATAATTAAAGACAACCCTATGGCTCCTGCCGGTTGCCGTACTCATCGACATGCAAGTCGTGATATTCTATACAACACATGATCATCTCATACATCACATATATCTCATCATGAAATTGGCCATATCACATCACAACATACCCTGCAAAAACAAGTTAGACATCCTCTATTTGTTGTTGCATGTTTTACGTGGCTGCTACGGGTATCTATCAAGAACAATTCTCACCTACGCATAAACCACAACGGTGATACATAAGTTGCTTTTCAACCTTCTCAAGGACCGCCTTTGTCGAATCCGATCCAACTAAAGTAGGAGAAACTGGCATCCGCTAGCCATCTTTTGCAACAAGTTGCAGTTGAGGGAACCGGTCACTCTGAAGCGTATGAGTAATGTTGGTCCGGGCCGCTTCATCCCACAATACCGCTGAACCAAAACACGACCAAGGGAGGAAGCAATCTAAGCATCAACACCCACAAACTCTTTGTGTTCTACTCGAGATCTCATCTACACATAGACCTAGCTCTGATACCACTGTTGGGGAACGTTGCATGGGAAACAAATTTTTTACTATGCACACGCAATATCTATCCATGGTGATGAGCATCTACGAGAGGGAGAGTGGATCTTTATACCCTTGTAGATCCCTAAGCGGGAAGCGTTAAGAAACGCAGTTGGTGTAGTCAAACGTCTTCGCGATCCAAATCGCCAGGAGTCCCGCGATCTCATCACGATCTGTCCCGCGAACTCATCAGATCCGTCGTGCGATCTCATCACAATCCGTCTCGCAATCTTGATCACGATCCTTCCGATCTAGCGCCGAACGGACGACACCTCCACGTTCAGCACACGTACAACTCGATGACGATCTCCACCTTCTTGATCCGACAAGAGGGATAGGATAGGTTGACGAGTTCTTCGGAATCACGGCGGCGTTGCGGCGATGGTGGTGGAGCAATTCCGGCACGGCTTCCCCTAAGCACTGTAGAAAACCGATCTAGAGGAGAAACTATGCACTAGAGGAGAGGGTAGCATGTGGCTGAAAATCTAGTGCAAAAACCCTGAAACCTCTAGTATATATAAGAGGAAGAGAGGAGGAGGCTTGGCGCAAGGACCAAGCCCTCTAGGCTTTGGCCGAAGTGGGAGGAGAGGAGGAATCCTCCTCCAATCTTAGTAGGACTAGGACTCCTTCCCTTTTTGCCTTTTTTGCATTTTTTCCACCTTTTCTCTTTGGGCTTTTCTTTCCCAGCCGCATGGGCCTTGTGTGGGACTTCCACCAGCCCACTAAGGGCTGGTATTCACTCTCCCACAGTCCATGTAGCCTCTTGGGTAGAAATACCCCTCCCGATGGTCTCCCGGTACACTACTGGCACTCCCGGTACACTATTGATGAGCCCGAAACTTTTTTGGCGACCAAAACAGGACTTCCTATATATCAATCTTTACCTCCGGACCATTCCGGAGCTCCTCATGATGTCCAGGATCTCATCCGAGACTCCGAGCAACCTTCGGTCACCACCATATATAACTCTATACTACCGAAACGTCACCGAACCTTAAGTGTGCAGACCCTGCGGGTTCGAGAACTATGTAGACATGACCAAGACACTTCTACGGTCAATAACCAATAGCGGGACCTGGACGCCCATATTGGTTCCTACATATTCTACGAAGATCTTTATCGGTTGAATCTCTATGTCAAGGATTCAGGTAATCCCGTATGATGTTCCCTTTGTTCTTCGGTATGTTACTTGCCCGAGATTCGATCGTCGATATCTCCATACCTAGTTCAACCTCGTTACCGGCAAGTCTCTTTACTCGTTCCGTAATACAAGATCCCGTGACTAACACTTAGTCACATTGCTTGCAAGGCTTATTGTGATGTTGTATTACCGAGTGGGCCCTCAGATACCTCTCCGTCACACGGAGTAACAAATCCCAGTCTTGATCCATGCCAACCCAACAGACACCCTCGGAGATACCTGTAGAGCACCTTTATAGTCACCCATTTATGTTGCGATGTTTGATACACACAAGGCACTCCTCCGGTGTCCGTGAATTGCATGATCTCATGGTTATAGGAACATATACTTGACATGTAGAAAATAGTAGCAATAAACTGACACAATCATATGCTATGTTTGTAGTTTGGGTCTTGTCCATGACACCATTCTACTAATGATGTGATCCCGTTATCAAATGAAATCTCATGTCCATGGCTAGGAAACCTTAACCATCTTTCATCAACGAGCTTATCTATTAGAGGCATATTAGGGACATGGTTTTGTTTATGTATCCACACATGTATCTAAGTCTCCGATCAATACAATTATAGCAGTGGGTAATAAACGATTATCATGAACAAGGAAATATGATAATAACTAATTTATTAT